>CM035807.1:28610296-28622796 GCA_020466095.1 Chlorops oryzae | reverse complement strand
AACTCATGCCATGCCACAAAGCGTTGTTTTTCATGAATCATGATAAATTAACGACTAACAATATGAGAAGTTGTTTGTGTACACCAAAATGCTAAAATACTAATAAAAAAAACGACAAAGCGGTTTGACCACAGCAGATATAGAAAACATGAGAGAACAAATTCTCTCAATTGCCTCTCTACTAACAATGATTTGCATGAATTGCGACAGGATTAACGGAAATTCGAAAAAAAAGTGACTCACCTCATCAACATATTGTCAACGATGCTTTTCGAAACGTACAAAACAACGACTTCTCTTTACTTTTCTTCACTTCACTACACTACACTTCGCCAAGCAAAGAGCACTATGCACTCATACTAAGGCATAAAAACGATATCACTTGCCTAGCACACTAATCAAACCGATTACTCCGCGATTCGCAACTCCCGAAAACCGACGACCGCACTACCGCGCGTACAAGACGAGACTGAAACACTAAGCTTTACCTAAACGCAGGTAAAATGGAATGAAGTGCATCGTGATATCAGCAAACACACACGATTGGCCATACCGAGCCTCTGTTGATTTGAATGAGTAATATATCTGTGGTCATATGGAAGAGTAGCTTAAGTCGAAATATGCTGTTTCGAGAAAAAGCGCTTTAAAGTTTTATATTTCGTATACCTTCCCATGTTAAACGGAATTTTGTTTCTTGAATAACTTCTTTCAGAAGAATGTTAGGGGGACGAGGGTTTTACCTAATGATGCGCTTCTTTGAAAGGAATTCAGTGGTAATTATAACTCATTTTGAGCTTAAGTCGACTTAAGCTACTCTTCCATATGACCACAGATATATATCGCACCCTTGCTCCTAAACTGGCACAATTCAAAAAAATCAAATTTTCAGTAGAAGCAAAAAACAGTTTATAGAAGACTTGGTGAAGTACGGAAGGAAAAAAGTGTTACACTAGTGAGGAGGTCCATTAAAGAGAAATTTTCGTTTTTTTGTTTTTTATTTCGACCTACGTCTGTGGAAATACAAGCCTATTTTGAATTGTGCCATTTTAACGTCATTTTTTTGTCAAAATCACTGTCTCAACTTAAATTGTGCCCCTTTAACTGCAAAAAAATGTTTATTCTTAAAATTATTTAATAAATGTACCGAAGCCTTGCAATACAGTAAAAAAAACAAGCATAGACTAAATAAAATTGATGGTTCTGACCAAATCACACCATGTTATGGTATAATTATTAAAGGACATTCTATACCTACTTTATATTTTTCAATTTTGTTTTCTATTTTGCGAAGAATTTGGTGATATGAAACCTTTGTGCCTCTTTAACTACAACAGTTCGAGTTCTTTTGCAAATTGTGCCACTTTAGCTACAATAATTCGAGTTCTTTTTTAAATTGTGCCTTTTTAACTACAATAATTCGAGTTCTTTTCCAAATGGTGCCTTTTTAACTACAATAATTCGAGTTCTTTTTTAAGTTGTGCTTTTTAACTGCGAAAATTAAAATTTTGGAAGTTTTATGCTGCTTACAGACTGTTGCATTTAACTTAATTTATCGCTGCATTTAACCTGAATTTAACCCTCTTTAATGCATAAATAAAATCATGAGTTTAGCTATTTCATTTTGCAACACTTTCTTTTTTGGTACTCAATTCAGATTTGTATTTAAAAGCAGCATTATTATTACCTGCAAAAACTGAGAAAGAACAACATTATAAATAAACATTTTGCTTATATATAGAACTAATCATTTATTACATTTTTATAATATGAATCAAAGTAAGTCAGTTAAATGCAACAGTCTGTAAGCAGCATAAAACTTCCAAAATTTTAATTTTCGCAGTTAAAAAGCACAACTTAAAAAAGAGCACGAATTATTGTAGCTAAAGTGGCACAATTTAAAAAAGAACTTGAATTATTGTAGCTAAAGTGGCACAATTTAAAAAAGAACTCGAATTATTGTAGTAAGAGCGGCACAATTTGAAAAAGAACTCGAATTATTGTAGTTAAAAAGGCACAATTTAAAAAAGAACTCTAATTTTTGTAGTTAAAAAGGCACAACTTAAAAAAGAACTCGAATTATTGTAGTTAAAGCGGCACAATTTGAAAAAGAACTCTAATTTTTGTAGTTAAGGTGGCACAACTCAAAATTTTTTAAAAGCCAACTAGCCACTGAAATCAATAAAAGAAATGCAATGTTTTAAAAAAACCATTCAGGAAATATAAAAAAAACAAGTATCTAGTCGCAATATAACTTAATGGTAGTTTGATTTTTGCTTTAAAACAAATAATTTTTGAAACACTTATGTCAATCGGTATTATTTGATCTATAATGGCATAACTTATAATAGAACAGTCAAATGAAACCACTTTTTGCGACTAAATCAGCACAATTCATAATGGTACACCACAAATGTGATCATTTAGTTGCGCGAAAGTGGCACATTTTAAATTAGTTCACTTTATGTGCAACAAAGTCTATCTACTTTGCAAAGACACCTTGGCATAATTCAAAATATTACTCTTTAAGTCAAACTGAAGAGGTAGTGCAAATTACATCAAAACTGGCATATAGTTATTTTTTGAGTTTAGGAACATAGTAATGCGAATGAAATTTTTGCAGTAGTTAAAGATATGCATAATGACTTGATATATGGAAAAAAGTCGATTTTGGAAAATTTTGAATTGTGCCAGTTTAGGAGCAAGGGTGCGATATGTATATAATGAGCATAATAAAATTAATATTGAGGCAATTGTTTCTCAACTTCAAACGAGTATAACTTGTCCGATTTAGACGAAATAAAAAGCATAATAAAATTAAGATTTTTATCTGTATTTTATAAAAGGCCAATAGAAGCTTACACAGCACTATAAATATCGCTACAATAAAAAGCCTTTATAAATCTGTTTTATCCTAACAGTGCGTTTATGAATAACATTTTAGACTATCCGCCTTATAAATCCTTTATAAACCTATTACAATTTTTTATGAATTATGGGGTTAGAGCTTAAAGAAATAGATAAAAGCAAATCCTTTAAGAATCTAAGATTCTCTCAAGCAGAATGTATAAAAATTTTATTGAATAAGGATTATCATGAATTCTATACTGCTTAGCTTTTACATGTAAGATGGACAAGAAACTTTGAAAAAGCCAAACCAATTACGCATTCAGTCGCCTAAAGAAGTTCACAATATATTTGGGGGAAAAAAACAAGTATAAATGGTGTATCCATGCGCCATGTGACCAAATGACTCTTTTGTAGAACCTCATTGTTACATTTACAATCAACAAAAAAAAAAAAAAAAAAATTTCTGTGAAATTTTTAATGATAAATTTGAAAAAAGCTTTTTGATATTTGACCAAGTTAAACAAAGCACATAAGTATTTCCACACAATGACTTATGCCCAACATGATTTACGGCTATATTATCAAAAGCCGTTTGCCCATGCCTAGTCGGTACGTATGTACCGAAAACAATAATGTTTGTTTTTGATTTCTTTAAAAAACTACAATAATGAATTATTCTAAGCTATTTTTGCAAAAGAAATTCAATTTTTAATGGAGAAAAATAAATTTACATCCATCTGCTTTTAACTTAATAGCACTTAAGTTAATACCATTTATTTTAATAAAATAATTGCTACCGATTTTTATTCATCACTAAATTCTGGGAATTATTTATTATCAGCTAGAATATAATTTGCAAATCAATCTAAAACGAGGGAAAAAAAGCTCTGAATATAAATTTACCCGATGCAATTAATTCATAATTGATTCTTAAAAGCTTTTCAAAGAAAAATCCATGTATTTATTATTAATAAAATTAAGCGGATTTCCTAGAGAACATAATAATGTCTTGTGTATATTATCTCCATGTGGAATCAACATCGTTCGTGGCATCTTCTCTTCTAATCCAGTCATGTTCCCATTAGAGTTTAAGCTCCCTCAAGAATTTAGCGGAACTCATGCAGCGACCTGTTTACGGTGAAATGATGCACAGTGGAGTCAAATTGTGGCGTTTTTTCTTCTCATAAACGAATTTAAGAAGACACACCGAACTTGATACTCTAATATTCTCGCCCGCATAAGCAAACGAACCACAAATTAATCTCTGTCTCTTCCCCAATAGAAAAATAGATATTTAGGGTAAATTGATCTGAACAATGAAAGCCGATTCTTATCGTCACTCAATCGCACCCAGAACCACTGTCCGTCCATTCTAAAAATAAAGTTTCGATGAAAAAATCAACTTCACACACTTGGCATATCTTTCATTTTATATCAATCTTTTAATTCATTTAATACGCGATCTTTCCATTAAAAAATTGCAAACCGGTGCGTTGTGATAGTTTTATTTTTTTATTTAAAAGCATGTCGCTTCGCGTTTGCTTTTAACTTAATGCGCGATTCTGTCATTTCGCAGCGCTGCAATTTCAGATGCTTGCAGAAAATTCTTCTGTTTATGGGGCATTTAATCCAACGGGGAAATTCTTTTTGTAAAAGTAAAAGCTCGTTTAACTAATTGCCTCCAATTTCCATTATGTGCTCCGCAACATCCTGCCAAACAACTCCAATAAGTTGATTAAATATTGACTCAATTTTTAAGTTTCCCACATCGGAGTGAAATCCACTTTAGGTGATTCTTGATGATGATGGACGAGATTGGACGAGAATGGAATGTGGCGCATCAAATCCTGGGGAAATCCAATTAAACAATCCAAACAATCAACTTTACTTGCGGCCTATAGGCACTGTGGCTAATTTTAATACTTTAGAGATATGACCACATGTAAGGGTGTCAAAGTCAATTTAGTCTGACAAAAAGAAATCCTTTGGTCAATTTTGAGAATTGCTTTAAGTAAGGTCAACCAAAATCAAACTAATTAGACAAGCGAATTGCCTTCTAGAGGGGGTAATTTTTCGTCCTTTCCAACTCTGGGATCTGACACTCCATGGAAGCCATTAAATGATTTGCTTTTTTTTCTCGTAAATTCAAGAGTCTAGATCGAAATTCATACTTGTTCGACGGCTTTGAAGCTTAAAATAAGTCTGCTCTATTCGAATGGATTTAGCAATAGAGCTTTTTATAGAAGCTTCCACAGTTGCTTTCGCTGACCCATCAAAGTTAATCGTCGGTCCGTGCATTTTCATATTGATTCTGTGAATTGAGGTATTTTCTTTTTAATTTCCCATATTCTTTCATTCGTATCTTTCATTTTATCGTTCAATTTTTCTATCTCCGCCAGCCTGCCGTTGTCTCATATATTGCGGAAGAAGAAAGAGATTTGCTCGGTATCTTACATTTATGTATAACATTTACGAAATATTAATTATTTTCTGCTATTGTTCTTTAATAAAATTTGTGTGAATTTTCCACGCAGAGCAAAGTTTTGCACATGCTTACATTTTCAGGACCACAGAAAAGCTTGGCATTGAACCTTTCTATTTGGCGTTTGTTTTCGTTCCTGCTCCAGAATTTGACTTTAAGATTTATTGCTAAGCCTTTAGGAGCAATCATTCGCATAAGTGTTCGATATACCTGCTTTTTCGAGTGACTTAACGGCATTTTTCATTCGAGAATGTCGAATTTTCGTTTCGAAACAACACCTTATGCTGCAGTAAAACGACCTTCTGCGCATATAAAGAGACTTGTTGAAAGACAAATTACACCCATTGACACCTTCCATTGCGATAAAACGCTGACTTCTTTGGCCTATTTGTGTAACTCGGTTGGCTTCATTATGGCGTTCCTGATCAAGATTGATATAACTTTTTAGTGAGGACAATGAATGTTAGAAAATGGATGCGAAAGGAAATTGTGCAAACGAAGCTAAAAAGGGTCCCAATAAAGTCTTTATTGAACGTAACTAGCAGAAATATTTCGAATAAATAGAAAAATTAAACGAATTCTTAAGTCAATTTAGATTTTAATAGTCTCTATTTCCATTTATAATCTTGTGAACTCAATGAACAAGCTTATCCTTTTGGTAAAGTCAAATCTAAGGGCCGATCTTTTAAGGGGTTGTTCTTATGTGACCAGTTTGAAAAATAAATTTTTTTGAAATGATAACGTCTTTTAAATTGATTATGCATATGGGCATTTCCAGACAAAGTAACGTTCTTGTCGCGTCCGTAATAATGTATCTAATTGCCATTCGGATCTGCTAAGAATGATTTTGATAAATGTTAAAGTTTGAATGCACTTTCGTGTAGCTCATAGGGTCGTTAAAATTTATCAAAATCATCCTTAGCAGATCCGAATGTCAATTAGATACATTATTACGGACGCGACAAGAACGTTACTTTGTCGGGAAATGCCCATATTTTAATTTCAAACGTCGCGACATAGCACCACATTCGTCATATATTCGATGTGTAGGTAACATATTCGCCGTTCATATAACGCGGGAAATAAACGTCGACAAAGTTGGTTTGATGGCTATGGACGCGCCGGGAAGAGAAAATAACGCCCCCATACAATATTCTTGAACGCTAAAAGATTTTATTTAAAAAACGGCTAAAAACGGGATTTGAATTCGAGAAAAATGTGTACAAGCTTTCGCTTTTGATTGAAAGTCACCCGATTTGAATTCGATAGGCAGCAACTCAGTGAGATTCATTATTTTAGAACAGTTTAAGGATTTTAATTTTTTAAATAAATGACTAAAATTTAACTATCAATGTTTTCTCTTTAATAAATAATCTGAAATGATCAAAGTTTTCAAAAATTTACTGAAAACCATGAAACACTTTTCTTGTACAAAGCGAATGAATTTCGATACGACTCGAAATAAAATGCCCTGTGAACAATGTCGCTTCAATAAATTGCTAATTGGCGAGTCGTAATTTCGAAAAAAGTTTTGCTTACTTGAATTTGCATTTTTTTCCCCACTAAATTGAAGAATCTGATAAAAACTGATTTGATAGTTTTTACACAAAAAAAAACTCACATTTAAAGCACGACATTGTGGTACGCTACTCGAGGTTTAAATCACATGGTAAATAATCTAAAAATCAATGGCGATTCATTTTTGATTATTTTTAATTATTTTTAAAAATTCATTTCACCAAAGCCTCGTCTTTCGAAGCGTTTAAAAAAAGATGATCGATTATGCTGCAACCAAAAATTAGGATTGGCTTTCACATAATTTAATCATTAATATACGTATACGTGAAAACTACAGAAGAATGAATTTAACTCCTTAGGGAGAGCGGCGGCTAGAATTCCATTTTCTCCTTACAAAAGTATCACTTCTGATCAAAAAACGAGCGCATATTTGATTCGAAGGAATGTCTATTGGTATGAAAAAATATAACAAAAAAAAATTACTCTTTGGGAATCAGCATAAATCTTCCAAAAGAGAATTGAGTTAAGTAATATCGCATTCGGCTTAAAGTTATACCGGCAAAAGAGAAAGAAAAAATCACTCAAAACAATCGAAGATAAAAATTGAAATTGCAGAGCAATATTTAGAAATAATTATCACCTGTCGAGGTAAAAAAATAATCAAAAACAAATCAAAAGTATTTGAAAACACCTTCATTTAATCGCGGCTTTTTTAAGATTATGGGGCTCTCTCTCTATGTTTACTTTTGTGCCAAAAATGTGTAAATGGTAATTTTTGTGTAATTTTGCACATGCGTAATGTATATTTACATAAAATGCGCACATTTAATCAATGAATGTTTAGGTTTACTATAAAAATACTAATTTTACACACCTTTAGTAATTTTATTATTATGAATATTTAATTTTGCGGGAAAAAGGCCAAATTTTACATAATGTATGTTTAAAATACACAGGGAAGGATTCCTTTAATTCACATCTAATGCATAATTTTACACATTTGAGGTTGAAAATTAATTTGGTGTGTAAACTTACGTTTATAATAGAAGGTAACCTGTTTCCTACTATAATTGAAGGAAATATTTTTAAGAGTGCAGCGCTGTCAGAAATGAAAAACTTCATATAAAAACCGCTGCAAAAATGAATTAGAAATTTTTGAAGTTTTTATTTTTTTTTGTTATATGTTATGTATGAAGTTTTCCATTTCTGTTTGATTTCTGACAGAACTGGAGAAAGCCCCTCATCTTGAAATACATCCGTAAAATTTTGTTGATTAATTCTGTGTGTTAAATTTTTTTTTTAAAACGTTTTATTATTTATTGGATCACTCCTCTAATATAGGAGTCTAGCAATAAGTTTTTAAATCTTACACCTAATTGGACAATATTACAAATCACAAAGCATTTTTTTAATTGAAAAGATTATGACTTAGTAATAAGTTCATTGCGGGCCTCGGATACCGAAAACTGGGCTTTGCTGATGTGTGAAGAAACACGTGTAATATTGGCGGTGCGGAAATGAAGATTTAAGCAGCTAGGCTGTGCGTGGATTTCAAGGGTGCATGGAGTGCACCCACCGAGATGACGATCAGCTAGGAAAGCTGAGTTTATGAATGTGCGTGGATTGCAAGGGTGCATGGAGTGCACCCACCGAGTAGACGATCAGCTAGGAAAGCTGAGTTTATTAATGTGCGTGGATTGCAAGGGTGCATGGAGTGCACCCACCGAGTAGACGATCAGCTAGGAAAGCTGAGTTTATGGATGTGCGTGGATTGCAAGGGTGCATGGAGTGCACCCACCGAGTAGACGATCAGCTAGGAAAGCTGAGTTTATGGATGTGCATGGATTGCACCTGCTGCTGTAGAACAATTTATAATTGCTGGCCGGTCATTTCTTTGCAATCTCGAAGAGAACAATGTGTTCGATAATCCACGGGCAAGTGGATTTACATGTCTGCGCAATTTATTGAAGTATTTCTCTTTGATATTGGTGAACTCTGTTTTAACCAGTTCTACGTTGAGCTCTTTATGGATCCGTTCATTCGAAACAAACCAAGGAGCTCCTGTTATAGTCCTTAGGATCTTGGACTGTGCTCTTTGCAGGATTTCTATATTCGAAGAGCTGGCATTTCCATATAATTGTAAGCCATACGTCCATATTGGTTTTATTACTTGGTTGTATAGTAGGATTTTATATTCAAGCTTTAGAGGAGAGCGGCTATTTATTAACCAGTGCAGGCTGTTGGCTTTAAGCTTCATTTGGGTTCTCTTGGCTTCAATATGCTTACGCCATGTCAGTCTTTTGTCCAAATGGATACCGAGATATGTGACTTCCTCACATTGTGGGATGCGTACATTATTAAGGAAAATGTCTGGAGAAGCTTTTCTATTGAGCGTGAAATTAATGTGTTGACATTTAGGCTCATTAATTTTGATACGCCATTTAGATAACCAGCTTTGGATTTCGCTCAAGTGATCTTGGAGCTGAGAAGTTGCGATACTTATGTTCTTGTGCCGACTAAGTACCGCTGTGTCATCAGCAAATGTTGAAATCAATATTCTATCGTTATTTGGAATATCTGCTGTGTATACAAGGTAAAGAAAAGGCCCAACAACACTCCCTTGGGAGACTCCCGCGTTTATTTGAAAGGTTTTTGTAATAAATGAATTATGTCTTACTTGAAACGTTCTATGTTTTAAGTATGACTCAAAGATCGCGTGAAAATTGAAGGGAAGTAATCTTCTGATTTTGTATAACAATCCGTCATGCCAAACTTTATCGAACGCTTGTTGCACATCAAGGAATACTGCAGAGCAGTACTCCCGATTTTCATAGGCAAGTCTTATTTCATTTGTAATCCGATTTACCTGTTCAATAGTACCGTGTTGTTTTCTAAGCCCGAATTGATATGGAGGGATAATGTTCTGCTCTTGCAGATAAGGTGTTAATTTAGCTATGAGTAACTTTTCGAATAACTTTGAGAGACAAGGCAGGAGGCTAATTGGCCTATAAGAGGATGTTTGGGTAGGATCTTTTCCTGGCTTAGGCACCATTTTAATAACCGACCGTTTCCAATCTTTTGGGAAGTAGCTGAACTCAATAATTGCATTAAATAAGACTGTTAAAAACTGTACTGCTACTAATGGTATATTTTTTAACATTTTTGGAGTGACAAGATCATGTCCCGGGGCTTTTTTGCAGACAAGTTCATTTTTTATGATACCGACAATTTCTTTTGAACTGATTTGTATGGAAATTCTACGAGTGTTTTCGGACAAAGTTGGGAGAACATGCTCAGCAGTGCTCGGATTCGGTTGGAATACCTTATTGAGGTGCAAAGCAAAAACCATAGCTTTCTCTTCATCTGAGCGCGCCCATCCACTGTTGAGACACCGAACGGGTGTTTCACTCTGTACTGGGGTCTTCATAGAGCGGCTTGCCAGCCACAAGGAACTAAGATTTGAGCCTCTGGGCGTAAGGTTCTCGACAAGTTGCGCGTTTTACATTCTTTCTCCCTATTTAAACTTGCTCTTAGCTTTTTTTCTACTTCTTTTAGCTTGTTTTTGGCCAACGGAGAACGGACCCGCTGCCATTCGCGCCTGAATCTTCGTTTTTCTGCGACGAGATTTTCAATTTCCCTATTAGAGAAGGCGTGTTTTGTTCTATATTTAGTATGAGGAGTCGATTTTTGCGCTGCTGATGCCAAATAAGAGTTAAAAACAGTTACGGCATCATCAATATGATCAATGCATTCAATTTTATAGTTAGTATGAATATGCGCACTTATGTGCTTTTTGTATTTTAACCAATTTGTGCCTGCATCTGTTAAGCTGGGTGGGCGTTTTACTGGTTCCGGATATTTGTTCAAAACGAATACAACTGGGGAATGATCTGAGGAGAGGTCGGTTGTTGCTTTTGCAGAAATAAGCTCTCTTGCAATACCTTTAGTTATAACGAAATCTAAGAGGTCTGGAATTTTTTGGAGATCTGTTGGCCAATAAGTTGGCTGTTTTGGAGATACAAAGTCTAGAGAATTGTTTTTATTGATAATTGCCTTGTATAATTGCTGACCCTTAGGATTGCACGTTCTGGAACCCGTTCTGTGTTAAATTAAAAGCAAAAATTAAATTCCAGTAATTAGTTAATCTTTTTTAACATTTTCAGAAAAAAGTGTTAAAATTTCACGGAAAACATTAATAAAAATACCCATGAATGTGGTATACTCTATACGGTCTAGTATTTTAGCAACTGGCTTTTTGAACAGGTGTTTCATTTCATTCGAAAAAATACCGGTATTTAGCTTTAAAGATATTTTACCAACAACATATTAAACATAGAAATTTAAGTTTCAGTTTTAACAGTATTAAGCTTTGAGCGGCTAGCGGTTTGTTTGCTCCAAAAACTGCCAATTCAGGTGGATCGGTCGACCGGTTTTTTTTGCTTCGTTGGAAGCCAGCGAGTATCCGCACGCTCTTTTCCAATCAAAGATACGAAGCTATCACGTATTTCACGAGCACGAATCGTTTTATCTCGTGAATCTAACATTGGAAGATATCTTCGAAAATGCGGTCTTCGAATTCGTTCGTCTGTTGACTCTAAGTTTTTGAACTTAACATAGCTTAAGACATTCGGGAAATAGAAATGAGAGTTGGAGAAGTTTTAATACAAGAAGAAACAAGTATTTATTCTTTCGACTGGAGCTGTATGGCAATAACAAAACAACCGCTTATGTCCACTTGGGACCACAATGAGCTAGTGGTACCATTGAAGCTCTCTTGAGGCGATGAAATCATTGTGAAAATCTTATTTATTTTACATAAAAAATTAAAGACGAAATGAGATTTTGAAAAGCTTTATCTCGGTTTTAAAGAAATTTTGCCAACAGCTTTTTTCCGAACTTAAAAGGCTATAATTTGGGCTCATCGTCGAACTGTTTTTACTTTAATTTTTTTTTTTTTTTTTTTTTTTTTTATAGCTATAATGGGTGTACCAAAAGTCCACAATGGTCGAAGAATTTTGTTTCTTCTTTGGTGTTTTTGCAGCTGTTCGTCGAGCTCACTTTGAGACCCCTGACGGCCGACCCCACAATCGACGACACTGTTGCGTTGAATGGCTTCTTTCATGTGTCATTTGGAATACTGCAAAGATGCGTCGTTATAAAGAAAACTTTACGATCGGTTGTTTCCTTTTTATTGGACATATAGAAACGCGCCATGTGAAAACTTGCTTTTGCACTGGCTTGTCTGATTGGGATTCCGATTGGGAGTGAAAAGCATATAAAACCTAAAATTGGCCAGTGACATTTCCTTATTTTTGTTGTTTCATCAATGAGAAGGAATTTAAATTTTCGCTTAAGAATGTGAAATTGCTGCATATTACGCCACTCGACTTCATAGAGTTGTTGCTAATTTTTATTGAATATAATTGAAAGCATCCAAAAGCCTGATCAAAGTTATCAAAGGAGAGTTTTAATGTTTCCCAATTTAATGACTCTGCTTTAATTATAGGATTTTTTATATTTCTGACTATCAGAAGATTCTAGTTCCGTCTGCAAAAAAAAAACCAGCTTTGAATTTCTTATATTGCTTAAAGTTATTTCTTTCTTTTCTTTAAGCAAATGGAGTCATATTCATATAAGGCTTTGATGGGAAAAA
>CM035807.1:28569949-28610196 GCA_020466095.1 Chlorops oryzae | reverse complement strand
GGGGCTTTCTAACTTGACTACAAGTGCAAAGCACCCAAAAAAAAACAAAAAAAAATTAATTTAGAAAATTAATTTTTTCAAAATTAATTAGCGGCTAATTAGCGGCAAAACCTTATGCTATTACCATTTTTCGACGGACGCTCTAGTCAGTTTTTGGAGGGGTGCTTTGCTAACTTGATATCAAGTTGGCAAAGCAGTCAAAAAAAACTAAAACCAAAAAACGACAAAAATATTTATTTTTACAACTAATTCACGACTAATTAGCGGCAAATTATCCACCTACTCTCGAGTCGATTCGTGAAAAAGTGCTTAGCTAACTTGACACTCATGATTTTTCCGTATAGTCATATAATGTGAATTTGTGTAATAAACAACAAAGCAGAATAAAAACTTGCTTTATCGTACAGAAAAATCTTACCACAGTCGAAATATTCCCTAATTCCACTGAAAAATCGAACCTAAATAAAAATTGCGAAACAACTAATCCATGAAATATGTAAAACAAGCAATAAAACCCGAAAGTGAAAACCCGAACCGATCTACCTGTAACTGGAGAAGAATTCACACCCTGAGCAATGTATGCCTTCTTGGCGCCTTGTATTCTTATAATAAACCTATGTAAGCTTCCGCTGAAAAATAATCAACACTGAACAACTCCAAGGAAAATTCTCTTGAGACCAGTTGAGTGTCGAATTTGGTGGTTGGTCTGAAATAAAAAATAATTAAATGAAATCAATAACGATTTTAGATCATATTGATACTGTACGCCTTTTTGTTGAAATCCAGAAATTAATTGATTTTCATCGATGAAATATTGTAGACTTTGACTAATTGCTCATCGAGTAACCAAGGGTCTTATCTATTAAATGGTTTATCCTTATTTCTTTCGAGAATTTTGCACTTTCTCTTCTCTGCTTATATTGAATCTATCAGTGTCCTTCCATACACAGAAAATACAAATAAATAACTTAAACTTTTCTCAAATCTGCGTATTTATGTAGTTCACTGCTTGGATAAAACATAAATCAATCAAAAAGTTTGTTTTCCTGTTAAAGAACAAAACAAATCCATACACCTGTCTTATGTCACGTTAATTAATCAGGCGATAAAATATGTTTTTTCCTCAACCCACAAGAGCTTTCTATACATAAAGTTTCTTCTAATAAACTACGGCCCGACTCTATTTTGTCATTTTGTTTTTTTTAACGGATGTACTTTGGAGTGAGCATAAAACTCAATGCTTTCTGACATCCTTTGTTAAGCCCACATTTATATTTCCCGGCGAAGCAAAAGGCTTTCAAAACCAGATTCAGCTTTTTCGGAATACATATTTCGAATGCAAAATGAGAGCCGTTAGCATCAAACTTGACAAGCTCATATTTATCGATGAATGTTAATTCTAATAGAGGACCCTGAAGGGCGCTTCGACATCGAATTCCGAGTAAATTCTTCCTTTTCAATTATAGAAATGCGTTTTTCACTTTTCTACTTGCACTAAATAATTACTGGAATGGAATGGCATGGCCCGTCCATACATGTGCCCATGTTGACCATGTAATCGAATGAATCGATCCGAACAAATCTTTTGTAATTCATTAAACAAGACAAGTACTTATTGACTCATGTCGTTTCCAGTTGTCTCTGCTGCATCCAATAATCAGCAACAAGATTAAATGTCACAGGATGAACGGAAACAATGAAACTAGAACACAAAATAGTTGCTGCCGTTTCAATAAAATTGACTTTTAATTAACTTGTCAGACAAAGTGCTCTTTGCAATTCAGTCCTCAAAGTATAAAACTTAAGTTTTGATATAAACTTTCAAAACTTTTCCTTGCCCCTCAAGTTGGTTTGTAAAATTTCAGTTCCAAACTGATGTGTCTCTTTGTGTCTGTCTAATGAACTTTTTGGTTTATTTATTTTTAATCGATATGCAGAGATCTTGATGAGTTGGCTTAACATGACTGCTTTTATTCAGGAAAGTCTTATGCATGCTTATTGAAGTTTAAAAGGACAATGCGTCCATCAAGGGCAATTTCAATTTTATGAAATTTCATCTGGTGGGATGAATAGTCAAAATTTTCATTTTTTTTTTTTGTGGTTTTTGTAAAGATACACCATAAGGCCTTTGTTTCTCAATCGACCTTGATAGATTTGAATTTTCTGTATTAAAATAACAGTCCTGCATAACAAGTTAAAAAACAATAAATGAATAAAAAAAATTTACTTAAATTTACTTAAAAATTATTTGAAATTCTGTGAATTGGAAAAAAAAAATTTTATCTATTTTTTGTCTTTTCAGTTGTCCGCTGACCAAAAACTAAGGCATCAACTTGAACTAATGCTTATATGTATGTTCTATTTTCAAGCTTAGAGCTTTTCAGCTTTACAGTCGAGTCTGGAAAGTGTGAACCCCGGATAGACAGATCTCCTCGATGGTGTGAACACATAGCGAATATATTCGTTTAAAAATCAAAAGAAAAAACGTCCCTTATGCATTTTTTCCCAATAAAATAACCTTTTTTTTTAAAAAAAAATTGTTTTTGTGAGCCCTTCTTGTAAATTTGTATACTTACAATTTTTAACCAGACAAAGCCAATTAAAAACAAAAAATTTGAGCCTCGATCGTGTGAACAGCCTCGATAACATGAAAATTGCTCGAAAAATAAGTTCACTCTACCCAGAGTCGAATGTATAAGCATTTATGCAGGCCAACAGTTTAGCCTCGACAGTGTGAACAGTCTCGATAACATGAACATAATTTAAAAATTTATTTCACTCTATCCACAGTCGTCTGTAGGTATAAAATTTTATACAGGCAAACAACTTGCTCGATAGTGTGAACAACCTCGATAACATGAACATTTCTTGCAAAAATTAGTTCACTCTGTCCAGTTAACTACTGTATAAGTTTTACACAGGCCAAAAGTTCATAAGATATTTGACAATAAATGTAAAAGTGACCCCAAAACTCGTTTTTTTTTTTCTTTTCGTGATTTCAGCGAGTTCAAATTAACTTAAAAATTTGTATTTCAGCGATGTCCATTTTATTTTGTGTAAGCTAGTTTATCTGAGATATAGCAATTTACTAATAATTTTGAAATTTCCTAGTACGGTTTTGAACACCGAATACCCTGGAAGGGCCTTCAACCAATTAGCAAGATGTTAGTCTACTTCAGCTCTTCATACTTATAGCCCTTATCGACAACTTTTCGACCCATCAAGATGCCGAAAGTCGAAGAGTGATTTTTATGACTTGAAGTAAAAGTCAATAAAACGTCTTTTTTGATGGTCCACGTTGTTCGCTGCAACATTTTATCCGAACACATGTGCAGCTTTTATGTTTTTTTTTCCTTTTCCTTTTGAAATGAGCAATCAAATTCACACACAAGCACGACAACACGGTGGAAAAATTTATCCAGATAGAATTTTCCACATAAACGACGACTGCTTATAATCAAGACATCTTCTTCGTACTTAGAACAGTTTTTTATTCTCTTATATAAGTTGATCACTCCATTGAGATGGTCATTTGTCCTTTGCTTTTAAGAAGTTGAAGTTTTTCGTCCTCACACGCAACCGCTTGATTTAAGTCCTTTTAGATAATCGAAAACAGTGCAATCATACCCAAGATGATATATTAAAACAGAATTTCAAAATCAAACTTAACTATGCTTAATTGCTGAATTATGTTGATCCTATCGCAAAATGCGAAAGCTCCTTTAACATTTTTCATAAGAAAAGCTCCAATTTTCATTCGTAATCTCCTAGAGCACATACGGGGACCCATGTACAATGACTATCAGCATAAACTGATTTACATGCCTTGCTGCAGTGTTTTATTACCGTTATGTATTACCTTTAACAATACCTACACGGCGTTTGTCCGAATGTCTGCGTCCGAAATGTTCCATATGCTATCAAGGATATCGCAGAGTGGAACTGCATGAGAAGAGCACTAAAAAAAGAAACATAAAATTTACGTAGTTACTCCACAGTACCTTGCAAGCCTTGTGTGCGATGGGATGTTTCATAATTTTAGGATATTTTATATTTTAAATCCTTTATCCAAGCAATAGTTATGTGTGTGTGTGTGTATATATGGATATACATATATAAGTATGAATGACTTTAATATATTACTGTAGCATTACAATTATTATGACAAATTATGCGTAAATTATGATGCTTAAAAGGAATCGTACCTGCCCCAATTCACACATACCCTCCCCACACGTACTTAGTTTCAAGAAAATCGCCAAAGTTGAAGTGGCATCGTGTGGTCCTTGGATGTTTGCGCACATCCTCCACAGTCCTCAATGTCAAGGTATATATTTATTTTATTTTTATTTTTTCACATATCCTTAAACACCCATCTTCTCTCTTACAAATATTTCCATTTGGCTTCGTTAGTCGCATCGTGAGCTATCCTGTTCAATCCCAACTGGCATTTATTGCTTATATTTTGTTCTTCCGAAAACATTATGCTGGTAATAGGCCAAGGCGTAAGGGTAGTGGTGGGGAGCGGAAGGGGGTATTTATGCGAATATTTCTTTTACGATTTCACCTTTATTTAAAACAATAAAATTATTGTTATTGCCTCACATGATAGCTCTTCGAAAATTTTCTATTTGCCGAGTTGTTCCTAGTTTTCGTAAATATCCTTCCACAGCCCACACTCCACACTCTGCGTCGTCAATGCCTGGCACAACCGTTCTTCTTTTCGGCTTTATATCTTTTGTTTATCGGTATTTTTTTTATTTTTTTTTTTTTTGTTCTCATGTTTATACGGAAACATTCTCGCGAACCCTTTATGCTTTCCCACTTTTTTTCTTTTTTCTTTTGAAAAGTTGTTTATGCTTGCAATTTTCTGTTTTCCCTCGTTTCAAACTCTTTTTTTTTTTTTTTTTGCTTGAGCTTTTATTTCTTTCAAGGGCTCGGGTCTCCCGAAGGGTTTGGGAATAGTCAGAAAGGAGCTCGAACGAAATTCGAAATTGCTTCTCGAATTATTTTCTCAACTTTTATGAATGTCTAGATGGGCTTTAAAGTATCCTTTCATGGGGTGTCGTAAAACGCTTTATTTTTATTGCCCACCTGGTTGACAATATTCCTCAATTTTTACAGATTTAGATACGTAAGCATTTATCGCTATTTTTGCTCTTTCTTTTTTCTTTCTTTTTTCAAGGGAATCTTCAAGCTTGAATACATTTAACAACAATGTTGCCATAAAAGAAGGCGCTATTATTTATATTCGAACTAAAAAAAAACAACCAACAACAAATTGACATGGAACTCATATAAATTGGACGCAGTTTTTTTTTTTTTTTTTTTCGTAGGAATTTCCTTTCCGTCTTTGGTCACCAAGCAACAATTTTATGAATTAACAGCAGTCATTTCTCAGTAAGGAATACTTCAGAGACGTCATTTTTTTCATCAGTAGCTATTTCTGCACAGCATTTGTGGAAAAGTATGACTGACTTTCGAGGTCGCAGTGGGATGAAAAGAAATCTTTGACGAGAAAATTTTCGATGTAGATGAAGTGTTTTTGTCAGGCCAGCCTCGCAATTAGACCTCTATGACACTCAAATCTACTTGATTTCGAATTTTGTTTTTTACACAAACTATGTTATGAAACAAGTGGACTTCGTACCATCTTAGACAAATGTTCTTATATGTATATGTTTGTGAGGATTGTAGCACCGTAAGAATTATTGTTCGGAAACCTATACGTTATGACAGACCTTGAAGGAAATTTTTTGGTCTTCAGGCGAGCCTTAGCGGAGAAAAGCCTTCAGAAATTTTAAGGACACCAAGTTATCATTTGTACAGGATTTCAAAATCATGATTAAAGGAAGTCAGCCAGACAAAGCCATTATTTGAAGAGTTTTAGGGGAAATATCCCCGATAAATGACTAAAGCTTTTTACTTTATGTATGTACATTAGGGTGGCCCTTATTTGGAAATGTCCGATTTTCCCAGCTGCTCAAAATGTTGAAATGGGTCTAAAAATGATATATTAGGTGTAGTAAAAAGAAATCCATTATTTTTCCGTTTGGAACCATTTGAATAAGGCTGGATACACAAAGAAGCTCGATGAATGGGTGCCACACGAGTTAACGCAAAAAAACCTCATAGACCGAATTTCCATCTGCGAATCGCTGCTGAACCGCAACAAAATCGACCCATTTCTGAAGCGGTTGGTGACTGGTGATGAAAAGTGGGTCACTTACGACAACGTCAAGCGAAAACGGTCGTGGTCGAAACACGGTGAACCGGCGGAAACGGTGGCCAAGCCAGGATTGATTAAGTTTTAGAGGTCGCTCATGGGCCTTGAAATCTGGAAAGCGATTTGTATGGGAAAAACCTGCGTTGCGCTAGTTTCATCAAAAATTTTTGTATGCACGACATGTTTTTTCGATCCGGGAATGAATGCCCCTTTATAGAGAACAGACTCACCTTTTCTTTTAAGATATAAAACAACAAAATCAGTTAATATTGTGCGGATCTGGGGCTACTCAAAGTCGAAAATATCGGATATAAAAAAGATACTTCCTCTTGGGAGTCCTTATTTTCCACAAAAAGAAGAATACAAATATTTGGTATGCAGATCTGAAAAATATATGAAATAACCTTTTCAACGAGCCTATTTCAACGAAGAATATTGGATTGCTTTTTGAAATGTTTTATTAACGTCAAATTATTACTACCATTTAAAAAAAATTCAATTTTGGGTTGCTTCTTTCAGCAGACTGCAAAATGGGCATGCCCTAAAAAAATTAAAAATTCGACTCAAGTGCTAAAGACGTAAATTAAAGACAAATTTTTTGAGACTATAATCATTAAATTCGGTTGACGTTATCTATTCATAAACTTGTAAATAAAACGTAAATGTATTTTTTCTACCTTTAATGCAACAAATGTTTAAGTACGCATAAAATAGACAGATGGCAACGCCGACGCTTTAATATTAATCAGCAAGAGCGTCCGCAAGAAATTGACTGGGGTCTCAAGCATTTAACAATGCTGATAAATAGCTCATTATGCAATGTTTTCATTTATATTTGGCGAGAGGTGAGTCAAATACTACGGAAGAATTCATTTATGTGACCATTGCAAAACTAAAACATATCGAAATAAGCACAACTCGCTTATACTTAAGGGTAAGAGTGTGACCCATGCGATTCCCTCTTCGGCCGCTCGATAAACCTAAATGATGCAATTAAGTGTGGCCAACCTTTTGAAATAACTTTTCCCTCGGTGGCTCAAAAATCCCTTTTACTCTTTTTTCTGTAGAAAGGGGCTGTTAAATAATTACGTAAAATTCTTACAACTATGCAACCAGGCGCGCAGCCAGGGGGGGTTTTGGGGGTTCAAACCCTCCCCCCCCCCAAATTAAGGAAAAAATACACCACACAGCTTACATTTCTACATCGCCGTCCTACAAACTCTTATATTAAGTTTTATGATGCAATAATTTTAGTTCTTGACCGAATTTCCTCTTGGAATGATCAAAATGTGTCAAGTCAGTCTAATTTATTAAAATGTGCCTTACAAAAAGGCGAATTTCTTATATCTCTTCATTGTATAAACCAAGTTTTTAGTTACACATTTGTTCTATGTAAATATTTACAAGGTAGAAACATTGATCTCAAATATGCTGTTGTCCTAGCAGATATATGCTTAGAGAATATTCAAACCTTAAGAAGTAACGCTGAGGAAGAATTTCAGAAATTGTTTAAAAACGCTGAGAAGCAAGCTTTATCAAGCGGACTTATTTTGCAAAAACCTAGGCTCGCACATTCTCAGGACCACGAAGCACATTTTCATACTAAAAGTGTTGAATATTATTATCGTATTTCTCTTTATTTACCTTTTGTGGATGCATTTATTGTCAACTTAACCAATCGCTTTTCAAAACACAAGGATATTCTTCTTGGTTTTCAAGTTTTATTTCCTCAAAGCGATACTGCAAAAGCTGATGATTTTTTAGACAAATTTAAAAAACTCTTTCAGTTTTATCAAGATGATTTAGAGGGAAATTTTGATGATTCAAAAATGGAGCTCACTGTTTGGTATAAATTAATTAATAATTTAGAAAAAAATGAAAGACCAAAAACAGTGTTTGACGCTATAAAATTTTGTAAAAAAGATATTTTACCAAATATTTTAATTTATTAACTATTTTGGCTACTCTTCCAATAACCACATGTGAAAATGAGAGATCGTTTTCAACTCTCCGCCGACTCAAAACTTATCTTAGATTACAATGACAGAAGAGAGGTTAAATGCCTTAGCACTCCTCCACGTCCATCGAGATCTTACTCCCAGTGTAGAGGACATACTAAATAAACTTGCTGAAAGCAAGCGCAGACTTAACATTGCACTTTAAATTGAATAAGTTCCTTCGAAAATATTTTTTTTACTTTGTACACCTTATAAAAATGTAAAATATTTATGTAAATATATTTTAATTATCTATTTTGTAAGCTTTTACGAAAATAAAAACAAAAAATATTTAGAAAAATTTTCTGCGAACCCCCCCCAAATTGAAATCCTGCTGCGCGCCTGTATGCAACTATGCAACTTTGATATTTTAATTATTTGGCAGCTCCAATAATGGTGTCGAAAATCCCTTTTCAAAGATTTGAAGTGGGTTTTCTTTTAAAAAATGGTTCAAAATTTTCCTTTAAAAGGGAAATATCATTCAACCTGGCATCACTGATGCAATATGTTTACAATTTATAGTCAAAGAAATACATTGAACATGAGTCAGAAATTTTATACAATTTTTTATAAATTGAGCGGCCACTCTAATGTTTATATATGTATATTAGATGAGTTGTAGATTATTGAGAAATTTCAAGAATTTTTTATCAGAGCGCATGACGACCTCCATAGTTAAGGTATAGGTTTAGCCATCCTAACCTTACCTTACATAACCTTACCTAACCAAACATAACATAACCAAAACTTAACCAATCCTGACCAGACCTAACCAATCTTAACCAAACAAACATAACATAACATAACATAACAAAAAACATAAAAACATAACATAACATAACATAACAAACATAACATAACATAACAAAACATAACATAACTAACATAAAAACATAACATAACATAACATAACATAACATAACAAAAATAACATAACATAACATAAAAACATAACATAACATAAAACATAACATAACATAACATAACATAACATAACATAACATAACATAACATAAACATAACATAACAAATAACATAAAACATAACATAACATAACATAAAAACATAACATAACATAACATAACATAACATAACATAACATAACATAACAAACATAAAAACATAACATCAAAAAAAAATAAATAACATAACATAACATAACATAACATAACATAGACATAACGGCCGACGCTTGGAACGGATCTCGTATTGCAAGTCGGATAATAATTGAAAGGAGATGTGCAATTAAAGTGATAAAGAGAAAATTATTTAACAAAGTAGGCAGTGCACGGTTTTAAATATAAATTCGAATCGGACGCTATAGAAAATTTATTATATTTATTAAAGAGAAAATCAAATAATCCAAAGGCGTTGCAAGGAAACTGCTTTAAAATGGATACCGTTTTGAATACCAATATGAATTTCCATGAGGATGAGAATGATGCTGATAAGTATAAGAACGCGAAGAAAATTGGCGGTGAAAATGTAAAAGCCGAAATGCCAAAACGGGCTGCGTTTGGTGAATTGCAAAATCGTGTACTTCCACGCGCAGCGATCAAGGATCAAGGTGCAGTAAAAAACTTGAATCAGGCCAAGCTGCCTTCTATACGTGCAACAAAAGCACGCGTGGACACCCGTTGGAAGAAGGATGCTGTCCAATCCGAAAATTCAACAACCAATAATGCAATAAAAACAACTAGTACTAGGCCGACACGTGGATGTGCTGCTCAGCCGGCTTCGACGGTGTTAACTCGTGGCAATTCATTGCGTCAGGGGATAACCAAAACAAATGCGCCCGGTACAGCCACCAATGGTGTATTGCGGCAAAAGGCAGTTCCGAATCAAACACGAGAGATTAAGACAGTGACCACGAAAATGGTTGAAAATAAATTGCAACAAGCTAAGATCATTTCCAAGGATAAGACGATTGCAGTCGAAACGCCACTTCGCCGTGAGGATAGCAATATTTCACGTAAATCATTGAATAAGTTGAAGGAGGCTCTAGCACAAGAGGTTAAAAATGTGACGGCTAAGACGCAAAAATATGCAGCGGTTGAGATCAAAGTTGAAAATGATACCAACGATGAACCGATCGATTCCAACGCCAAGACACATGACAATGCAGCGGTTGAGAAGATCAAAGTTGAAAATGATAGCAAGGCTCAAATTAAGGATGGGTCAATCGATTCCCAAGCTGATGAAATTCGTAACATTGATGAGGGTGATAACGAGATGCTGATTTTGGTCTCCGAATATGTGAACGATATCTACGAATATCTCTTTCAACTTGAAAGCAAACATACAATCCGTGAAAATCATTTGGCTGATCAGGAAGAAATTACACCAAAAATGAGAGCATTACTTCTTGACTGGATTAACGAGGTTCATTGTCAATTGCATTTAGTCGCCGAGACATACCTTATGACCGTTGGCATCATCGATCGGTACTTGCAAGAGGTGAAAGATACACGTCGGTCATATTTGCAATTGGTTGGTGTTACGGCGCTTTTCATAGCTGCCAAATATGAAGAACTCTACGCGCCAGTTATTGCTGATTTCATTTACATGACCGACAAGACTTATAACCAAGATCAAATCTTGGAAATGGAAATTCAAATATTAAGATCTCTCGACTTTAATTTGTCTCGTCCAGTTTCAATTCACTTTTTGCGTCGTTTCTCTAAGGCCGCCGATATTCAGGATAGCCAGCATGCTATGTCAAAATATTTCTTGGAATTGGCTTCGATTGAATACGAATTGGCATCATGTAAACCCTCTAAGATTGCAGCTGCATCGTTGTTCCTCTCTTTGCATATGAGCCAGGGAGATCCTAAGAAGGCGAGTGGCTTTGATAATTCATACTGGAATACTACACTGGAGCACTATTCGCACTACACGGCCGAGCAATTACGTCCGATTACACGTAAAATAGCAACAATTGCACGCAATGCACCAAAAGCGAAATTAAACTCAGTCTACACAAAATATCAATCGTCGAAATTATACAAAGTTTCACTGGGTTCAGTGTTGTACAGCCCACTTATGGATTCTCTGATAGAAAGAAAGGCTTAAGGATGCACTACTTCTCTTGCATTTTATTTTAGCTGTGTTCATGTCATCGTATATATGTATGTGTGTTGCACTTTTTGTGCGGAACACTTCGCAGCATAGTTTAATTATTATATTTTTATTATTATATGTCTAAGGTTCAAATTCATTCTTGTATATGCATTAGTGGGTTTTATATATATATATACTTCTGTATGACTATAAAAATGTGTTTTTATAAAAATCAATTTCTAATTTTAAGAAATCAATTGTATTTTGGCAGCGAAATTTATTGAACAAGTTGACTACATATATGAAAGAAGCGCAGTCTCGGAAAAGAACCCAGCAAACATTTATCCTATGCTTTAGCGAACGTTCGCCAAGAATATGTTTACGCGACCTTTTCTAGAAGAACAAAAGGCGATGTTTTCTCAACTCTACCAACAAAGAATACGTAAAAAAAAATATATTGCTTTGACGAACGTTACGCGAGCAATCCGCAATACATTGCGTATTCATCTTCCAGACGAGCATTGCCGAAGTTACTTTTGGAACAGGTTTATACAATGTTTTTCTAATATATACCTTGTGTTATTGTAGCTTTTGCTTTATTCAATCAAGTAGTTCTTGATTTTGTTATTAGATCAAAAATAAATTTTGATAGTTCTGTAAGGATTTGGATCGACGAGTGTATACATTCTAAAGGATACAAAGGATAAAGGTGTATTTATTGATCCAAATAGTTAAAAGCACAATTTTTGTTAACCTTTTTAAATATAATTTGAAGTTAATATAATTTTTTAAAATACAGGTGCCTGCTTCCAAAAATTTTCCACTTCGGATGAAAAAAAAATTTTCTTCAATTCTGCAGCAACATTTAATACATGCCAAGAGCCGCATTAAAAACGAGATCTTTAACAAAAAACAATAGAATAAGTTTTTCATTATTAACTGAATTACTATAATTTTTTATGCGTAAAATTATAAAAAATTTAAATAAAAAAAAAAATAATATATATATAAATTGGCCCTAGAAGATGTTTCAGCAATATATTAGGAAAAAAAAATCCTTATTTTCAATAGATGGGTTTTTAATTGATCCCTTGTTAACCACGTGCCGCTAGGGGCAATTAAAAGATGACATTCCCAAAAAAAGCAACTTTTTGGATTAAAATTCGGTTGGGAGTTGCAAAGATGCCCAAAGAAAATTTCGAATTTTACAATTTTTTGAAAGAAAAACCCCAAGGGCAAAAGGTGGTAATTTATTGCCTGATACTGTAACAGCATCATCGCAATTTTTTTTCGCCATTCCTTCCAACCATGTCGGGCACCCGGCACTGCCCAATTTCAAATTCCGATAAAAAGGAAATTTCGAGTCCGCCGTCATGGGCACTGTTCCGGCAAAAGAAAAGTTTGCCAACCGTTTGGCCCCTTTTTTTAATTTGGAATCACAAAAATGTTAAAGGGCCAAGTTAAAATATAATTTTTTGCGGAAAGAACAAAATGCCCTTTCTTAAGCGTTTGATTGGAATAAAAATTAACTTGGTAAGGAAAAACGTTTTGGTGAAAAATTTAAAGGGAAAAATTGCCAACCAAGGAATTGGGCCGGAAGGTTGGGGTTTTAAGGCAGGGGTTTACAAGAACGCTTCCAACGGCAACTCCCGGAACCAGGCAACCTTGGATTTTTAAACCCAATCGCTAACCCCAGCTTTGGCCCTGGAGAGATTTGCCATCGGAAAACAACCGGAAAACGAATGCCGGCCAAACCCGGGGGGGGAGGCTTTGATTTATTTAGACCGGAGGAAAAGGGTTAATCGTTTGGTCCTGGGAACCAATTGCGGGTGAATTGCTTAAAGGGCTTCGAAAGGACTGCCTTTTTGCCCTTGAAAGGGCTTCTTGGAAGGCAAAAAATTCCTTTAAAATGGCCTTTAAAACGGCGCATATTTTACCTAAATCGGGTCATTCTAACTATCTTAAATAAAGCCCTCAATTTAATGCAAAAATAATGGATTTCTTTTTACTACACCTAATATAAGGAACACATTTGCTGAAACATCGTCTATGGGACTATTCCGCGATGTTTTTAATGTATCGCCAATTGCTCTTCCAAAAAAGTGTCGGGCGACCGGACAACTGCCTAACAAGCTTCTCTATTCCGCGATAACAAAGCAACGGTTGCGTGCGAGCTAAACATCGCCGTGGCGAGTCGCGGAACACTGTTCCGCGATAGAAAATGTTTGGTGGGGAACGTTCTGTTCCTGCCTTTTTTCTGTATTTGAATCCAACAATTTTGTTACAACGCCGATTTGTTTTATAATGTTTTTTGTTTATAATTTTTTTTTTTGCGGAGGAGTAAGAAGCACAAATGCTCGGTTTTACGCGCAAACTGGATTGCAGACATAAAACCTATAATCTTGGTTTAAGAAAATTATTCGTTTTGTGTAGACATAAATTTTAATAGAAAAATATAAGCACACCTAAGAACTTGTGTTGCGTGAGTTCAAAAGAGAAAATAAAAACTTAAAAAAGGGGTCAATGGGGTTGGTGGAACAAGGCAACGCTTCTGACTGCCTCCAACTCGGCGGAGGCCAGAGCAATCCTTGTATTTTTCCATCCCAAGTCGTCTTAACACCTCCACGCGGTGACCCTGGATAGCTTTGACCAATCCTGGGAAAAGCTAACGGAGTTAAGCGGCAACCTGCGGGCAAATTCCACAGGTGGTGACAACCCACGCAAGGAAATGGACTATGATTTTGTTTACTGATTTCGGATTAAGAGGAATAAGGGCTAGGATCGTAGGTCTCTGGGACCTGAATATGCGGAGTGAATTCTTGCAAAAATGGCGCTCAGAAGGATCTGCGGTCTTTTCCGCTCCGTTCAAACTTGGCATGTCTTGCGAAGCGCTCAAAACACGTTGCCATTAAGTTGGCCTTGTAGGTTGGGTTGAAACTATTCCCCATTAGCTCCGGTTTGAAGTCTGGCTCTGAACACTGTACCCCATAAAGGACAGTGTCAACCCTCGTATGGACCTCCCTGTTAAACATAGATACCCATAGGACTTAAGGTAACTACATATACGTGTGATGATAGCGGTTGCGAGTTGGAGCCCAAATCGCATGGAAACAACAACAAACAACAAAAACAATAGAAGTGATATGGAAGATAGCAGAAATGATGGCAAAAGCGGGCACCTGGAACAAGATAGGGTGATGTTAAGGAGAAGTTCTTTAACTTTGAGAACCCCACCGAAACAAATTAAACCAGTACAACTCACAGTTGAAGCAGCAGGCACCAAAAGACTCGATATCGTGCCAGCGGAAATAGGTGAAACCCCAACTACATCTATCAAACCAGCAACAAGCAGACAACCCAGAAGACAAGAAAGTGTGCTTAACCATCTTGTCAATCTCATGGGAAAAGAAATTACCAACCTGCTAGAGTATGTAGAGCAACGAAAAAATGTACATGGGGATATTAAACGAATGTGCCACAGCTTAAAGCTAGCACACACGCTCCTTGAGACACACTTAGAAAGCGAAGATATCCAGTCACGACAAGCGGGCAATACAAAGACGGCAGCGGTGCATATCGAGGAATCACCGAAGACAATGGACCCAGTCCCAAACAGCGCAGAGTCGTTATCGGTGCAGCAGAGAGATGGAAGACTAATGACGAAGGCTAAAAGAAGAAGGAAGAACTTAAGCCCAAAAAAGGCCCATGAAGTAGCAAAGCTTCCGGTAGCCAAGAAGAGAAAGGAAGAAGATACCGAACCACAAGAAAAAGGCGACAAACAAAAAGAAGAATGGCATCAGATAAGACGAAAAAAGAAAAAGAGACACAAAAGCAGAGAAAAGGGGAGGAGAATAAAACCCAGGTCAAATGCCATCATCATTGAAAAAAAGACAGAGGGAGTATCGTACGCAGTTATATTACGTGCTGTTAAAACAAACGAGAAACTAGCGGATAAAGGTGATCTGGTGCAGACCCTGCGGCCGACTCGCAAAGGAGGACTGGTGATGGAACTGAAAAGAAGCAGCACAATAAGTTCATCCGATTGTTGCTCTGCTATTGAAAAAGCAATTGGAGCAATCGCCAAGGTCAACCTCAGCACGCACAACATCACGGTACAATGCAGAGGACTGATTGAGGATCTTTACACAGACGATGAGCTATTAGCGGCAATAGAAGCACAAGCTCAGGTGAGAAAGCCAGAAAAAGCAGCAGTTAAAAGCAAAAGGAAGAGTTGCGGAGGTACAGAGTCAGTATATCTCACACTCCCTGCAGAAGATGCCAAGAAGGTTCTGTTGATGGGATCCATAAAAGTAGGTTTCATTCGGTGTGCAGTAACACAAGTTGAAACATGAAAAAGATGTTTCCGGTGCTGGGCTTTCGATCATGTAGCTGCAAATTGCGAAGGACCAGATCGCACTACGCAATGCTGGCGATGCGGCGGAAGTGGACACAAGGCAGCTGCATGTAAAAACGCAGAGAGATGTGCCCTGTGTGAAGGAGCACATACAGCAGGCAGCGGAAAATGCCAACGGTACAAAGAAGCGTTACAAAGAAAAAGATCATGAGACTGTTACAACTGAACACAAACCACTGCAATGCAGCGCAGGAGCTACTGCGGCAGACTGTGATAGAAAACCGAATTGACATAGCAATTTTGTCGGAACCATACAAAACGCAGGAAAGCAGGTAGCAATATGGGTATTGGAAATGGAAAGGCCCTACAGGGAAAATCAGACACAAACAACGGCTACGTTTGGGTGAAACAGAATGACGTGCACGTAGTTAGCTGCTATGCACCACCGAGGTGGACACATGACGAATTCACACAAATGATGAAGACACTGGAGAACGAACTGAGAGAAAAGCGACCCATCATAATAGATGGAGACTTCAACGCATGGTCAGAAACATGGGGAAGCCAGCACACAGACGCGCGTGGGATAATAGTGGAAGAAACGTTCGCGGGAATGAATCTTGTTCTCTTAAACACGCCAGGTATACACACTTTTGCATGTAATAGAGGAAAGTCTGTGATAGACCTGACCTTTACCGATATCTCTATTGCCCGCCGCACCGAATGGACAGTAAATGAACAGAAGAAGTAAGCCACAATACCTGGAAACCAGAGCGGCATAAAAGTGCCCAAAAAAGATGGAAGAGGACAGCATTTAATGAAGAAGCTTTTAAACTGGTATGGGAAAACACGCGCATTGCATCTGCGAGTGCAGAGAGGATGGCAGCACAGCTAGCCAAGCAAATGGAGCAGGCTTGTGATGCATCGATGCCAAAGTGCAACTCGTACGGTAGAAAAAAACCTGTGTATTGGTGGACGGAGGAAGTAGCAAACTTACGTAAAGCGTGCCTTAAGGCAAGGAGAAGATCTCAACGAGCCAGACGACGCCAGGGCTATCAAGAGCGGCATGCCGAGTTCTGCAACCGAAAACGGGAATTGAAGATCACAATTCATCGAAGTAAGGTGCGATGCTTCAAGCTGCTACTAGACAGTGTGGACGGCGACCCATGGGGCCTGGGATATAAGAGCGTAATCAAAAAAGTGAAAGGGCATAGAGCACCGCAACCGACATGCCCAGTCTTACTGGAAAAAATAGTGCTGACACTCTTCCCACAACAAGAATTGAGAACAGCCCAGAGCTATACCATAACGGAACAAACAAACATTCCATTGGTAACTGTAAACGATGTTCTAAAAACACTGCAGCGAGTAGACGACACCAAGGCGCCAGGGCCAGAGGGAGTCCCAAACGCTGTTTTAAAAGTGGCTATATCAACAACGCCACAAGTCTTTGCGAAGCTTTATAATTCATGTTTGCGAGAATAGTAGGGAAAATATTTGAACGTTTGATTTGCGACCGACTCCAAGAACATTTGGAGCACAGTAATAGCCTATCGGATAGGCAGTTCGGTTTCCGAAAGGCAAGGTCGACACTGGACGCAATTAAAAAAGTAGTATCGATAGCCTCCGAAGCATGCAGCGGCGGGTATAAAAAGTTTAAGTACTGTGCAGTCATTACACTGGATATAAAAAATGCGTTCAACTCGGCAAAGTGGGAGAATATTCTCTGGGCCCTTGAAAACTACAAAGTGCCCGTTTACTTGCAGCGTATCATTAGCAGCTATCTCAGCGAAAGAATCTTAAAGTATGACACCGAGAAGGGAACTAAGACGCACCGAATTACTGGCGGTGTCCCTCAGGGATCGGTGCTAGGTCCTACGCTTTGGAATGTAATGTACGATGGCGTTCTAAAAATATAACTACCCGACAAGGCAACAATCGTAGGATACGCTGATGACATTGCATTGGTGGTGGTCGACAAAAAACTTGACATACTAGAAGCAAAGTGCAACGACGCAGCAGCTAGAGTTCAACAATGGCTATCTAAAGCAGGCCTTGAACTAGCAGCTCAGAAAACAGAGGCAGTTCTGGTCAGCCAACATAGAAAAAGAAAAAAACTGAAGCTTAATATCGGAGGATTTGAGGTTCTGTCAAAAGAGGACATAACGTACTTGGGAATGCGTATCGACGCTAGACTGAGCTTCAAGCAGCACCTATTAGCAGCAAGCAAAAAGGCAAAACGGATTAATGTCGCACTAGCGAGACTACTCCCTAGCACTGGAGGACCAAAAGAAGGAAGGAGGAAACTATTCTCAATGGTAGTAGATTCCATATCTCTCTACGGAGCCCCGATATGGGCAAACGCAAAGCCGAATAATATTAGGTGCGTAAAACAAGTACAGAGAAGAAGCGCACTCCGAGTTGCCTGCGCATACAGCACGGTATCTGCAGACGCAATCGATGTCATTGCAAGGAAAATACCAATCGACTTACGAGCCAAAGAGTTAGAACGACTGTACACAAATGAAGGTGGTAGACCGTCAGCAGCACAGAAAGCAACGGAACGAGCGCAGACGATAAAAGAATGGCAAGACAAATGGGACGCCACGCAAAATGGGAAGTGGACATATGCCCTAATCCCAGATATAAAAAAGTGGTTCTTACGAACACATGGAGAGGTTGACTTTAACCTGACACAACTCATAAGTGGGCATGGATGCTTCTTGGCATACCTGCACCGCTTTAAACTGGCCATGAGCCCTTTTTGCCCAAACTGCCCAAAAGAGACAGAAAGCGCAGAGCACGTAACCTTCTATTGTGAAAGGTTTGCAAACGAGAGGCTTACCCTACAAGATGCAATCGGTGGCATGCCAACTGTCAGTAACATTGTGAGCGAAATGTGTTCCACGGAAACGAAATGGAGAGCAGTCAAAGAATTTGCTGCGAAAGTGATGGGAAAATTAAGAAGAGCTGAAGCAGAACGAAAGAGACTGCAACAGCAGGAAACTAGTCGAACGGATAACTAAAAATGACGACATAACGAACGCTGTTTGAGCTTCGGGCTCACGACGACCTTTCGACGTAATACTAAATCGGTGTCCCGAAAGGGTACCCGTCGGACATAGGGGTGACTTTGGTGGGTGGAGGCCCCACACTACACGGCTTTCAACTGCTTTACACCTCTTAAAAAAAAAAAAACATCATAACATAACATAACATAACATAACATAACATAACATAACATAACATAACATAACATAACATAACATAACATAACATAACATAACATAACATAACATAACATAACATAACATAACATAAATAACATAACATAACATAACATAACATAACATAACATAACATAACATAACATAACATAACATAACATACATAACATAACATAACATAACATAACATAACATAACATAACATAACATAACATAACATAAACATAACATAACATAACATAACATAACAAACATAACATAACAAATAACATAACATAACATAACATAACATAACATAACATAACAAACATAACATAACATAACAATAACATAACATAACATAACATAACATAACATAAAACATAACATAACATAACATAACATAAAAACATAACATAACAAACATAACATAACATAACATAACATAACATAACATAACATAAAACATAACATAACATAACATAACATAACATAACATAACATAACATAAAACCATAACATAACATAACATAACATAACATAACATAACATAACATAACTATAACATAACATAACATAACATAACATAACATAACATAACATAACATTCTTTTCTTTTTTTTTTTTTTTTTTTTTTTTTTTTGCGGGGGGGCGTGTGGAATCCATCATGGACCATCAGTAAGGACGTCGCCAAACCGGTGTGCCGGACTCCTACCGGCTAAACCACCATACCCCTTCTAGGACATCAACATTCCTCCCCGGAACTGCTCTTGCATTACTTCAGGGAGGGTCCTACTTGGCTATCTATGCCTTCATCTTGTTTATTAAGCCCGCGGCCGGGCCTCCGCACTGCTTCTCTTTATGACTCATCTGCGTCTAGATCTTGCTTTTTTGTCCTTAGGACTTTTTCGATATACTTTGAGATGCAGAACCAGTATTCTTCGTTGCTTAACATCACTCTTGTCGCGGTTTCCACGTTGAAATCCCCAATTCGTCTCTCGAGCTGTGAACGCAAGTCATTCCATTTTATACACTTAAAGAAAGTGTGTTCTGCGTCATCTTCAGGATCGTTGCAGTAAATGCATCTTGGGTGTGGGGTTTTCCCCATTTTGTGTAGGTACGTCTTGAAATAGCCGTGCCCGGAAAGGAACTGTGTCAAGTAGTAGTTTACCTCACCATGTTTGCGGGTTATCCACGGCTCAATTCTTGGAATTAGTTTCGCCGTCCATCTGCCTGTTGTATCGGTGTCCCATTTTTGCTGCCAGGAAGCTAGAGTCGATTTGCGCTGCTCTGCGGTTTGTTGCGCGGTAACATTTCTACTCTTTTTTAAGCGCCAAGTTTTTGCCCTTTCTTCTGCTAATAGGTCTATCGGGATTACGCCGGCTATCACTAACACTGCTGATCTAGATACTGTACGATAGGATGATGCGACTCTCTGAGCTGCGTTAGTTTGTGTGGCCAATAGCTGCTTTCTTCTGGTATAAGCATTTAGGGACGCTGCCCAGATTTCGCTGCCATAAAGCATTACTGAGTTGATGACTTCTAATAGAAGCTTTTTTTGCTTTGACTCGGTCCTCTGACATTTACCATTAATCTACTTAAGGAAGCAGTGATCTGTGCTGCTTTGGTCGTTGCGTATTGCAATTGTGCCCAAAATGTTAGCTTTGAGTCAAGCCGTACTCCTAGGTATTTTAAAGTCTTCTGTGTGAGGAGTGACTCTTCGCAAATTCGCATCTCAATTTCTGTGATCATGTGCTTTCTGGTCAGCAATAGTAACTCCGTCTTTTGGGTTGCTAACTGCAAACCATGCGTTGTTAACCATTCCCTGGCACGTATCATTACTTGTGTCAGCTTTCTTTGGGCATCTGTAGTGTCTCTTGCTGTGATAACGGCAGCGACATCATCGGCGTATGCGACTAAAGATGTGTTTTCAGGCATCTCTATGTGTAACAAATTATCGTACGTGATATTCCACAAATCTGGGCCAAGGATGGATCCCTGCGCGGCACCCGCTGTGATCTTTAGAGTCTGTGATCCCTCATTTGTGGAGTAAATGAGTTCTCTGTCTTTCAGATAGCTTCTTATTATATGCAGTAGATATGCCGGAACCTTGAAGCGCTGTTGTAGTGCGTCGAGTATATCAACCCATCGCAGACTATTGAACGCATTTTTGATATCCAGAGTGACCAGGAGCACGACTGGTCTGGAAAAATGATTTCCTCTATGAGTCCTCTGCGCTGCGTGAACGACTTCGGCTATGGCGTCAATTGTCGACCTCTGTGGCCTGAAACCGTACTGTTTTGGGCTGAGTCCTCCCGCCAATTCTACCGCTGCAGCTAGTCTTGGCTTTATGAGCTTCTCGAGAAGTTTTCCTGCTGCGTCGAGCATACACAGTGGTCGGTATGCTGCTGGCGTTCCGGGCTCGCCCTTACCTTTGCTGATCAATACAAGCCGTTGCTTTTTCCAGACCTCTGGGAAGACCCTCTCGGTCAGACAGGCATTGTACATCCGAAGAAGTTCAATTGGGCGCTTTTTGGTGATCTCCTTGAGGACTTCTGCCGGTATGTTATCTGGTCCAGGTGCTTTTCCGTTCTTCAGTGTAGCGGCTGCGTGATTTAGTTCATCTTGAGTAAACAGCGGAATGTTTTCAATATGTTCAGCTTCTGGCTCGTCTGTGCGCATCTTGTGGGAAGGAAACAGAGTTTCTACTATGTTCTTCATAGTTTCTTTTTCCAGGTTCTGAATTTGCGGCGATGGTTTTAATTTTTTCATGGCGATCTTATAGCCTAGTCCCCAGGGATTATTATTTACATCTTGGCGGAGCTCCTCCCACTTCTGTTTTTTACTGTCGAGGATAGCTGATTTTAGGGCTTTCTTCTTCGCTTATACTCTCTGAACTGGCTTCGCTAGGATTATCTCGTCTTGCTCTTGTATATAGCCGTCTCTGTCTCAAGCATTCTTGCCTCACGCGTGCGATATTTTCGTTCCACCAGTACACTGGTTTTTTTCTCGTTCTGTGGGAGATTTTGGGCATTGACATTTGACACGCTTTTTTGATTGCGGCCATTGTTTTTGCGACGGTGTCCCTAGCGCTGGTTTCTACTTCAGTAGTTGGCACTCTTCTGTCGAACTCGTGAATTAACGCTGAAGGATTCAGTTTTTTGACGTTCCACTTGCGGGAGTTTTCTTAGTCATAATGCCTAAAGGTTCTATAGCTGCTGATTGGACAGTGAACTCTATATATTGGTGGTCGCTCCCCGTATAATCTTCGATGACTCTCCATCCCGTTAAATGCTTACCAAGAGCAGCTGATGCCAGTGTGATGTCTGGATTGGTTCCCTCGCATCCTGGTCTGCGGAATGTTTTTTCTTCTCCTGTGTTGGCAACAAAAAGGTTCAGTCTTGCAGCCATGTCAAGAATCCTTTGTCCTCTCGAGCTTGTGCTTGCCATGCCCCATTCAACTGCCCGCGCGTTGAAGTCCCCGGCTAAGATGATTTTACTATCTAGGATCTGCGCTCTGTCCTCGATGGCGTTCAATTTCTCCTCGAAAGAATGAATTTGGTCGCTTGGTGTGAGATAGCAGCTGAATACAGAAAAGTCTCTTATTTTCGCGCTGACAAAAAGTTTCCACTAAATGTGCATGAAGGATGCACTTCTCTGCCACCGGGGACCCACAAGGCGGCTGTTTTTGTTGTGTCTTCCAGCCAGAATCCGCTTTTTCTTTTGGTATACTGTTCGCTTATTATAACGACGTCGATGTTCTTCTCTTGTACAATTTGTGACAGGGGGCATCAGCTGTTCTGCTTCGGTGTAAATTTGCTTGAAGTATCCTCATGCTGGAGAGGTTCTCCGGCTGAGGCTTGCAAGCCTTCGAGCCGGGGACATGATTTACGTCTTGCAATCCGTGCTGTGAACATACGCAGCATTTTGGTTTGTTTTTGCAATCTCTCATTTTGTGCCCGCTTTCGCCGCAGCGGATGCACATGCCAGCACTTTTTCTATCTGGGCCCTTGCAGTCTCTTTGGATGTGGCCAAGAGCGAAGCACTTGAAGCAGATCTTCCTTTCCTGAGCATAAGTAACTCTGCATCGGATCCAACCAATTTTTATATGTTCTGCCTGAACTAAGTTTTTTGCTGCTTCAAAGGATAAGTCCACAAAGGCTCTGCGTTGTTCTCTGTAGTTAGTTCCTGTGACACGAACTATGATTTCCTCCTCTGGGTTTATTAGTGTCTTTTTGACTGCCTCCAATACTTCTTCCGTGTCTGTGTAGGAATCTAATCCTCGAATTTCTACTGTAGCTTTGGGCTTTAGTTCTGAGATTGTCGCTATCTCGCCAAGAGTAGTTTGAACTGCCTTGCAGAATTCGGACTTCCGTCCTCCTTTACCCATCTCTAATAAAATCGCACCCGTTTTCGTTTTCCGGATTGATCGGATCGCAATTTCCGCTTCGTCTGGACTTACTTTCTGTCGCAAGTCTTTTAGACCTGGGCGTAGCTTTGGCCGTCTTTGGGCTTTACCAGCAGCGCTTCCGGGCGTGCTCTGGGCTTTTTCGAACGATCAATTTTGTCAGGCTTTGCCTTTATTTTCTCTCGCGTTTCATCAGGTCTCGTCTGATATCTACTTTGCTGATCTGTTGGTATTCTGGTTCGTTGACGCTTTGAGTGGACAGTGGTCCATTTTTCTAGGTTATACTCGCTGCCGTTATCTGCTGCTTTCTCTTTTATTCGCTTACGAATCGGGGGCAGCAGGGCTCTGGGCTGCTCTCTTTTTTCTTGTCGTTAGGGGCGTCTCCGATGCTTTCCCTCTTTTGTCTTCAGGCGCCAGTCTTGCTTCTTTATCTCGGATTGAATCTGTCTCCGACCTAGTCCAGCTTCTCCGACATGATTTTGCGACATCAAGCAGTTCCTCAAGCTCAGATACCCCGGTTTTAACATCCTTACTGATATTAGGCTGTCTTATCGCTGCTGCTTTAATTTTCTTCAGAACCTCTTGGAACTTTAGTAAAGCCTTTCTTCTTCCTTACGCATCTTATAAATGAAGTCCTGTCGTGGGGAGCTAGGAGCGACCGAGGGCTTCGTTGTAAGTGTAAGTTCGGCTATGGCTGTGAAAGTGGGTGCGTTTCGTTGGTCTTCCTTTGTGGGTTTGCGGGCGGTCATCACTTCGCTCATGCTAAATGACCTCTCTCTCTGTAGTGGTTGTAGGTCTCCCTTGCGGTCATTTGTTTCTCGGTGCTGATTTGGAGATTTGGCTAGCTTTGACCTTTTAACAAAAGGATCTCTGTTCTCTCTTTCCGCTTCTTCTATTAATTTTTCTGGTATTTTTTCTTTAGTTGTATTCATGTCTTATGGGTCCCATCTTCTTGCCGCTATCTCCGCTCGAAAGTGCAGTTGCCCGTTGATCCCCGTGGTTGTCTGTGCAATGCAGGGAGGTCACGCGAGGGTTGACGTAGGTCCTTATGGGAGCCTACGTTCAGAGCCAGGATCGGGCATTAGTCGGGAAATTTCATCCGAGCCTGTACCACCAACTTAATGGCGACGAGCTTCGAACGTACAAGAAGGCTTGCCAGGTTTTAACGGACGGGGGCAACAGTAGTATTAGCCTGAGAGCCGTTTTCGCCGGATGTCACTCCTGCGTACTAGGGTAACAGATTACTACCGCTGCCAGCTCGAGGCGTCAGATCTTAGGAGTGTTTCAAAATCATTGTCCGTGTCATAAAGCGTGTTCGTCAAAACCTAGCGTTAAGGCTAGGCCGTCGTTTTCGTTGGTTCACCGTCTGCCAGGCTTGGCGTTCGGCTATCCAGGGCCACCACATGGAGGTGAAAATCGACTTGGAGTGGGTGCGACAAGGATTGCCCTGGCCCACACCAAGTTGTAGGCAATCAGAAGCGTTACCTTGTGCGCCCACTCCCTTGACCCCATAACATAACATAACATAACATAACATAACATAACATAACATAACATAACATAACATAACATAACATAACATAACATAACATAACATAACATAACATAACATAACATAACATAACATAACATAACATAACATAACATAACATAACATAACATAACATAACATAACATAACATAACATAACATAACATAACATAACATAACATAAACATAACATAACATAACATAACATAACATAACATAAACATAACATAACATAACATAACATAACATAACATAACATAACATAACATAACATAACATAACATAACATAACATAACATAACATAATTAACATAACATAAACATAACATAAATAACATAACATAACATAACATAACATAACATAACATAACATAACATAACATAACATAACATAACATAACATAACATAACATAACATAACATAACATAACATAACATAACATAACATAACATAACATAACATAACATAACATAACATAACATAACATAACATAACATAACAAAAACATAACATAACATAACATAACATAACATAACATAACATAACATAACATAACATAACATAACATAACATAACATAACATAACATAACATAACATAACATAACATAACATAACATAACATAACATAACATAACATAACATAACATAACATAACATAACATAACATAACCTAACCTAACCTAATCTAACCTAACCTAACCTAACCTATCCTAACCTTACCTAACCTTACCTAACCTTACCTAACCTTACCTAACCTTACCTAACCTTACCTAACCTTACCTTACCTTACCTAACCTTACCTAACCTTACCTAACCTTACCTAACCTTACCTAACCTTACCTAACCTTACCTAACCTTACCTAACCTTACCTAACCTAACCTAACCTAACCTAACCTAACCTAACCTAACCTAACCTAACCTAACCTAACCTAACCTAACCTAACCTTACCTAACCTAATCTTACCTAACCTAGCCTAAACTACGATTACATAGGTCATTTTATTCTCTAAATTTTCCCTGAATTTTGTACACCAACTTTCATTAAGAAAGCTTCACACAGACGGACAAAAATACAGATAGGCGGACATTGAATCGTTTCGAGCTGCTCTGAAGGCTACCCATGTTCGTCCAAACGCAAAATGTCCTGTAATATTTGAAAATAATCTCTCATATTTTTCAAAGACAAAGGTCTCCTTTATTCATGTGAATCAAAAAATCACAAAGTATAAATATTTTATTAAAAAGTTCTCCCTCACTCTCTACTGTGTACAATTTGTGAGCAAAAAGCACTGAAAAAGCAATTTATTCAAGGACCAAAACTTCAACACGTCAATCTGCTGTTCTGCGAAAGTACATTTGCAAATGAAAACGAATATTTACTTTACATCATTTCAAGTCAGCTCGGATATTGGATTTTTGGCTTTTAAAGAATTTTCCCTCAGTTTTCAAATGTATTCTCTTATTTATAAACTTTTTTTATTTTGTTTTTGTTTCTCGCAATGAAATTTTCTCAGAAAACATTCTGCTTGCGCAGTTGTCGTAGATATTCTTGTGGTTCAAAGATAAAACCATTGCCGAAAGCAAAACTTAATCGCTTTCTTGCAAACAAACGTCCATAAATACCGTAAATTGCAGCACGCAACGTACATAATGGGCGTCGTCGGCGGCAAGCACAAACATCTGTGCTGCAACAACATCCAGCAACACTCCGATTGCCGTTGGCCGTCCTTGGCTTGGTCACGGATACTTGCCAATAATTATGAAAATTTAAATAAACATTTCAGCTTGAGTTCTAATAACAATTTCGCTTCTGGTAATTTTGATTAACACGACAAAATGCTGGACTCAATTAAATATTTTCGTAAAACAATGAAATTTATTTACCCTACCAATTCGATTGGATAAATATTTGACTGTGAGCATTAAGGATGAAGTACAATTCTCTTTGTTTATTTCATGTTCTCTTTCCAATACCCCAATAACTCGTGACGTAGCTTCACTTAACCCTCTGCAGCTGATGTGGTCTAATTATAATATTTTAATAGACGTGGCGTCTAATAGACATCTCATCTCTTAACTGATATTCCTCTTGGCGTGTTCTTGGTCTTATTTCTTATAATCGTTAATAGTTTTGAAGCGAAAAAAAGGTTAAAAATTCGAAATAAATGGCAGTTTAATTGAAGAGCACAAGGACTTTTCGGTTTTGCGGAATCTGTCAGACTGGGACGTCAGCTGCAGAGGGTTCTCCTTATTCTTAACAACACAGTCCTCTCCATCTATCTCTATCCTCTGCCATATCTTTCCAGTTTCGGACCCTCATTTTCTTCAAATCAGCTTCGAAATCTTCAATCTATCGATTTCTTCTTCTATTCCTTCCAATCGTTTTCAATTCGAATGCCTCCCGTGCAATTCGATTTCTGGGCATTCGTAAGACATGCTCAAGAGGGTTAACATCAATATATTTATACCCGTCCAATACGTTTGGTACAAAAAAAATTTTGATTCATACTTATCGGACTTAAGAAAAAAACTGGTTCCTTTAACCTGTATCTAGCTCCTAATAAGCCCTGCCAAAATCTCTTTACTTTGTGACATTGCGTAGCGCCAGGCACACAACAAGGCGAAAATGGTTTTACGGCTAGTCCCCTCCAAAATCAATTTTATTTCTACTAGAATGATGCGACGACGTTTTGGGTAATAAGAAGGCCAATTTAGTAACGAGCAATACACCTGGGCTGCTGTGAAACGGCGAGCCGCACAGTGGGGCATCGGTGGAAAAAATAGGATTTTTCAACTTTTGAATTTCAAAATTTTAATGATTCACTTTTGTGAACAAATGTTTGGATATGAGGAATTCGACATTCTTTTTATGAAAATTGAATTTTTTTATTAAAAAAAACTAACAAAAGTCAAAGGAATGTTATTCAATAAATTTCAGATTTAAATTGTAGTCCAAATAGAGAACATTTTTTATGTGAAAACCCAACGCTATTGCCTTTGTTTTTTTTTTTTTTTTTGGTGAAAATATAGCAATTACTCTTTCATGTTAAAAAAAATTATTAAAATTGAAAAAGTAGAAAAATTTTCCATAAATTATAGTAAAAAGTATCAGCTTCTCATTTTTCGTTGGAAAAAAACTTTATGTGCTTTGCCATGCTTAGCCCTCTTAGTATATAAAAATGAGACAAGAAATGGGGCATACTTTTAGGTCTTACGTAATTAAAACATGGAACGATTTATAAATGAAACATTATTTTTGTTTACGAATATGTAGGCGTAACGAAATTTAATGACATTTCAATGTAAAAAACAACACATTTAACATCAATATCTTTCTACGACACACTTTAACTTGGCATGCTTTACTAGTAAAGCGGAATGCATTTGAGGGATATTTTCGGTGATTTCGAAGGCTAATATTGTTCGCGTAAGGCTGTTGATGGTATTATCTTCTTTTAAATGGAGACAACCAATGCTTAAGCTTTTGAAAAAAATTAAAGTTCTTTAATTTATGTGAAAATTTTATATAATGCTAGATAGGAAATAAAATCATGTAAAAAATCCAACTTTCGATGTGCGTTTAAACCCAAAGTAGGCGTGGCAGCCCCAATAAATTTAGATTTTTTTTTTTTGAGGAGAACTCAATTAAAAAGTGTCCCGAATTTCAAGTCCCTAGGTCCGGAAACAAAAGTTTTAACTTGTGCACTTATATGGGAGGTGGGCGTGGCAGTGGGCGGATTTCCAAATTTTTTTCAAAATATCTTAATTAATCCTACAGAAGTGTTTCTGCAAATTTCAATGCTCTATAACCACTCCTTCTATTTTTTTCCAAAAAATTATATGGAGCGGCCCTACTGTGCGCCGTCAGGAAGGGCCCTTTAGAGATTCAAACCCCTTCCAAAATTAAGATTTATATCTTTTAAATGATGCCTTATAACTAGGAATTGAAAAATTGGCCTTAAATAAACAATAGAAATGCGTTAAAAACAATAAGGCAATTCACAAGGCCTTCTAAAATCACTTTAAATCTATCCCCTGATTAAAAGAAAGGATTTAAGTAGACATTGTGAGTTGCCTAAATATACATAATAAAAATAAATTAAAAATTTGGGTAAAATCTGCTCAGCTCAATCTTATGAAAAAATATTTTTAAGGTCTTTGATGCATTCTTGAAGACTCATTAAAATATTTGCTTTTTAGGGATATATTTCAATTCATTGCAGTTAAAAACTAAATGCAAGAAAATGTTGATAACGAAAAGCCAAACATTTTTCAGATAGATTCATTTGGACTGCGTGACTGAATGCTTTGATTCTTTGACCCTCAGGGACCCTTAACTCTAGGAGTGATAAATTACAAAATCTTTCATTGTTTTATAGTTTTTCAAAAGACCGAATCTTGTGTACGGCCCCAAAAAGGTTCAGTTGAACTCTCACGCGTTTTATGTGCTTTTTCTTATTATTATCATATGTACATACTAATAAATTTAAAATGCTTAATCTTTTATGGGTGTCATAAGATTGTTCATAAAACACGCATATACAAACCTTTAATGGCAGCTCTAATTTCGTGCTATAAAATAATAATTAGAACATCGTAAAACTTCCAACTAGACAAGTTTCGAGCACACAACGCGACACACACACGCACGAACGCGTGCCTCCCTTCAACGCGACGAATGTTGCGGAGGCGTTTATGACATTTTTATCTTTTTTATTACGCATGCATGTCCCACTATGCCATTTCGAATACATATTTAGCTTAACTTCAGATTGAACACAAAGCAGGGTAGACTTAATTTGATGCACCTTGCACAACAGAAAGTTCGTTTACCCAACTCGATGATAAGTTGGGAAGTCGGTTTTTTCCAAATGCCGCAAAGAATGTGAAAATATAAAACTGAAACTTTTCAAAGAAATCATAAAGCAGAATGTCACACAAATATATATGGTATGTAAATACAATATTTATATAAATGTATGTAAGATTGTGCTTTCAAAAGTTAGCTCCGAGCGATGATGATTTATGTTGCAAGACGTTTTCTTAAGATTGAACAAAACTGCTGATAAACATGACATTCTTGAGGACTTTTAATTGTATAGACGTATTACTCAAAATATGTCGCTGAAACGCTTCATTAAGTCCCGATTTTCGTAACCACTGGAAATCGATTTTACGCGAAACCAATGCGTGCCCATGACTTCGAGCGCCTTCGAAGATAAGCAAAGTTCTAACATGCAATAGGAAATTGAACTAAAATTTGTTTTTGTTGCCGCGGTTTCTTCGTTTGTCGAAAGGAATTTAATCTCTTTCTTTCTCTCTCTCTCTCTCTCTCTCTCTCTCTCTCCCTCTCTCTCTCTCTCTCTCTCTCTCTCTCTCTCTCTCTCTCTCTCTCTCTCTCTCTCTCTCTCTCTCTCTCTCTCTCTCTCTTTGAATTTCTTCTCTTTTATTGTCCTGGCTTTCCAAACAAATTCACAAAGAATAAGCAGCTTGAAGGCTCGATTCCGACGAACTGTTGACGGCAACACTCTTACTCAATTTTAGCACAAAAATCAGATAATTGTGTGCCAAACACATTAGATAAAAATAACAAAACTTTAGTTGTTTGTATAAAATCGAAATAGATTGCTATCCTTGACTCGCCTTTAAATTACTGTAATATTCAGGACATGCAAACATACGGTCGGCCGTTTTACCTGTTTAATGGCTATAATTTAATGATTGCCTTATCCGGATATCTAGAACACGCGCTGTTTGATTTTCTTCAAGCAATGATAATCGATTTTTTATTAAAATGTCGAAATCGTGCTTCGAAATTCTCAGGGCATTTCGGAAAGACCGTTTCAAGGACATTAAGAATATATGTATATTCATGGTATTTCAATATAAAAAAAAGTACGAACCAGAAAGACGATTGCGTTTCATGGCCATATTATCTTTGGAACATTAATTAATAACCTAAAACCATAGAATCCCTGTAGAAATTCAGATTGGTCTCTAACTGCTCCCGGACTTGTCACAATCACGGCAGATAAAATAGCCCTTGATTTACTTGATTTGTTCCTTATGGAGTCTCTGTGCAAAGTCGTCATTTATTAGGTAAAAATACTTATTCCTAATTTCGACCAGTTAGTCTCAGAGTCAGGTTGGCAGCCGGGGTTGGTTTTTTTGTGGGGTTATAAGTAGGGCTCGGAAAAAACGGCCTAGAACCCTTAACAAAAATATTTTAAAAGCTATCGAAAATTCTGGTAAAGTATCAAATTTGTTTCATGACTCTTTAGGCATGGATAACCATACCATATGTGCGTTTCTTCGCTGGACAGTACGTTTTTTCTAAGCCGATACAGCGGTCAAGCGAACATATTTGAAATCATGATTTGTCATGTGATTGTACTTTTTTTTTTTAGAAATATGCCCACAGCCCATCATTTTTTGAATTCAAAATTTTCAAGATCCGACAAACGACGAGTACCATTGTGAGGGGTAGGTTCTCTACATCCACGCGTTTCGTCTCGCCTTTAAACAAAACAATTGCCGGCAATAGTTGCCCTAATGTAAAATGGCACATTGACAAGTTTAATTTAAATTGGCTTGTTGTGACGCTGAAGATTTTGATGAAGAATAATTGGTTTTTATTCACTTAAAAACTGGTGATTTGCACTCTCAATTGCTTAGTTGTATTTGGAAATCTCACAATTGTTAGTTCTGAGTACAAAAAAATCCAAACCTGTTTTTTTTTTTTTGCAGAAGCGAGATGGTAACGTTAGGCATAGATCAAGGACCTTAAAGGCATATTTCAGAGGAAACAGTTTGGAGGTTTTATCGGAACTTTTCACTGTTTATAACGCACTTTTTGTCACTCTGAGAGCATTGTTTTCCAATTGCTAGTTATTAGGCGTCACTTGAAAAATAAAAATCGTAATTTTGGGAGGGGTTTAAATCTCTAATCGGCCGTTCCTGACTGCGTGCCTGTTCACAGCAGCTCAGGTGTATTGCTCTTTACTAAATTGGCCTTCTTATTACTCTAAGGAATAAAGTTTTCCTGGAAAAAACATCATTTACCGGAAATTTTCGTCGTATCCTTCTAATTGAAATTAAAGCGATACATTTAATGCCTGATCACAACAAATTGATGGAATCGAACGATGAAGATTCACATTCCCATGTTCCTTGAAATGTCCTTGAAGCTAAATAAAATACTTAATAATAAAAACAGAACTTAGTCGCTTCTCCATTAAAACCTTTTTTGCTAGACGATAAAACTTTGCTTTTCCAAGTTTTCCTGTTCGACTTTATCGCAGAATAATCATTTTCGCCATTTCTTAGGGGAGTTTTTTCTTTCGTTCTGTGAAATCAAAAGCATTTTCTTTTGTACATATTTTTTCGCATAGCATTTTCATGCTCTCTTGTTAACAGATGTTGCCGTTAATTTGCGCTTAAGAAGTTCGTGCTTTTTCAAGAGAAAATCTCATCCAAGGTATCTCCAATAATGAAAATCAATTAAAGTTCGAAAGAAGTTTTTATTCTGAATGGAAGGACAAATAAATTTCCATTGAAACAACCTGAGGTTCAGAAGGCCGCAAAACTTCTCAAGAAAATGGCTGAAAATCTTCAACTAAAACTCATAAGCAAAAACACTTAAAGACGCACTCTATAATTTCATTTATGTGGCATTTGTGGCCATTCCCCCGCCGATTGAAGAGTTACTCAACATAATGCAAAAATAAACTTTTATCGAACTGTCGAATGCAGACTATGTACGTAGTTGTTCTAAACAAAAAAAAAGAAAAAAAAAAGAATGTCAACATTTCGATATCTTAGGGAAAATATTTAGTATGAAAATAACTTATCTTGGAACAAGAAACACCCTGGGACATAGAAGACCTCGTGTCTATCAGCATGTGGTGCAGTGCTGCTTGTGGCATCGCAAACTTCAATAAAATATGACTGTACAAGTACCCAATTTAAAAGCAATATCTAACGTCATTGCCTCTTCCACCGGCCATTTATATACAAACATATAGTAGATATATATGTACGCGTGTCGACTGTTTAAACGCCACTATTATTTGTTGCTGCAATCTTATAATATCGCACATAAAAAGCTGCTGCTGCAGCTTGGAGGAATTGCGTGTTGCGTTTTGCATGGCCCGCCGACACGCCTACACTAATAGACAAGCGAGTTCAGACACGGCACGACTTGTACCTTATTCGTTGCCATTCGTTGGGAAAGCACGCCGCTAGTGGCTTAAATTTCACCAGGCGGCGCACGACGCACAGTGTCACGTGAGCAGAAAAAAATGCCAAAAATCGAGGTTCGAATTGTTAAAATAATTTTATGAATTCCGATAGATAATATTCATATTAAGAAAAATCAAAAAGAATTATGTCAATATGTTTAGCCATTGCCCCACAGCATGCTCTTAAACTTTGAAGTTATAGAAATTGTTGTTTTTGAGTGCAAAAACTTCAATATAATTGCTCGTGCTTTAGTTGCTCTGTACTTGTGAGTTGTGATCCTATCATTAAGTTTAATATGTCATAATACAACATACAGTTTTTACTACCAGGTAACGTTTATTCATTTTAAGTTTGTTTATAATACGTTAACTGTCATTGGTTTAAAGGAAAGAATAATAAGTTGAATTTATTTAAAATAAAGTTTATTTTTTTAAATTAAATTTCTCAATTTCCCGAAATTCGCTCTTTTAATTTTTATAAAATATTGTTGCAATAAGTAAGTAGAATAACATATAAAACGATAGGCTGCCCCAATTTGCCCCGTTCGTAATAAGAGCGTTTTTTCTATAGGGACCTCGGAGTTAAAAGTTGTCGATTGGTTTCACGTTTGGATAGCGGGTTCCCACAAAACAACAACAGAAAAGCAAAGCGAACTGTTCTCATTTGTCAAAAATGAAATAAATGAAAAAATTGATGAAGATAACCTAAAAGAAAGAGTACCTAAGGATAATTAGTTTGCTATTTTACACTCGGTGGAATAGCTGCTAACGATACAAAGAGCGGTTCCTTACGAAATACTCAAATTAGCTAAACTCGTTTTTTTAAACACGTTTGAGTGTAAGTGAATTTCAAATGAAAATTATTGAAATTGATTATGACATGTTTATTGTAAAATAGGAACATAATTTCACAATGTCAGAAAAGGTTCTAGAGAAAAAAATAACATTGATGTTTTCAAGCATTTGTTGCTATCCTCTGAACCACAAGTTCAAAAAAATTGTGCAAACAATTGGAAAATTACGTTTTATTATTTAATAATGATGATGATGATGATGACAGTATATCGTCTTAGAATATAGATTTTGAGGCCTTTTTTTTCATCAAACTCAGAATTTGAAAGCTCTGGGAGTGAGTCTTTGTAAAATTAAGTTTGAAATTTATTTATGTATTTAATATACCTTGAATGTTAATAAAGATTTGTATTATTTCATTGAAATATTGCAAGCATTTTTTAAAATTTTATTCGCTTTAAAGCTCTGCACTATAATTGGAAATTTTCTAATCCAAATGTCGAAAAAAATCAATGAAAACTACATTTCTTGAATAGTATTAACGATATTCAACACATCGAAGAGGCACTTTATCCGTTGCATTTTCGCGCGTTTTCACTTTAATATAGTTTCTATAGAGCTTTCGCATGACCAAAACTGCTTTTGTTTTCTGATTAATATATGTTTTAAGTTTACAAATCTGCAAAAAATTCTTCACATTTTTTATTTCCTTTGAAAATTTTTATAAGAATAAGTATGCTTTAAATCTTCAAAATTTGAAGGAGCGTATTTTTAAAAGTAGGCGTGGCATTATAAATTTCTTTTTTTCATTTTGCTCATTTTTGTATGTCCCTCAATCTATGTATCTAATTTCAACTGTCTAGGATAAAATTTAGGGAAGTTAGGATTTCCCGTGATATGGCGGGTGGGAGTGGCAGTGGACGGAATTCCATGATTTTTTCAAAATTTCTTAATTAGGCCTATAGTAATACTCCTGCCAAATTTCATTGCTTTACGATAACTCCTTCTATTTTTTATTCAAAAAATGTATGGAGACGTGACACTGTGCGACGCCAGTTGATCTCAGGCATATTCAGCAGAGAAATGAACATCATCTGTCGATATCGTCGGTTAGCCGCAGTCATCGCAGTTGGTGCATTTCCTTTAGCAACTCACTGTCGGAAAAGTTGTTGAATTCTCTCTCGAAGAAGCCACAAATTATCGGTGCACTGTTGTCGAAGGCGTTGTCAGTGCTATCGACATTGATTGCGCATGTGCAGCCGTTTTACTAAACGATGATATGCCTTCTGCCAAATATATAGTTCATAATTTATGCACTCGATTGGGAGTCGAGTCGCGTCTTATGAATTGCTAATTAGTGGGTGTTTCGGAGATCTCGAAATGGTAACTTAGATTGGCGGCTAAAAGAGTTCTGGGCAGATGCTTTTTCTAACAAGCACAGATGTTGCTAGAGCTCTTAGTTCTTTAAACTTTGAAGTGCATCCGATTCCATGGCTAATGAATGGGAATTGCCCATACCAAATTATCCGAAACGAATGCATGAATTCGATTCATTTCTGAAGAAAATCACTCAATGAACATAGCATGAGTCGTTGCTCTTTAGTATTGCATTGATGTGGATAACACTGCGACAAATTTTCGAGGTCATCGAGTGTTAAATAAAATTTGTCTTCAGTTTCTGAAAATACTTGGTGAATATAGCAATGCCTCAAATTTGGTTAAGTCAGTGTTTTTTAATCGGTTTTAAAAATTGTGGCTGAGAACTAAATTGCGCACTTTGTTCACTTTTCACTTTAACGCTCCTGACCCATGGGTGTAAAGCCGGTAAGAATTTTGTGAAAATATTTAGATTAAAATTTTGAAAAATTATAACTGCACAATATCTTGGAATACACTCATTTCATCTGAGATCTCCTTGATGCACTTTGGCCATTGTAAAGCTGAAAATTTTTTACCCAAAATCAGAAGAAAAAAACTTAGGTACCCTTCAAATTTGCTCGAAATTTTTCATTTGGATATTCTTATTGCTCTGTTGGAAAAATAGAACTCAGTATATTTTGCGAAGCACTAACGAGTAGAACTGTTCCTCAAAGGACAATCAATGAAGCTCGAATTAATTGAAAACATATGTATGGTTCTGCTATTCTAAGACGATCAATTGGGAACTAGAAATTATTATATAGAATGTGATTGCTATCCATCAATATTGGGTCCCCAACGGTGCCCATATTTCGATGATATAAACATCGATCGAATGCGAAAAAGAACTCTGCATGATTTTAATTTTTCATTCCTCATAAGTACTAGAAAAGCTTTCACCTTAATAAATTCACATTATTCCATTCACTGAGACATGAATTTTATGGAAAACAAAATCGGAAAGTAATTCTTGAGACACTTTAGAAACTTCCGACACAGCGTTATAAATTCCATTAACATAATCCAACGACGTCATGCAAATTTCTTAAGAGTGTTAAGTGTTTAAGTGTTGCCATACGTTTCACAATGGCGCGCCGAACACCTGCCATTATAGAATTTTCAACTCTATAGGAATTGCATTGAAGTCTATGCTGAAATCATCGTTCCCGTGTCAACTTGTTTTCCTTTCATATTAGGACTTAAAACGTTGCATTCTTTTAAGAAATCCTCCTTCACTACGATTCGCTTCCTGTTAAAGTATAGAGTGCGGTATTATAATTTTTTTTTTTTTTAGGAAAAAATTCCCTGATTGTGTTCCGGCAACCTCGTCTTTTAAATTATAACATACCGTTGCATATATTCTACCGGTTGTCTAGGACTTGCTGCTGCTGTCGGATTTTTTTAAATTTTTTTATATTTTTTTTTCTTAAAAAAAGTTTTCACATTTGCATAAATTACCAAAATTGCATCAAGCAGTAAATTGCAGTTGAAGGTGGTTTAGCCGTAATAACATGCTATGAAAAAATAAGCTTCTTAAAATATGCGGAAGTCAGTATGGAAGAAGAAGAGAGAAAACGAGAAATGAAAACAGAGAAAAAGGGCACTTTCGAAATGCAAAAATGTGACTTTTCCATGGAACTTGGAAGCATGTTTCTGACAAATACCTTCGCACGTTCAATTTTATTTTGTGAAAACCAAATTGGATTCCTTTTTTATCCTGTATCGAAAAAAGCAACGCTTTCGGTTATGGGCTTTGATTATTTTGGTTAAAATTTTGAACAACGTGCAATGTAATCGAGAATTTTATATTTAATATATTTTTGTTTTGTCCTGTGTTGTCTATCGCCAGCCAATTCTAGCTCCGTTCACAACTTAACGAGCTGCCAAAAGCGGATTTTATTCACAGTGATGCCTGATGGTTTTGATAGGCATATGGAGGTTTTGATTGACACGTCAACTGAAAGACATGACGGTACTACTGTCATTGTTAAATGGGTTTGAAAGGTGGGCATAAATTCTTTATACATGAATATGTACATCATATCAGAACCTAGTACACAGTAAAAACTAAAGTTTAAATGTAATACCAATTTTGGTTTTTATATATAACAATGCCAAAATGGAGTTAAATTAAAACCTATTTGGTTTAAGTAAAGAGAGAGAAAAAATTGAGAATTTTTCGTATTAATTATAAAAAAAAAATTTATGCATAGAGCGAAAAGAAATGAGAGATATTGCCTCAGAATCTGATGTCGGCGAGTTCAATCCCCGGTCATGCGAGCGTCATTTTATGGGGAAAAAATAAAAAAAAAGACTCCCCACAGCAGAACTTTCATAGGAGAATTCTTGAAACAGCATGACGGACACACACTTATTTTTGAAGCTAGTATCGATACTTCAATCCTTATCGCTAGCAAATATGTTTTTTTCTCCTTCCCGAGTATATCAATTTTTCCTTTTTCCAAAATAAAAATTTACTTTACCTTTTCCAATCCCCGATATTTTCCACAGTTTCTTTCCGCCTGCGACAGGGTTCGAACTCGGACCTTTCAGAATGCTAAGCAAAAACGCTTCTAGTACGCTAACAAGCGGTATCGTTCGCGCGTGCTAGATTTATTATATCAACGTTCGATAAAATCTAACTATAGACGCCTCGTATGTATGTATGATAGCCAGAGCAGATATTTATATGCACGAAAAAATCGCAAATATGCGCATAGAATATGCTTAAAAAATTGCAATATATGCTCAAAAAAAAAATAAAATATGCATGAAAAAATATGATTTAAAATGAATTATTTTAATTTTTTTTTTTAGTTTTTCTCTAGTAACAGCTTAATAGAGTCCGACATAAGCTGGTGAAGCGAAGCCAAAAATTTGTCATGCACCTTCGGCCCATTACTGAAAGTGGAACTGAAGACCAAAAAATTAAATCTAGACCAGAGCACATTTTAATTTTCATTTTTTTTTTTAAATTTATTAACAAAAATCAGTCCATTTATGGTATAACGCCTAAAACAAAAATAACATTTCATATTCATAATAGTTAATAAAAGAAAAGAACAAAAAAAAAAAAGATTCATGGCCCCAGCCGAATGCAAATTTATGGTCAATGAATCTGTAAGCCGAAACCGAACCTTCAGTCAAACTAAACAGCTTAATCTTCAATTTCAGAATTTGCACAAATAATTATATGGTGCTTAAGATTTTCCAAAGTGAATGATCGTCTGTTCTGCGTGTAGACGTTTCCGTACAGAGAGAAACTGCGCTCAACATCAGTTGAGGTTGTTGGACAAAACGCAAACCTTTCCAACATATCTGGCAAAATCTTTTTGACATACGGGTCGGTAGGTTCTTCGGCTGTATAACAAACATTATATATTATATATCGATTATACTTTTAAAACCTTTGTTTCTTTTCAAAATTTGTTCAAATTTTTCTTGAAAGGCTTTATTTTCCAATTTATTTAAGTTTTTGCGTATGTCTTGGATTATTTCGACGGCTTCTCTAAGCTCTAAGCTTTGTGATTGAAGTTTTTTTATTGCAAAATCAAACCTAAAAGTATACTTGTAAATATTTTGGATATTTCTTCGTAGGTAAAACCTTAAACTTATACTTTTAGGTGTTGACTTTGTATATTTTTATACTCTCCGATCATAAGTTAATTTGAAAGATACGTATATGCCGCGAACATGCAAGAAAAATAAAAATATGCTTTAAACGGTCAAATATGCAAATGCATATGCAAATATGCTTTATGTGCAAATATCCGCTCTGATGATAGCAATATAATCGCGAGAATAATTTGAAAATTTGGTAATTTTGTTCGTTTTTGATATCATTTAAAACTAAAAGGTATTAAAATAAATGTTTTTGGTATTGAAATTCAAATTTAATACTAAAAAGATTTAATTTTATACCGATTGGTTTTAATTTTAAACCTCTAGGTTTTACTGTGTAGGTACTAAAAATACCCTTAAGTATTGGACCAATCAAGCTAAGAAAATAGGAGATGTCTATGACTATAAAAGAAGTCCCATTTGAATTTCAGGTACAAGAACCAAATTTCGAAGAATAATTTTCTGCCACGCCCACTTTTGAGTATGTCCAAATATCTTTCAGAAAATTGTTTACACAGAGCGTCTGCATCATCATCCCAACGAAATGGCTAGGTCCTTAGCCTTTACTGCTTCGAGTTCCAGACTACTCGTCCGACCGCTACATTCTAAAGTATTACCGGGTCCGCATATAGAAAAGTCGAAAGGTACGCGTCAAGCGCGCATCGCCCTCACTCCGAGAGGCTCAAATCCATCAGCGGCCCATCTCTTGAATTGACGCCCGTCGTATCGAAATACTACTTTATACTTTATATTCGGTATAAGTAGCTAAGATTTATTTAGAATTAAGATTTGAATACTTATTGTTAGTTCCTATTTAAAGGAAGATTCAATAAAAAATAGAAAGCCAAAAAAAAAAAATTGGTTTTGAAAAGTTTAGGTTTTAGAGCAGTTCTTGTGATTTTAATTACAGACCCTACTACTGGAGGTACTCCTAAAAATGTTCTGATCCGGTCCATTCTTGTTGTTCACACTCATGTCCCCATGAATACGCACAACGGGTTTTGTCAAAATAGCTCAACTCCTTCGATAAGAAAACTGTATACAACCAGACAGACAGAAGGACAGACGGACGGACGGATTGATGGACATAAATCGAATCTCTTGGTGACGCTGATCATTTCTATATACATATACAGTCGACTCTCGTTAATTCAAACCTGCGATTGTTCGAACCGCTCTATAATTCAAAGTTATCACGAGTTCCCTACAAAATCTCTTTATACAGTCGACTCTCGGTAATTCAAACACTCGATATTTCGTAATACTTTAATAGTCCTTCGATGTTCGAATTAACGAGAGTCGACTGTTTTTTGTATGGTCAATTTCATAAAATTTATGCAAATACCTCGTCAATTTGAAGGTGTACAAAAATGATAAAAGATTAAATTCGA
>CM035807.1:28538816-28569849 GCA_020466095.1 Chlorops oryzae | reverse complement strand
GAAGGACGAAATCATAATGTACCGGCAGACAGACGAACGAATGGAAGGACAAATAGACAGACGAACATGGCTCATTTCGTCAGAATTCAGACGTTTATTGCAATGTAGGAATTCGATTTATTTCGTTTTTTTCCTCTCCATTCTCCGTTGTACCTGTTTGACCCGCACGTATATTACGTCTCCCTAGAATCAATCACAATGCCATTTATGAATCAAAGGCATGGAGCGGAATCTGGCGATTATTATTTCAGCGTTGATGGATTTTACAAAAGGATTTCTGACCGGACGTTCTGATCTGAGTTGATGGGCACTCTTGGCGGTAATTGGCAGTCATGAATGGCAATTAATATTTTCGATGCGTCAAAGATATGATGTTCGAGGCGAATACGCTTCGAAGATTATAGAAATCTGTTTTAAGTTAAACGAATGGAACCATTCGGACCTTGGATATTCACTCGACTGTAGACTAGAGGTATTTGCCCATAAAATTTTAAGGGAAAACTTATTTTAAACGAAACTATATTGCATTTGCGGCTCTGGGATAGCGTAGGGGATGCGTGCTATGCTCTTGATCCCAGGGTTCGAGGTTCGATTCCCGGCACAGGCGAAACGGAGTGTAATGTTCCAAGCCTAGCACTGGTTTTTCAAAAATCGCGTGTTAGGGGCACACTACATAAAAAGACATACACTCACACAAACACAAGAAAACCTCCTTGGTATCACAATGGTCCGATTAACGGCCTAAGTGGCAGCCACTTCAACCTACCTACCTACCATATTGCATTTCTTCCATCCCATTTAATTCCTTCGCAATTTGAATTTTTTTATTTTTTAGTTTTTTATAACTTTTAAATATTTTTTTAATTAAATTTTTTATTCATTGTTTTATTAAAGTTATTTTTTAAACTTATTTTTTTTATTAATTTGTTTTTAAATTTATTTTTAATAAGCTTTTTCAATTTTTTTAAAATTTATTTTATGAATTTGTTTTTATACCCGACACACTCTGTGTCGAGGGTATATTGCGTTTGTGTGGTTGTATGTAACACCCAGAACCAGTCGAGATAGACCATACAAAATATATTTAAAAATGATCAGCGTCCCAAGGAGATTCGATTTAGACATGTCTGTCCGTCTGTCTGTCTGTCCATCTGTCTGTCCGTCTGTCTGTCCGTCTGTCTGTCCGTCTGTCTGTCCGTCTGTCTGTCCGTCTGTCTGTCCGTCTGTCTGTCCGTCTGTCTGTCCGTCTGTCTGTCCGTCTGTCCGTCTGTTTGTATACAGTTTTCTTATCGAAGGAGTTGAGCTAGCTTGACAAAATTTGGTATGCGTGCTCACGGGGTCATGAGTAAGACTTAGTTCGAGAATGGACTTGATCGGACCATTTTAAGGGGTACCTCCAGTACTAGGGTCTGTCACAAAAATCTCAAAACTGGCCCAAAATCTGACTTTTTCCAAATATTTCAATGAAACTTGGAATTTGCTGGTATATTTAAGCCTCCGATTATAATTCCGAAAAATTGGAAAAGTGGGCGTGGAAAAGGGGTGGTTTTCATAAAGAAATTAAACAAATGTCTGCATATGGGGCCCCTATGGCCTTAAACAACTCCTGATATTAAATATTATCTGAAGATGTGTTTCTGTGTCGGGTATTCTATTGTCAGGCTCGCCTGACTATAACACCCTTACTTGCTTCTTATTTATTTTTTTATTTATTTTTTTTATTTATTTTTTTATTTTTTTTTATTTATTGATTTTTTAGCTTTTATAAATATATAAATATATAAATATATTTCAATTTTGAATCTTGATCGTAAAAAATATTCTTGATCTCCTAATACTCAAGTAAATATCTTCTGCTTCCAATTTTTGAATCATTAACCATGATGGATGAAGTAGCGAAAGCAGTTCACGCTTACAGCGCTCCTCGAAAAGGATCAGTTTTATGTCAATAAATTGTCGCAAGTGCTATAGAAGACATTCATAAAGCTCTCAGTGAAGTTAATATTCGAAAATCACTTAAATAAATCATTTTTTATGTGACGCAAATTGGTGCCGGGCGCTAAGCCGGACGAACAAATTGAACCAAAAGAGATTCTCGGGGTTTTGGGTGACAAATTTTTTACTGTCGTAGCATTTTTGTCATACCTACATGGCCAGAAATTTAAGCTTGTGAAGCAAACACGATAATAAAAGTTCACTTATATGCCATTATTGACCTTTTGTTGTTGGATGAATGGAGTAAATTAGGTCAATTTCCTTTGTGTACCGTTTCGTAAAATTTCGCCTTGACCTAGAGGCACGATGCGTCAATTTTATTTATTACCCAACATGCCGTGGCGACGGTGCTGCAAGTCATTCGTCGGCAGCACAATTCCGTTGAGTATAATTTTATTGCCTTCGGACGCTTAGGTTTATTGCATCATAAAAATGTTATGAAAAGAATATTCGTCGCCATTTGAGGTAATTTTGCAATGATTTTTACGGTCAGGTAATGAAAAAGTCTACTTAGTCAAGGTGTACCCTTAATCATGGGTTGAGTAAGTATCTTTAGTTTAGTCTCTCTTTTTCTTGGCGACAATAAGTATTTTAAGAAAGAGTCCAATCGAAACAGAAGGGAAACATTCAGGAGAGGACAGTGTTTGAAATTTCACTTATTTGAAGGGAAATTTTAATTGAAAAGATATAGCAACAATAGAGTGGCGTGAAAATAGAGTTGAACCTTTCAAGTATTTCGACAATACAGACGAACAAATATCAAAGAAAAACTCCCTAAACTTGCTTTTCCGAGGCATTAAAATACGTGAACCAAAATGCTATGCACCCAGAAGAAAACAATTGAAAAAATTCTAAAAAAATTCAGATAAAATTGATTTTTTTCTTACATAGGACAATTTCTCCTTCTCTGTTCATATTTAATGAAAATCGAATATAATTTTCAAGAATTGGGCCTCATACCGTATTTGTTTCTCAAACTATAAGCCTGCCACAATTTCTGTTATATAAAATCGTCTTCCTCATGTTCTTTTGTAATTTTTCGTATTTCAGAGAGGATTTAAATTCTCAGTCCTGAAGACTAGGATAAAATTTGAATTTTCATGCGCTCAAGGCCTGAAGTTGCATACCTTTGATCGATCGACTTAACTGTAACCGACCCTAATTAAGCGTATCAAATTTAATCAAGCTAGCTCAATTGCTTTGAAAAGACACGTGTATAGACAGACGGACAGACAGACATGGCTAAATCGAATCTCCCTGCATATTTTGTGTGGTCTATGCGTCCACACAAACGCAATACAACGCTTTCACCACAAAAATCCTGCTAGCCGATTAATGAATCCGCCTGTAATTGAACTGGCAAGTATTGTTCGCAATAAACGTGGTTTCACAATGGATTTTGCCATAATTGCACAAAGGATTTCAAATGCACGAACTATTAAAAATCAATACCGCACGAAAGCGCCCAATATTTTAGATAAATTAAATTTTCCAATTGCTGAGCGCAATTACGAATCGTCATGAATAACACAAATTCTATGCAAATATTACATTTCCTGTTATGTTTATTTTCTTTTATCCATTTTAGTTTTAAAATAAAGCCATTATCCTTTCCCTAAATACTAATGAGGCTACCTCTTTTATCATAACAATTGTTTTTACTGTGTTGCCGGTAAAATTAGGAAGAACATACAAATCCATGTATGGTGTCTGCCAAAACATGAAAAAAAAAATGGAAGCTAAGGTACTTCTTGATGAAAAACGATATAGAGGATATCTCCAGTTCTATCAGAATTTAAATAGAAATGAAAAAAAAAACTTCATATAAAAACCACTTCAGAATATTTCTGATTCATTTCTGAATCGTTTTTTATATGAACTTTTTCATTTCCGACAGAACTGGTGAGAACTCCATACAATCAAGTCTAGATAGTGTGACCCCCCGATGGGGTGATCATTTCGGTAATTTGAACATATTTGAACATATGAAATATAAATAACGCTGGTATTCTTACATTTCAAAACGGGGTTTAACTCCCAGCTGAGGTCGTGTATGTTTGTGTCGTTTTTTTCTGTTTCTGGTTTTCTTCGTTTTCCCATTGTTCATGGTATCACAATGGGTCCATGTGAGGCCTCAGTGTGTTACCCTTAATGGTGGCAGCCACACTAACGTAATCTAACCTTCATATAAATTTTTATTTATTTCAACCAACTAAAGCAGATGAAACAAACAAAAACTGAGCTTTTGTAGTATGAACAACCTCGGCAGCATAAACAGGATAGGACTTAAAAAAATTAGTTCACTCTATCCAGACTCTACTAAATGATTATTTTAGAAACCTTAAGAAAACCATTTTCTGAGCAAAAATTGTCCCCACTAATTTAATATATCATGCAATAAAGGGTTAATACTCGTAAAACCATTGGCCGCAAAAAAATTTTTTTTTCTACATATCGTCGACCTGCTAAGTCAGACGGACGGACATGTCTAAATCGAATCTCCCGGTGGCGCTGATCATTTCTATATATTTTTTTATGGTCTATCTCGACTGGTTCTGGATGTTACACACAACCACACAAACGCAATATACCCTCGACACAGAGTGTGTCGGGTATAATAAATTCTCTTGATATATTTGCGGAGTTGCCATAATATTGAAGGATATTCTCCAAAGTAATATTTTACCCCAATCAGGACTCCATAACCGTCAGCCGATCTTTCAAAATTTTAATGCATTGAAATCCCATGCTTCTGAACTCCCTTCTTTGAATATGAATCCAAGCGTTATTCATGAAATTTTTCTTGTCAAACAATGAAACAGCTTCACTGCTGATTTTATTTCTGCATTTAAAGAAGCTAAATTCAGGTTAAATGCAGCGATAAATGCTAAAATCACAACAGCTTAAATCAGTTAAATGCAAAAGTTTGTTGCAGCATTAGCCAGCCACTGTGTCTGTGTGTGTGACACACAAGTCAAATTCACAGTCAAGTCTCGACAGAGCATTCAACTGCAGAAGGCAGACGAAAAAAAAAAAATTCTGTTTTCGGCTGCTATTTACCATTTCGTCGAGCGGTTGCCATCACCTGGAATAATTGCTTTCAAGACAATTTCAAATTCACACTTTCCCAAGCCGTGCATTGCGAATGGAAATTCGAAAAGTTTTTGCGGCTTTTGAGTTTTCTTAAGTGCAACTCATTCTCTGGCTGAGTGTGTCTGATTGTTCTGTTCGTGTCTGCGCTTCGGTAAATTTTGTGAAGGGCTGCAAATGAAGTTATTCTTTAGATAATTCTCAGTCGCTATCTTGAAAATTTTTGGTGAAATTCCGACAAAAGCACCGTCCAAGCATGACGATTTTATTTTGATATTTGCTCTAACCACAAACTCGATGGTCTCCCCATTCTTATTCCCTGGCATTTTGTTGAAAGAATTTGACGATGAGGAGAAAAGCATTTCAGAAAGTTTGGACAGTGTTATCATGGGCTTGCTTTTTTTTTGGATTTCAAAAGAAATGTAAAGAGTTGGAAAAGTTAAAACTGAAGAGCGATTCCACAGTGGTCTAGGATGCATTGAATTTGGCTCAGATATGTTGTTTCAACACTTTAAAAGTTTCCACTTCAGTTGCGGCATTCATCAGAAAGGGGAGTTAGTTTCTTAAATCGACGATGGCACATCCTTCAATGTTACATTCAGAGTTCAAAAGTCAAAAGCAACCTCTGAAAATCACCCTAGAAACAAAGTCACTGTGCTGTCATCACTATCGCCATCTGGCGCGAGGGAGTTAAAAATGATTTTCTGATATGAAGAATTTGTTATAGGTTCCACTTCACATTGTTTTACAAAGAAACGTTAAAATTCTCGTTCCTCATTTCGAACAATTTATCTTCTTTAAAAGAGATCTGTCAAAAAATCAATTTCTTTTCTTCAATATTCCTTGAACACAAACCTTCCAAATCACAATATTCCCCACTTGAAAACATCCATTCTGATTTTATGGTGACTGCCAAATTGACTTAACATCAAAATATGACTTAAAATACTTATACATAAGCACTTGTTCACGAATTCCTGGCAGTACTTGTATCTGAAGATTACTGAAGTTTTTTACTTATTTATTGGATTGCTTTGTTCGAAAAACGTGCTCTGTACACAAACCTTCTTCGCCTGTTGAAAGTTCTGTAAGCCCAATGTGCAATCGCAAGCTAAAGCACACAAAACAGTTCATGAAGCCATCGATTCCAAAAGGCCCGAGAAAACAACTCGATTTCAAATGACTCTGACGTTATTTTGGCGTAATCGTGAGTGCACGTTTTGGTAGAGGTAAAGTATCCCAGCAGGAAATGTCACTCTGGAAAAATCGATTGACGTTAGAGTGACTGGACTTTGTCACCTTAGAGGGTGCGATACCGAAAAAAGCTTTTCTTGATATTTGAATTTTTGAAATTTTTTTTTCGTCTGAGCCCAGAGTCGAACTCGAGTCCTTCGGACTGCTTCGGACACTTCCTATCCACTGCGCTATGACAGCTTTTGACTCAAGCGAAGCAAATTAATTTCAAATTAATTTCTAAATAGTGAATGAGATTGAAGGACTTGAAGAGCACCTATTTCCGGTGACATTGTCCTGCATGGAGTCATGCGTACTTATAGCATGTCACCTACTTATATATCCAGTTAAAGTCATTGATGACTTCGTCCTGCTGGGATGCAAACATGCAATGTAAATTTGCACACCTAAACGGAAAGCTAAATGGAAACGCTATGTTCCGAAAATTCGAGGGACATGTGGAAGGATAGCAATAGTCTACGCAGCTAATGCATCAGCCATGGGCGGCACCACGTCAGGATCACTTGCAATTGCATCGGATGGTTTACGCGATACAGTCATAATTAAGGTTCATTAGCAAGATGTGTCCTGCAATGTGTCCTTTTGGATCTTTTTGCTTCAGGTTGTTGGTATAATATTCGTGATGACATTTTGTCTTTTATGCCTTTTATGAAGATTTGGACATCAATGTTGCCGTTCAAAAATAAGCCCAAGGATTAACTGTTGCATTAAGTATATACTAAAATTAATGGAATCTGATTTTGTCAGTCAAAAATGGGTTAAATGAAAAATTTAATGCAAAAGAATGTAAAAAATTATTGCGATCAGAATTCGTTCGCGAGTTGTTAACGACATTTGAAGGCTATAGAGTAAAGGAACTTGGGGAGTCAGTAGACTATGAATAATTGTATAAGAAAGTTTTCATCCTGCCGGGACATGGGTGAAGCCAAGCGTGGAAACTGATTTCAAAACTATTTCAAATGAAAGTTGGAAGGGGAAGATTGAAAAACGAACGAAAGGAACTTCTCAACAAAGTTTTATTTAATGGCTAAAAAATTCGAATGGTATGAAAAAATAATGTCCAGCCTTTGGTCGATATTTTTTTTTAAACACATCCCACTCTGACACTATTTTATGCATTGATCAAAGCCTGGTAACTTGGGAGAATGTGACACCGATTCGCAAAGTTTTCTCCATGCTCACAAGTTTTTTTCTAAGCAACTTTTAATATTCCTACCTTTAAGCTAGCAAAATATAATAAGGAAGAGAATGAGAGAGACAGAGCGAGAGAGAGAACTTCCTGGCAAACGCGGAGCAAGGAAGAACCTTGGAAAACTTTTCGTCACAGCCTGAACTACAAAAAAAAAAAAAATCAAAGTTTTAAGGCTAAACTTTTTTGTCTTTATCGTTCTCTGATGACACTGCGAATTGCAATAGAGCTTTTTCCATAAAATTTTAACGATGACCGCCAAACTTTCAAAACGTTTGCATTTTTTTGAGCGAACTAGACAATGACATTATTTTAAGCTGTAATGTTTCAAACTGCCCAAAGGGCAACATCATTAAATGGAAATTATAAAGCGCATAAAAAAGAAGTTTCAAATCGAAGCCAATTTAGGAGTGGGGTCCAGAATGGGGGATTTTATAAGCGATTCGACTTCAAAGCTATGGAAAAAAAGTTAATATTCTACACTTTAAAGTTGGGAGAATTAATTTTGATGCTTTTGAAATGGTTTCGAATTTTTTAATTTAAAAATTAAATAATGAAAAAATATTTTCAAAACTTCGCAATGACGATAAGAGGAATGCAAACAATGTATTGAAAAAAAGAAACAACCCCATTTGACCAAGAATAAATTGCAGGTTCCATGGCAAAAATTCATGAATTCGGCTACGAATTGTTCCCTCATCTGCCTTTTTCTCCAGTGACTATTTCTTGTTCCCAAGCTTGAAGAAATAGCTCGGCGGAAAGTGATTTGCCTCAATGATGAAACCATTTCACAAACAAATCAAACAAGTCTATTTTTATAATCTCGATAAATCATATTTTTCGAAAGTATAAAAAAAAATTTGGATAAACATTGGACAAAGTGTATAGAGCTCAAAGGAGACTGTGTTGGAAAATAAAAGACAATTTTAATCAAAAACCTGTGTTTCATATAAAGAATCACGGACCTATTGACCCGCCCTCGTAATATGATAATAACGATGGATTGGTGATGAAGAGAGCAACCAATGGAGCAATTTATGAGAAAAATACAGTGGTGAGCATTGATCGACGACAATGAAGAGAGTTTCGAATAGTCTCTACCCTGCAGTAATTATCACTAGTGACTGATTCAATCTGTCACTAGTTACTCCGTCACCGTCACTAGTGACTAACTGTACCCGTGCCAATGTATTCTCTTATGGACACTTTGTATGAGCATATGTTCGAGCGGACACCAGTTGACGATTGAACTGGTGATGCTGTAGAGGCAGCTCATTAGCTATAGTACGTAAATGGAAAGCGCCGCGCACAGGGCTCGGATGGCTCAGTGTGAAGAGTCTGGCCTAGCGACCTGGAGACCCGTGTTCGAATCTCGCTCGGGCGGGTGCCAATTTTTTTTTTTTTTTTTAGTGGAGATAATATTATAGTAGTCTAACAGGCTTAAAAAAATTTTTTTTTTGCGCAAAAATTGGAAATATTAAGTTATTGAAATATAATTCATATGAATTTTCGCACGAACTGTGAAAGAACTCACGAGAATTCAGAATGGAAACTTTTTTTTCTCTCTTCTCACCCATAAGAATCCATAAGAATAATCCTCCGAATTTTACAATTTTCCACTGTTCTCGCCTGCCCTGGGATTCGAACACGAGCCTTAAGATTGATGATCGGACATGCTAACCATTATTCTACGGAGCCTTCTCATTCTCGTGCAGCAAATTCATTTTATTGAATGCTCAAGAAAGTTGAACTGTGGACCTCCTCGTGACCATGTCTATAGAATGACTGTGGTGACGCAGGGGTCATTTGCCCCGCATTTACTACAGTGAAGACATATATATGATGTGAATTTTGGGCGATATAGACATTGATCATTAAGGTGCTCTCACATATGTATCGTGCAATATGATGTCAAATTTTATTATGTCAAAATTAGAATTGGAACATGAATGGTTGATCGTATAGATGATCATATAGAATTGTGATCTAATGGGCTAATTATCAGCAGCAACATTTAGAATTTTGCGCATTTCAATTAATGATAGCATCGCATGTACATATCATTTTCAAATTAGTTTGAATCGATAATAAAGATGATGCACTGATTTGTCATATGATGATCATTACGATATGAGCTTGTGGCATTTTGAAGGATATTGTCGATCATATTGTGTAGAGCAACTTAAGGAATCAGCAGAACAAAGGATTTAAAATCGTAAATCTCTATCGCGATTTGCTATTGTGATGTCTTCAAGGATTTAGAAGCTTTTAAGCCACCAACAACACAAATTCCCTTGATATTTTTCTTTGATTTACTGACATAAATATCCCAGGTTAGTCCCGCATGGAGTTACATAAAAACCTTAACCCCTTGAGAATGTTCGGAACACATAATTTTAGGTGAAACGGAGGACATTTGCCTCCGCACTTATGGTAGAGCTTTTATTCAATAAATATTTGAGGATATTCTATCGATTTTATTGGCAAAGACAAGATTCAAAATAAGTTCGATAGGGTCACTAAAAACGTCTTACCACGGTTGGAAGGACTTAACACACCACACATGGATGTTATTGACGTCAAATTTATTTCAAAATATTATCGATCGTAATCTCGAATTTTAAACAAAAAAAAAAAAAAAACAAAGAATCAGCAAATTGATGGACCCATTCGGATGCAGTGGAAAAACTTTTGAAACCCACAGCCGCAATAAACTGAAAGTCCTGCTCTGAATTCTCCTCGCACACTCGAAGTTCTTACATTTAAAATAAATCCGCATTGGAATTGACCAAACATGGAAATTACATTTAGAAGTTTTTATCAATTAAAAAAGTTTTTGCGCCCGATAGCAATGGCGGGACCCAGCTCATGTGGACGGAATAACGAAAGAACATGGAAATTCAAATCAAAGTCGTAAGTGAAGTGGAATATTTCGATGAACAAAAAGTTCATATACCACATGAATGTATTACATATTCAGACTGACATTCATTATTATGTTCAAAGAACAATTCGAGCTCGCATGAAATTGTGCTCGGATTCTCTCGAAATTCTAGTGGCGGTTAGGGCTTCTTGGAAACTGAATGTTCTCCATTATAAATAAATTCGTTCTGGCAATTTCATCGTTTTCAATTAGGCGAAACAAAAGCACAGCAAGCCATACTCGAAGCAATTTACTCAGTATTTTAACCCTTTATCGCATACAAACCCACACATGATTTCTGCAAAGAAAAAAAAGATTGAAACATTGAATAGCTTTTTAATTATAATTAAAGCCGTTATAAAAGCATTTTATTTTTCCCTTTTATTGAATATACCTTTCAACCAGTAAATGGTTAACAACTTGTGCACTTCGTGATTTGAGGAACAGCTTCTAGCGATGATAGAAATGGACTTTTGGCATTAAACGTTTTAAAAAATATTTTCAAATTTAGACGAACAACTTTACGAACTTATATGTGAAGCACTTCAATGAATTGCAATGCAAAGGACACAAAACATGGATGGTCAAATAAGAAGATAAGCGAGAAAAAACGAGAACAAAGGCACTGAGGACGGAAGGAAACTAATTTGATACAATATCAAGTAAAGGCCACAATGGTAGTTTTACGAACGTTGAAAGCTTTCAAAGAACCATATATCCCAGAGCACCGGAAAGTAAAAATAACGATCATGAAATCGAAAATTGACTTAAGCCAAGCTGATCCCCCAATTCAGCCTTCATTCCAAGAAATCTAAATCAAGATTACTCATCACACAGTCGAACGTAACCGAAGGTGCTTCACTCATCCAATCAAGAACTCTCGACAGTCGAAAAATTAAATAGACAGACTAGCAAACAGGCAGACAACATCAAGTAAAACTATACCCAAAAGTTCTTTGTATGGCCTAAAATGCATGGCCTAAGATGAACAACCGCAACATCCTTAAGACATAAGAAGCATTTGGCACCAACCAACGCATGTAGATTAGCTTCAAAATTGTAGATTAAATGCATATAGAACATCAACCAAATAAAACAATCTTAATAATATGTTCGAGCATTCGATCACCTAGAACATATGTGCAGCGATTTATAAGTTTAGAACATATTCAGCAAGAGAGATTGAACTTTTAAATGCATTGATGCATAGAATCGATATGCGGACTTTAAGAGCTTCGAGCGAGAATTCATACCAAATGATATTTTAAAGAGAAGGGAAGATTTGGCCAATGTACGTGGAACGTCAAACAAAAATTATGTACTGTTGCAATCCTGTTAATACGTCCTAAATTTAAATACCCCTTAGTAATTGATAACATAAAAACTACTGTAATAAAACACTGACATAGGGGCATAAGCTTCAAACCTGGTTTTTGACGGCGTTCGCTTTTTTAAGGGGTAGTAGGAAAATTCTGCCCAATTACACCTTGCCATACGCATAACTTATTTCGACTCCTTCAGTTAAAAATGTTGCCAAAGGAGCACCCATAAAAATTCTCATTCAAATAATCGAAGCTATGAATTTTGAATGTACCTTTAGAATTCGTAGGGATGAGAGAGGTTTTTAAATGGCCCATTTAAATCTGAATAAATATGAAAATTAAAGTTTCGATTTTAGATTTGAGAAATAAGAAACCTGATAGAGCGCAGGCATTCTGTACGCATTGTAATGAAATTCAACTGTCAAAATAATTAAATATTGCAATGCGTTGCTAATTAAGTAATATTTAAAAATTCTTCGACGAAACGAACGACACACGCATTACAATGGCATCGCCAAAAACTCCTGACAGCCAAAGAAATGAATGCCTCTCGTTGGAAAATTTATATAGTATAACTGATATGAACTAAGGTCCTATGCTTGACTGGGAATAGAACATAACGTAAGAAGAAGAATATATAAGAGAAGCTAATTTTTTGGGAACTTCATGAACAACGAAAAAGTCCTTTGTTCATAGCAACATTTGAGGTTCACAAATCACAATTCATTAAATAACGGTTAGAGGAAGCCAGGACGTTAAAATTTAAAGGATGCGTCTGGAAATGTTCCTTGCCCTGCGAACTATTTGTTGAGCGATATTTTACGAACGAAATTTATTACGTCAAGGAAAAACAATTAAATGGGGTGAGAGAGAGACTTATTTCCGCCATTTCCGTAGCAGTCCGCTGACCGATGAGCGACGTTCATTTGAGAACGATTTGACTGGAATGGAGTTTGCTATTGAGAAAGACTGAATGGTGAATGCCATTCGAAATAAGCTTACTGCCATATATCATCATTTTTGTTGTTGTTGTTTTCAGTGTTAAAGAATGAAGATGAACAAAATTAAACATTATCCCGTGGCAGTTCATTGCGGCCTTTTTATAAACTAACATGGTAACCGTTTCTCGCAGATTCACTCGTCATATAATCCCAAATGGATGTGTTCACTTCACGGGTATTTTAAGTTTCTTCCGTTCGGGAAACGTTTTAATCTCTTTTTGTTTTATTTTTGCTTACGACACCTGATTTTTGTTAGGAGTCGGTGTTTTTCGTATTATTCGAAATTATTTTGTTTGTTTTACAATGAATTTTGGCGCCATTGCATTTCACATCTCTGAACTCAGTTGCTACTTTTCTGACGTCGTTTTTTTTTCGAATAGTTAATTGTTCTGAACCCTTGTTTACATATTTACGGATTCGCCCATGCCCCTCCTGGGTATGTGATCTCAGCACCATTCTGCAGGCATTGTGATCATCGATCATGTCATCGCTCATACCCCATCCTTTGCTGATATTTTTCCATCTGACCGATCCACGTATTTTTCAGTCTCCCTACCCTCCATCCATTTGCTGGGGCAGAGGGTGGATAATGCCTTTTTGCGGGGTTCTCTGGCGGTTGATTTCAAACATGGCAATACCATCGCATCTGACAAACTTGTAGCCCATCGTTGATGGGGTTATGAATGAATAAGCTGCTTGGATATGTTTGCTCTTAATGTGGTCAATAATTTTCTGTCCTTTCAATGCTTGATATAGGAAAGAGAAAGGAGTAGCGAATTGTTTCTTCTGGCATGTTGAATGACTTGAATTGCTTTCCGCTTAAGTATTAAAATTCTTTTTACTCCTGCGTTATCGAATGTCATCAGATTATGACGTCACGTCAATAAATGGTCTTCTGGTCTTGTGAAACCTAAAAACGTTTTAAAAAAGCCTCCCCCTTCAAATCCTTTTCTTTTCCATGAATACGTTTAAGAAAAAAGCATATTGAAATCAATTTATTTATTGTTATTACCCAAATATCATTTGCTCCGTGACCCAATAACCACAAATGGTCAGTCGCAAATGGCATTTTTGGGGTTTTTATTATTTTTTAAGCGTTTTTATTTTGAAGACGCATTGTTATGGGCTTATGTAAAAATGGGCTCCTTTCGATTCACTGAAATTATTATGACAACTTTTATTGTGGTTATTGTGTACGGAAAATAACACCCGCATTAAATGGCAAAAGTGTCGATAACAACAACGAAACCAAAATTGGCATTATAATGTTATCATTGCCTTCAAATCCAATGAAAGAAAACGATAAAAAGGACAAAGTTTTCGGCATGCCATCATGTTCAGATGGTATTTATAATATTGTTTGCAAAATATGCTTCGTGTCCAATAAATGTTTGATTGTCTGACCTTGCCATTCTCGGAATGAATGACAGTGTTGAAGGATATAAAAAAGACAACGTATGTTAACACATTAAAGACTCTGCATTGATAAGAAGAGAGCAAGAGAGATGATCATAAAATTCCTATAAATCCTTTCATTTCAAGAAAGTTTTTTCATTTTAACCCTTTAAAGCCTTCGTTATGGCTTTGACTAATCAATGTTTGATAACTTTTATAGGAAAGCTTCATAGTATAAGCTTGGTAGTTGCAGAAAGCTTTGGAAAATTATTTATAAGGTAAGATAAGTGTGATTGCCTACATGAAGGGTGACACACTTAAGCCTCACACGGGCCCGTTGTGACACCACGAAAAATGGGAAAACAAAGGAGAACAGAACCAGGAAAACCGACACACGAACCCAGAGCCCCTTGCATCGTAAAAAATTGTTAAAAACTGAATCCTAAATTTTCAATCTCTGGACATAAAAGATACATTTCACAAAAAAGTAATCTTAACAGTATTCGAAATGCCCTCAACAACACATAAGGCAGGATATGAAAGAGGATTTCATTTGCAATCGTAAAAATAGTCCCGCAGCTCTGAAAAACAAAAACATAGGTACATATACATATTTGTTTCAACTTTCCATTTATAGTTTTTTGAGATATAAAATTTAGAAAAACGGCTTGCTCAAAAGATTTTCAGGATATTGTTAGGACATTGCTTCTTACAGTGTTTTACTATAAATTGTCAGTGCCTATCCAAATATAAAAATAAAAAAAAACTCTCAAATCCCTTTCAGGGGGAGCGATTGCCTTCCTGAGACGACAAGAGGAATACTCAAGGAATATTTCGAAACTTTTTTAAATTGATATCGTTGTGATGCGTGATTTTCTCGGATCCTGATATTCCGTTAACATTAGCTGAATTTCCAATAGCGCAGGATGCCTGAATTCTGCAAATGTTCAACACCTTGAGAACATATAACGAAGTCCAATCAATTCCTGAACACGCATAAGTTCAAATTGATATTTTCTCCGTTGCAACATGACCGAATAACAATGAAGAAAGGAAATTATAACTGTAGAAAACTATATGAGTACATGGTACTTGGTACTACGGAGGTCTGCTTTAATCCTGATTTAATATGCATTAATAATGTGATAAGATCGCATCTATATATATGATTTCTTATTTGTAGTAAAAGGGAATATTACGTTCCGTTCATAGAATATTCACGAGTACAAGAGCCCTATAAATGTACTGAGTCAAGTTTCAAAACCGCAGATGAATGCTCATGCCACGCATTATTGGAAATTGCATTTCCTGCTGAGCAGAAATTTCCTGCAGCTTGCGCTATTGAATTAACCATAAACTCATATGCTGAGAACGTTTATACCTTATCCATTGAACCACATTGAAAAAAAAAACCGTTTCGAATGGAAGGTGAATTAGGTGCCCTATGAGTAAATATATCCACACAACAAATTTGATGCGCACAACTTTCCAATGGTATTAGTTGATACCCGAAAATCTAAATTTAGAAGGTTTATGCGCCACGTTATAACACGACACAATTGAATAAGCAGGCACGCGTCGATACGATACGATATGACTGTTTTCAACTTTAATACTCTGACACAGCATGAGATTAATTTTTCAATCAAAATTTCTCCGAATTGATAAAATGAAATTCTGAGAATGTTTTCTAATGAATTCTGAAAACGAAAAAGTAGCATAAAAACGCTTAAGAAGTCTGGAAACTCAACCGAAATATTTGAATTTTTCCGAGATGACATAAAAGTTATTAAAAGCTTCATGCAATTCTAGGAAAAATGGTCTAACGAGATGATAAGTTTGCTGCCGGCGTTTGTCCTCATTGGGTATGATGAGGATTGTCGCATCCAATCCAACTCATTGATCTTTGAAAATAAGTTTAATGCACCCGGATTTCCTTCAAATCATTCATTCATTCATGATGCTGATGATGATGATGTTCTATATGATGATGATGCAATGCTTTATGTGCGGAGGGCTTGCGGCTTGTATGCGGAGATTTAATGGGAAAAATTAAATGTATAAGAAGCATAAGAAAATTGATTCATTTGAATGCATTATGCATACATATAGGTATGTAAGGGCATTTCCATACGGACGTGACACTTACGTGCGTAATTTGAAGTCCCGACAATGGGGTATACAGTACTTTCGCTTCTAAGTAAGAACTTTCGAACAGCTCATCGGACTTCTATCTATCAAAATTTCTATGCAGATCTCAAAGTCAATCATATACATATGTTGATACGGACGCGACAACAAATTTACTTGTCCAGGAAATTCCCATTTATTGATTTGGAGCTGGATTTCTTGCGCTCAATGGAACATTTTTCAAGCTGCAAAATTTAAAAAACTTGAAAAATCGGTTTTAGTTAGCCCTTTTTCAAAATTTTTTGTCTCAAAAACAAATTGAGATAGAAAGATGAAACAAATGTTGAATGATAGTTAATAAAACAAGGAATCTAAAAATGATTTTTGTTAATTTTACACAGAGAAAAATTTTTGCACAAAAATAAAACGAAAACAAATAATTTGTTTCAGTGTATTCCAGTTTTTGCACCAGCTTTTGGTTGTTTAAAAAAAATACTTTTCCCAACTTTAAACAACGACAACAAAATCTTTTAACGTGGCGACATGTGCTGCAAAGCACTTTTTTTTATCGATTGCTCTGGAATGTCAAATAAGTATCGCTTTCAATTTTTGGCGCCGCAAAAACAAAGCAACAAAGACACATAAAAGAAACGACATTATGAGGAACTATCACGAAACATTGACCTTAAAAGTTGGAGGGAAAACACTAAAAGCGAACTGTCCTACGACAACAAATCGTGCGAACGAGCATTGCAAACGACTGTTCAAAGAGAGGCAATATTCGAAAGAAAAAACATCGCATTTCGAAGCTTTTCATCGCCGGAAAAGAAGTTGGCCTTTAAAACATTGTTAGACCAGTTTTCTAGCGGAATATGCTGCTCGGAAACGAGCTTTGCCACTGAAAAAAAGAAAACACCATGAACGGACAAGACCATGCATGTTCAGTTCTATTTAAGATTTCATACGAAAATGTGGTTTCACGGGATTTCAGCGAATGACGCGTTGAAAATGCCGCACACCATTTGTTCGTTTGACGTAACTTGTCGATGGGTAAAGCACATGCCAACAAAGCAAACAAAGACTCTGGATACCTCTCTGAAAAAGAATTGTTTGGATATAAGATAAAAAGGAATGAATAAGAAAATTTATTTGAATATTTCGCGTAACTTTTCAACGTCGAAACAAATCATAAGAATCAAATCAGAGAGGTTAGCAAAAATCTATCAGAAAAGGATACGATGACACAATATTGAAGTCCAAATAGAAATGGCATTGTTAAGAAAAATTTTGGAAAAAATCATTCGAAAGCTTAAAAGTTGGCAAGGCGCAAGGAATAATAGTTCAAGGAAGGAAATATTCAGTCATTCGAAGCAATGGAACAACGAGGTCGGGGATTCTAAGAATTCCCGGCCATTTTCTCCCAACGGATTTGAAAAAATTATATTCTTAACACATGGCGAAGTGAATATGAGGAAGCAGCAAGAATTTCGAATATTTTTCAAGCATACATCACCACATTCTTTATTTTATGGACGCTTAGAAGACTTCCTTTTTTCGCGTGGAAAAATTTCTAGGCAAAAAACTCCCGGGGAATGTTGATTTCGAATCGAGCTATGTAATTTACTCACAAAATATGTGCGACTAACTATGACGATATATGATTATAAAATAGGGGTTTAATTAAGAAACGTATGCCAAATAATATCAATCAAAATAAATAACCTTTTTACTATTATACCTTTTTCCTTCTTTCCGATTATATAGAAGAAACAGTATGTATGTAAGTGATTCAAAGAGTATTAATCAACGCAATTATTTTTTTATTTATTTTTTTTAAATTTGATTTTTTAGTTTTTATAAATATATAAATATATTTCAATTTTGAATCTTGATCGTTAAAAATATTCTTGGTCTCCTAATACTCAAGTAAATATCTTCTGCTTCCAATTTTTGAATCATTAACCATGATGGATGAAGTAGCGAAAGCAGTTCACGCTTACAGCGCTCCTCGAAAAGGATCAGTTTTATGTCAATAAATTGTCGCAAGTGCTATAGAAGACATTCATAAAGCTCTCAGTGAAGTTAATATTCGAAAATCACTTAAATAAATCATTTTTTATGTGACGCAAATTGGTGCCGGGCGCTAAGCCGGACGAACAAGTTGAACCAAAAGAGATTCTCGGGGTTTTGGGTGACAAATTTTTTACTGTCGTAGTTTTTGTTATACCTACATGGCCAGAAATGTAAGCTTGTGAAGCAAACACGATAATAAAATTTCACTTATATGCATTATTGACCTTTGTTGTTGGATGAATGGAGTAAATTAGGTCAATTTCCTTTGTGTACCGTTTCGTTAATTTTCGCCTTGACCTAGAGGCACGATGCGTCAATTTTATTTATTACCCAACATGCCGTGGCGACGGTGCTGCAAGTCATTCGTCGGCAGCACAATTCCGTTGAGTATAATTTTATTGCCTTCGGGACGCTTAGGTTTATTGCATCATAAAAATGTTATGAAAAGAATATTCGTCGCCATTTGAGGTAATTTTGCAGTGATTTTTACGGTCAGGTAATGAAATAGTCTACTTTAGTCAAGGTGTACCCTTAATCATGGGTTGAGTAGGTATCTTTAGTTTAGTCTCTCTTTTCTTGGCGACAGTAAAGTATTTTTAGAAAGAGTCAAATCGAAACAGAAGGGAAACATTCAGGAGAGGAACAGTGTGTGAAAATTTCACTTATTTGAAGGGAAATTTGTATTGAAAAAATATAGCAACAATAGAATACGTGAAAATAGAGTTGAACCTTTCAAAGATTTCGACAATACAGACGAACAAATATCAAAGAAAAACTCCCTTAACTTGCTTTTCCGACGCATTAAAATACGTGAACCAAAATGCTATGCACCAGAAGAAAAAAGTTGAAAAAATTCTAAAAAAATTTAGATAAAATTGATTTTTTTCTTATTAGGAAAATTTCCCTTCTCTGTTCATATTTAATGAAAAATCGAATATTATTTTCAAGAATTGGGCTTCATACCGTTTTTTTTTCTCAAACTATAAGCCTGCCACAATTTCTGTTATATAAAATCGTCTTCTTCGTGTTCTTTTGTGATTTTTCGTATTTCAGAAAGGATTTTAAATCCTCACTCCTGATGACTGTAGGATAAAATTTGAATTTTCATGCGCTCAAGGTCTGAAGTTGCATACCTTTGATCGATCGACTTAACTGTAACCGACCCTAATTAAGCGTATCAAATTTAATCAAGCTAGCTCAATTGCTTTGAAAAGACACGTGTATTGACAGACGGACCGACAGACATGGCTAAATCGAATTCCTGCATATTTTGTGTGGTCTATGCGTCCACACAAACGCAATACAACGCTTTCACCACCGAAAATCCTGCTAGCCGATTAATGAATCCGCCTATAATTGAACTGGCAAGTATCGTTCGCAATAAACAGTGGTTTCACAATGGATTTTGCCATAATTGCACAAAGGATTTCAAATGCGCGAACTATTAAAAATCAATACCGCACGAAAGCGCCCAATATTTTAGATAAATTAAATTTTCCAATTGCTGAGCGCAATTATGAATCGTCATGAATAACACAAATTTCTATGCAATATTACATTTCCTGTTGTGTTTATTTTATTTTATCCATTTTAGTTTTAAAATAAAACCATTATCCTTTCCCAATATTATAATGAGGCTACCTCTTTTATCATAACAATTGTTTTTAACTGTGTTGCCGGTTAAATTAGAAAGAAATAAGTGTTAAAGTTTATCGCATACAAATCCATTATGGTGTCTGCCAAAACATTAAAAAAAAATGGAAGCTAAGGTAATTCTTGATGAAAAACGATATAGAGGATATCTCCAGTTCTATCAGAATTGAAATATAAAAACCACTTCAGAATATTGCTGATTCATTTCTGAATCGTTTTTTATATGAAGTTTTACATTTCCGACAGAACTGGTGAGAACTCCATACAATCAAGTCTAGATAGTGTGACCCCCCGATGCGGTGATCATTTCGGTAATTTGAACATATTTGAACATATGAAATATAAATAACGCTGGTATTCTTACATTTCAAAACGGGGTTTAACTCCCAGCTGAGGTCGTGTATGTTTGTGTCGTTTTTTTCTGTTTCTGGTTTTCTTCGTTTTCCCATTGTTCATGGTATCACAATGGGTCCATGTGAGGCCTCAGTGTGTTACCCTTAATGGTGGCAGCCACACTAACGTAATCTAACCTTCATATAAATTTTTATTTATTTCAACCAACTAAAGCAGATGAAACAAACAAAAACTGAGCTTTTGTAGTATGAACAACCTCGGCAGCATAAACAGGATAGGACTTAAAAAAATTAGTTCACTCTATCCAGACTCTACTAAATGATTATTTTAGAAACCTTAAGAAAACCATTTTCTGAGCAAAAATTGTCCCCACTAATTTAATATATCATGCAATAAAGGGTTAATACTCGTAAAACCATTGGCCGCAAAAAAATTTTTTTTTCTACATATCGTCGACCTGCTAAGTCAGACGGACGGACATGTCTAAATCGAATCTCCCGGTGGCGCTGATCATTTCTATATATTTTTTTATGGTCTATCTCGACTGGTTCTGGATGTTACACACAACCACACAAACGCAATATACCCTCGACACAGAGTGTGTCGGGTATAATAAATTCTCTTGATATATTTGCGGAGTTGCCATAATATTGAAGGATATTCTCCAAAGTAATATTTTACCCCAATCAGGACTCCATAACCGTCAGCCGATCTTTCAAAATTTTAATGCATTGAAATCCCATGCTTCTGAACTCCCTTCTTTGAATATGAATCCAAGCGTTATTCATGAAATTTTTCTTGTCAAACAATGAAACAGCTTCACTGCTGATTTTATTTCTGCATTTAAAGAAGCTAAATTCAGGTTAAATGCAGCGATAAATGCTAAAATCACAACAGCTTAAATCAGTTAAATGCAAAAGTTTGTTGCAGCATTAGCCAGCCACTGTGTCTGTGTGTGTGACACACAAGTCAAATTCACAGTCAAGTCTCGACAGAGCATTCAACTGCAGAAGGCAGACGAAAAAAAAAAAATTCTGTTTTCGGCTGCTATTTACCATTTCGTCGAGCGGTTGCCATCACCTGGAATAATTGCTTTCAAGACAATTTCAAATTCACACTTTCCCAAGCCGTGCATTGCGAATGGAAATTCGAAAGTTTTTGCGGCTTTTGAGTTTTCTTAAGTGCAACTCATTCTCTGGCTGAGTGTGTCTGATTGTTCTGTTCGTGTCTGCGCTTCGGTAAATTTTGTGAAGGGCTGCAAATGAAGTTATTCTTTAGATAATTCTCAGTCGCTATCTTGAAAATTTTTGGTGAAATTCCGACAAAAGCACCGTCCAAGCATGACGATTTTATTTTGATATTTGCTCTAACCACAAACTCGATGGTCTCCCCATTCTTATTCCCTGGCATTTTGTTGAAAGAATTTGACGATGAGGAGAAAAGCATTTCAGAAAGTTTGGACAGTGTTATCAAGGGCTTGCTTTTTTTTTGGATTTCAAAGAAATGTAAAGAGTTGGAAAAGTTAAAACTGAAGAGCGATTCCACAGTGGTCTAGGATGCATTGAATTTGGCTCAGATATGTTGTTTCAACACTTTAAAAGTTTCCACTTCAGTTGCGGCATTCATCAGAAAGGGGAGTTAGTTTCTTAAATCGACGATGGCACATCCTTCAATGTTACATTCAGAGTTCAAAAGTCAAAAGCAACCTCTGAAAATCACCCTAGAAACAAAGTCACTGTGCTGTCATCACTATCGCCATCTGGCGCGAGGGAGTTAAAAATGATTTTCTGATATGAAGAATTTGTTATAGGTTCCACTTCACATTGTTTTACAAAGAAACGTTAAAATTCTCGTTCCTCATTTCGAACAATTTATCTTCTTTAAAAGAGATCTGTCAAAAAATCAATTTCTTTTCTTCAATATTCCTTGAACACAAACCTTCCAAATCACAATATTCCCCACTTGAAAACATCCATTCTGATTTTATGGTGACTGCCAAATTGACTTAACATCAAAATATGACTTAAAATACTTATACATAAGCACTTGTTCACGAATTCCTGGCAGTACTTGTATCTGAAGATTACTGAAGTTTTTTACTTATTTATTGGATTGCTTTGTTCGAAAAACGTGCTCTGTACACAAACCTTCTTCGCCTGTTGAAAGTTCTGTAAGCCCAATGTGCAATCGCAAGCTAAAGCACACAAAACAGTTCATGAAGCCATCGATTCCAAAAGGCCCGAGAAAACAACTCGATTTCAAATGACTCTGACGTTATTTTGGCGTAATCGTGAGTGCACGTTTTGGTAGAGGTAAAGTATCCCAGCAGGAAATGTCACTCTGGAAAAATCGATTGACGTTAGAGTGACTGGACTTTGTCACCTTAGAGGGTGCGATACCGAAAAAAGCTTTTCTTGATATTTGAATTTTTGAAAATTTTTTTTCGTCTGAGCCCAGAGTCGAACTCGAGTCCTTCGGACTGCTTCGGACACTTCCTATCCACTGCGCTATGACAGCTTTTGACTCAAGCGAAGCAAATTAATTTCTAATTAATTTCTAAATAGTGAATGAGATTGAAGGACTTGAAGAGCACCTATTTCCGGTGACATTGTCCTGCATGGAGTCATGCGTACTTATAGCATGTCACCTACTTATATATCCAGTTAAAGTCATTGATGACTTCGTCCTGCTGGGATGCAAACATGCAATGTAAATTTGCACACCTAAACGGAAAGCTAAATGGAAACGCTATGTTCCGAAAATTCGAGGGACATGTGGAAGGATAGCAATAGTCTACGCAGCTAATGCATCAGCCATGGGCGGCACCACGTCAGGATCACTTGCAATTGCATCGGATGGTTTACGCGATACAGTCATAATTAAGGTTCATTAGCAAGATGTGTCCTGCAATGTGTCCTTTTGGATCTTTTTGCTTCAGGTTGTTGGTATAATATTCGTGATGACATTTTGTCTTTTATGCCTTTTATGAAGATTTGGACATCAATGTTGCCGTTCAAAAATAAGCCCAAGGATTAACTGTTGCATTAAGTATATACTAAAATTAATGGAATCTGATTTTGTCAGTCAAAAATGGGTTAAATGAAAAATTTAATGCAAAAGAATGTAAAAAATTATTGCGATCAGAATTCGTTCGCGAGTTGTTAACGACATTTGAAGGAACTTGGGGAGTCAGTAGACTATGAATAATTGTATAAGAAAGTTTTCATCCTGCCGGGACATGGGTGAAGCCAAGCGTGGAAACTGATTTCAAAACTATTTCAAATGAAAGTTGGAAGGGGAAGATTGAAAAACGAACGAAAGGAACTTCTCAACAAAGTTTTATTTTATGGCTAAAAAATTCGAATGGTATGAAAAAATAATGTCCAGCCTTTGGTCGATATTTTTTTTTAAACACATCCCACTCTGACACTATTTTATGCATTGATCAAAGCCTGGTAACTTGGGAGAATGTGACACCGATTCGCAAAGTTTTCTCCATGCTCACAAGTTTTTTTCTAAGCAACTTTTAATATTCCTACCTTTAAGCTAGCAAAATATAATAAGGAAGAGAATGAGAGAGACAGAGCGAGAGAGAGAACTTCCTGGCAAACGCGGAGCAAGGAAGAACCTTGGAAAACTTTTCGTCACAGCCTGAACTACAAAAAAAAAAAAAATCAAAGTTTTAAGGCTAAACTTTTTTGTCTTTATCGTTCTCTGATGACACTGCGAATTGCAATATAGCTTTTTCCATAAAATTTTAACGATGACCGCCAAACTTTCAAAACGTTTGCATTTTTTTGAGCGAACTAGACAATGACATTATTTTAAGCTGTAATGTTTCAAACTGCCCAAAGGGCAACATCATTAAATGGAAATTATAAAGCGCATAAAAAAGAAGTTTCAAATCGAAGCCAATTTAGGAGTGGGGTCCAGAATGGGGGATTTTATAAGCGATTCGACTTCAAAGCTATGGAAAAAAAGTTAATATTCTACATTTAAAGTTGGGAGAATTAATTTTGATGCTTTTGAAATGGTTTCGAATTTTTTAATTTAAAAATTAAATAATGAAAAAAATATTTTCAAAAATTCGCAATGACGATAAGAGGAATGCAAACAATGTATTGAAAAAAAGAACAAAACCCATTTGACCAAGAATAAATTGCAGGTTCCATGGCAAAAATTCATGAATTCGGCTACGAATTGTTCCCTCATCTGCCTTTTTCTCCAGTGACTATTTCTTGTTCCCAAGCTTGAAGAAATAGCTCGGCGGAAAGTGATTTGCCTCAATGATGAAACCATTTCACAAACAAATCAAACAAGTCTATTTTTATAATCTCGATAAATCATATTTTTCGAAAGTATAAAAAAAAATTTGGATAAACATTGGACAAAGTGTATAGAGCTCAAAGGAGACTGTGTTGGAAAATAAAAGACAATTTTAATCAAAAACCTTGTTGTTTATATAAAGAATCACGGACCTATTGACCCGCCCTCGTAATATGATAATAACGATGGATTGGTGATGAAGAGAGCAACCAATGGAGCAATTTATGAGAAAAATACAGTGGTGAGCATTGATCGACGACAATGAAGAGAGTTTCGAATAGTCTCTACCCTGCAGTAATTATCACTAGTGACTGATTCAATCTGTCACTAGTTACTCCGTCACCGTCACTAGTGACTAACTGTACCCGTGCCAATGTATTCTCTTATGGACACTTTGTATGAGCATATGTTCGAGCGGACACCAGTTGACGATTGAACTGGTGATGCTGTAGAGGCAGCTCATTAGCTATAGTACGTAAATGGAAAGCGCCGCGCACAGGGCTCGGATGGCTCAGTGTGAAGAGTCTGGCCTAGCGACCTGGAGACCCGTGTTCGAATCTCGCTCGGGCGGGTGCCAATTTTTTTTTTTTTTTTTAGTGGAGATAATATTATAGTAGTCTAACAGGCTTAAAAAAATTTTTTTTTTGCGCAAAAATTGGAAATATTAAGTTATTGAAATATAATTCATATGAATTTTCGCACGAACTGTGAAAGAACTCACGAGAATTCAGAATGGAAACTTTTTTTTCTCTCTTCTCACCCATAAGAATCCATAAGAATAATCCTCCGAATTTTACAATTTTCCACTGTTCTCGCCTGCCCTGGGATTCGAACACGAGCCTTAAGATTGATGATCGGACATGCTAACCATTATTCTACGGAGCCTTCTCATTCTCGTGCAGCAAATTCATTTTATTGAATGCTCAAGAAAGTTGAACTGTGGACCTCCTCGTGACCATGTCTATAGAATGACTGTGGTGACGCAGGGGTCATTTGCCCCGCATTTACTACAGTGAAGACATATATATGATGTGAATTTTGGGCGATATAGACATTGATCATTAAGGTGCTCTCACATATGTATCGTGCAATATGATGTCAAATTTTATTATGTCAAAATTAGAATTGGAACATGAATGGTTGATCGTATAGATGATCATATAGAATTGTGATCTAATGGGCTAATTATCAGCAGCAACATTTAGAATTTTGCGCATTTCAATTAATGATAGCATCGCATGTACATATCATTTTCAAATTAGTTTGAATCGATAATAAAGATGATGCACTGATTTGTCATATGATGATCATTACGATATGAGCTTGTGGCATTTTGAAGGATATTGTCGATCATATTGTGTAGAGCAACTTAAGGAATCAGCAGAACAAAGGATTTAAAATCGTAAATCTCTATCGCGATTTGCTATTGTGATGTCTTCAAGGATTTAGAAGCTTTTAAGCCACCAACAACACAAATTCCCTTGATATTTTTCTTTGATTTACTGACATAAATATCCCAGGTTAGTCCCGCATGGAGTTACATAAAAACCTTAACCCCTTGAGAATGTTCGGAACACATAATTTTAGGTGAAACGGAGGAAATTTGCCTCCGTACTTATGCTAGAGCTTTTATTCAATAAATATTTGAGGATATTCTATCGATTTTATTGGAAAAGACAAGATTCAAAATAAGTTCGATAGGGTCACTAAAAACGTCTTACCACGGTTGGAAGGACTTAACACACCACACATGGATGTTATTGACGTCAAATTTATTTCAAAATATTATCGATCGTAATCTCGAATTTTAAACAAAAAAAAAAAAAAAACAAAGAATCAGCAAATTGATGGACCCATTCGGATGCAGTGGAAAAACTTTTGAAACCCACAGCCGCAATAAACTGAAAGTCCTGCTCTGAATTCTCCTCGCACACTCGAAGTTCTTACATTTAAAATAAATCCGCATTGGAATTGACCAAACATGGAAATTACATTTAGAAGTTTTTATCAATTAAAAAAGTTTTTGCGCCCGATAGCAATGGCGGGACCCAGCTCATGTGGACGGAATAACGAAAGAACATGGAAATTCAAATCAAAGTCGTAAGTGAAGTGGAATATTTCGATGAACAAAAAGTTCATATACCACATGAATGTATTACATATTCAGACTGACATTCATTATTATGTTCAAAGAACAATTCGAGCTCGCATGAAATTGTGCTCGGATTCTCTCGAATTTCTAGTGGCGGTTAGGGCTTCTTGGAAACTGAATGTTCTCCATTATAAATAAATTCGTTCTGGCAATTTCATCGTTTTCAATTAGGCGAAACAAAAGCACAGCAAGCCATACTCGAAGCAATTTACTCGGTATTTTAACCCTTTATCGCATACAAACCCACACATGATTTCTGCAAAGAAAAAAAAGATTGAAACATTGAATAGCTTTTTAATTATAATTAAAGCCGTTATAAAAGCATTTTATTTTTCCCTTTTATTGAATATACCTTTCAACCAGTAAATGGTTAACAACTTGTGCACTTCGTGATTTGAGGAACAGCTTCTAGCGATGATGGAAATGAACTTTTGGCATTAAACGTTTTAAAAAATATTTTCAAATTTAGACGAACAACTTTACGAACTTATATGTGAAGCACTTCAATGAATTGCAATGGAAAGGATACAAAGCATGGATGGTCAAGTAAGAAGATAAGCGAGAAAAAACGAGAACAAAGGCACTGAGGACGGAAGGAAACTAATTTGATACAATATCAAGTAAAGGCCACAATGGTAGTTTTACGAACGTTGAAAGCTTTCAAAGAACCATATATCCCAGAGCACCGGAAAGTAAAAATAACGATCATGAAATCGAAAATTGACTTAAGCCAAGCTGATCCCCCAATTCAGCCTTCATTCCAAGAAATCTAAATCAAGATTACTCATCACACAGTCGAACGTAACCGAAGGTGCTTCACTCATCCAATCAAGAACTCTCGACAGTCGAAAAATTAAATAGACAGACTAGCAAACAGGCAGACAACATCAAGTAAAACTATACCCAAAAGTTCTTTGTATGGCCTAAAATGCATGGCCTAAGATGAACAACCGCAACATCCTTAAGACATAAGAAGCATTTGGCACCAACCAACGCATGTAGATTAGCTTCAAAATTGTAGATTAAATGCATATAGAACATCAACCAAATAAAACAATCTTAATAATATGTTCGAGCATTCGATCACCTAGAACATATGTGCAGCGATTTATAAGTTTAGAACATATTCAGCAAGAGAGATTGAACTTTTAAATGCATTGATGCATAGAATCGATATGCGGACTTTAAGAGCTTCGAGCGAGAATTCATACCAAATGATATTTTAAAGAGAAGGGAAGATTTGGCCAATGTACGTGGAACGTCAAACAAAAATTATGTACTGTTGCAATCCTGTTAATACGTCCTAAATTTAAATACCCCTTAGTAATTGATAACATAAAAACTACTGTAATAAAACACTGACATAGGGGCATAAGCTTCAAACCTGGTTTTTGACGGCGTTCGCTTTTTTAAGGGGTAGTAGGAAAATTCTGCCCAATTACACCTTGTCATACGCATAACTTATTTCGACTCCTTCAGTTAAAAATGTTGCCAAAGGAGCACCCATAAAAATTCTCATTCAAATAATCGAAGCTATGAATTTTGAATGTACCTTTAGAATTCGTAGGGATGAGAGAGGTTTTTAAATGGCCCATTTAAATCTGAATAAATATGAAAATTAAAGTTTCGATTTTAGATTTGAGAAATAAGAAACCTGATAGAGCGCAGGCATTCTGTACGCATTGTAATGAAATTCAACTGTCAAAATAATTAAATATTGCAATGCGTTGCTAATTAAGTAATATTTAAAAATTCTTCGACGAAACGAACGACACACGCATTACAATGGCATCGCCAAAAACTCCTGACAGCCAAAGAAATGAATGCCTCTCGTTGGAAAATTTATATAGTATAACTGATATGAACTAAGGCTCTATGCTTGACTGGGAGAAGAACATAACGTAAGAAGAAGAATATATAAGAGAAGCCAATTTTTTGGGAACTTCATGAACAACGAAAAAGTCCTTTGTTCATAGCAACATTCGAGGTTCACAAATCACAATTCATTAAATAACGGTTAGAGGAAGCCAGGACGTTAAAATTAAAAGGACGCGTCTGGAAATGTTCCTTGCCCTGCGAACTATTTGTTGAGCGATATTTTACGAACGAAATTTATTACGTCAAGGAAAAACAATTAAATGGGGTGAGAGAGAGACTTATTTCCGCCATTTCCGTAGCAGTCCGCTGACCGATGAGCGACGTTCATTTGAGAACGATTTGACTGGAATGGAGTTTGCTATTGAGAAAGACTGAATGGTTTTCTGGAACTTCAAGTTTTCTATCAAAAAAACAAACAAAATTGTTATTTTTGAAATGATTTGTTTGCATTAAAAATTTGGAAAAAAAGAAATCAATGGGTTTTTATACCTACATACATTTTTGAATAGAAAGTTCCAACTTATTTTGATAAAAATATTTTAAGTGCCATCGCACTCCTATTTACCAGTTGTTAAGCGCGAACAAGCAGAGCTTTTTGTCAACTTTACGCTTAGAGGTTCGAAAATTCAATTAAAACTTTTTATTGGCTACCACTCCCACGACCTGTGCGGCATAAGCTGGCTGAAGCGATTCAAGCCAATAAACCTTGTTATACGTATACTTGTTACTTATATGTAGGTACCAATAAAACATTTTCCAAAAATAGAAGAAATGAAAAGTGACATCTGTGATTTTTTGTTCATTTTACTAAAAAACTGTGGTTCATGTCGGATGAACACCACAAAAGTGCCGTCAACAAACTTTTCCAATATCATATGCAATGAAAAGCAATTTAAAGGTTTTTTTTGTTGAACATTCTATGGGAAAAAAAATTTTTTAAACATAATACAAAAGGATGCTTTAATTCCCTACAGTTGACAAGCAGTCAGTAGATTTACAGTAGAAGCGAAAGCTTTGAAGCATGAATAGCTCATTTAAGATCGCGGAGTACAACAGTACCAGAGATACTTGGCGATTTGAGCAGAGTGTAGACTCTACTTAACTAGAGGGTCGAAATCACTCGGCTTTGTCTCCTATTCAATCACGCACTCTATATAGAACTACACCCACTCTCAAATACCGAAAACAATTATCGCCTGGATGCCTCAATATCGCCAGATATGAAAAAAAAATATTAGAAAAAAAAAATACAACAAAAGACGGGATAACGTTCAAATAATAGTAGTCCTCATGGCAACATGTTTACCATATTTACGGTACCCGGCAACCATTAAATAAAGGCTCTTAAATAAGGATAATTTACACCCACAAAATTCCTAAATAAAGGCTTATGAATTTTTCTATATAATCCACAAATTCGGCACCCCCTTGGTTTTAATAGTGCCGGATAAGTGAGATTCTACTGTATTCTAATAAATATTTTTTGAGTCTACTTAAAACACTTTCCTTCCATATGCGTTATGATTAAGCATGCAAAATCTTTCATACTTACCGATTTGTGGTGCAGTATAATTAAAGAAAGAAAGCCTCAAACACTTTCCTATTTATTGTGGTGCAATCAACGTTTGGTCATCAGCATAAAAGCACGGATTGAATTCCTAAAACGTGACTGTTGAACTGGCAATTGAAAAATTCTGGTTTGCGGTAATTATGCACACGTTTCGCTTCATTTCTAAATGCACCAAAGGGACTGTAATGAATCAATAATAATTGCGTAAAATTAATTATCAAATCAAAATTCATAAGTACGTCATTTACGTACGCCTATTCATTGCCTGTCAAAAGGGCAAATTATTTCATAAATGATCGCAACTGTTATTCGCAATCAGTGTTTTCTTTATATAAATCTATTTTGCGTTGTGCTAAAATCGTTATAAATTCCAATTAATTTGGCTAACATTCAATAACATTCAAGTACAAGCGACAGTGGGACAGAATTGAACAATTTCTGCCACAATTTAAGGGGGTTGATTCATGTAATTAGGCTTTGTTCTCTTTGTAAGGAATTCAAATCTGTTTAAGGCTTAGCTATAAATTTCATAAAAATAATAAAATTAATTATAAAGGTTTCTTTAAAAAAAATTTTTTGACGAAAAAATTAATTCCATTTTGTCCGCCATCCTTTGTTAAGAAAACTCCTTCGCAATAAAAACTCTCAACACTCTGTGTTCGTATTGGAGTCCTCTAGTTCAGAGTGCAAATAAGATGTCATTGAGTTTAAGATTTTGCCCACATAGC
>CM035807.1:28514741-28529853 GCA_020466095.1 Chlorops oryzae | reverse complement strand
TACAATTTTTTCTGATAAATTATTTGAATATTGATATAAAATGAATGTTAGGCACCCTACTTAATGTTTTTGGTTTGGGTCCTTTTTTTGACATTTTATCAATATATAAAAAAACTGAATATCGGCAATTGCAAAATTTGGAGGGTAATGTGGTACACCAGTCTTGGTAATGTGGTATGTATACCCAACAACGTAATTAATTTTTTTTCTAATAATTAAGTTGTGGTTTATGTTTTATTTTTTTATTTTGTTTTAGAAAGATAAAAGATTATTTCAAGAATTGCAAGAAAAATGGCACTAGATTTGGAATACATTTTTCATGAGCCCAAACAGCTCCTATAATAACTGCATCGTCCTTAGGCTTTATCGCCATAATTACACACAGCTTCTTTTGTGAAAATCCGAAAATTCCTCACCTGTTGTGTCATTTAATTTAGTTTTCGCCACTATCGGTAGCCTTACCACAATACCCCCTGTGTTGATTCAAAGAAAATACTGTTTTCAAGAAGTATTAATTTTTTTTTAAACTACGATTTTCCCTGCTTTAAAAAAACAGTTTCTTGTACATAAATGTAAGCTTCAGAAGTTTAAAAAAATTTTTTTTAATTAAAAAATTTTGTTTTAGTTGGCTCAAAAAAAAACCGAGCACACTTTCCACCGCAGTTTCTTTCCCAACTAATTTTAGCATGACTTGCAAAAAAATAAAAAACTGTCTTGCTTTCATGTTCTATTAAAACCTGAGGGTAATTAAAGCGTAGTTCCGTTAACCCTGTGTGTTTGTTTAGAGAAAAGCTATAACCACATTATATAAATTACCCCCTTATCTATGCACTTTCAAAAATTTCAAACAAAAGTTTTGTCAAGTGTTAATACTTTTGGTATTTAATACAACAAAATAATCAACCAAATTTTTGTTCAAAATTTAATATTACGAACTTTTCCCGAATTTCGTATTTTGTTTGAAATTTTTAATTGGGACAATTAAAAACCCGATGAATCAAGCTTAACAAACGCCATTAATTGGAATTTTTCGTAGCCAGTTTTTATGTGTGTGATGGAGAGAGATATACAGAGAGATGTGTAGGCCCGCACTTCCTCAAGGGGATTTTTAAATATTTTTAGAACACATATTAGTAATATGATATTACGATTGACGCCGGAGAGAAAATTTGAATTAAAAAAAAATTATTTTTTATTACAAATCTCAAAAAATTCTCTAATTGGGAGCTTCTTTAAAGCCTTTTAAAGTCGACGAAACCAGTTGATAAATGCAACCTATATACTCACTTCATTGATGGTATGAATGGAAATTCTTCGACAATGCACCGTGAAAGTGTGAAAGAGTTTTATTGCATGAATGAATCAATGAGAAATTCAATTGAATTAAATCTTTAAAAACTCCATTCCGATTAGCTAAGAGAGATGTTCCAAAGTGAGCATGACCTCTGAGCAAAGCGGGGCTGGACTAAATCCGTAAGAAATTTTCCAAACTAAATCGAAAATATATGCATCAAATAATAATTCGAAGTATATTTTGCTCGAATTCGGTTCTATTGAATCCCGCAGAGAAAACGTAAAACTAAAAATATTTATTCGCTACAGCAAAATTTTTAAGCTTCTAATTATCATAAATCTGCCTCTTATAATTAACAACTTTCAATTCGTGATGTCTAATTGATACGCCCGTGAAATGCTTTTTTGCGCAAAACAATCACTTCTCAAAAAAAAAAAGGGAAAAAAACCAAAGAGAAAGGGCAGATAGACAGGTCGCATTATGTGTCAGTGGGGTTATTCCCAAATGATACAAACCAAAAACAAAAAAAAAAGTATATCTAATCGGTTTTATGGTCGATAATAGTAAAGGTATATTCTGATTCATACCACTCAAGTCGAAAATTCCATGTGTGGACAGTGGCGGTAGCGGAAAATTAGAACGGATATGCGAGATGAATAAATTTTAAAATCGAACCCTAAATAGATATGTCCACAGTAGAGTTTTCACTGTACAAAAAATTTGATTACGTTTCTCCAAGACTCATTAGAACTCATTCGCAATGCTCGATCGTGACAGATTACAGGTGAGATTTTGTGTCCACAAAATGTTATGATCGAGCCTATAAAAAGTCGCGCCTCTTAGCGCGGTGTCTCATTATAAGTGAATAACGCGACCCAAGAAAATCTTTTAAGTGTAGAATAAAATTTATAAATTCGATAATAAAAAAAAAATGCGTGTTTTAATCTTTCTCTCAGTTTTGATGATTCTTTCCGCTGCTGTGCAATCGATTGGAGTCGAAAAAATCGAAAATATCGACACTATTGAGGAAAATCCAGAAGACAGTCTGTTGAATGCGGATGCCGGCCAACGCGATAGCGACGATTCCCCAAGAGTAGTGCGTCAATTTTATGGTGGAGGCTATTCTGGACGCCCTTACGGCGGTTACGGTGGTTACGGCGGAGGTTTCTATGGACGTCCATACGGCGGTTATTATGGCCGGCCATATCCTCGTTATGGCGGAATACGGGCCATATGGGGGGATTTGGTATTTACCCCTCATTCGGATTTTTTGGCTAACAGAAAGGAATTTTTTTTTATTGGAATATGTGACAAGTGAAAGTGTATTTAAATTAATTTAAGTTTAAATTTAAAAAAATAATTTAAAAATATCCATCGCCAGAAAATTTAATTTAAATTTAAATTAAATAAAATAATCGAAAAAAAAATTCCATCACTTCAGGAAGATTTTAAAAGGATTGCCGACTGCTGCCCCTGAAAGGGACTGTTGTTTGACATTTTGTTGATTTTTAAAAAGGGTACTACCTTAAATCGATGTAGAAACCGATTTTTAAGTTCGATTTTGGAAGAATTTTTCAAATAACTACCCTTGAAAAAGTCTCATTTTTTAAGCCTTCTTTCAAAGATTTATATCTCAAAAACTAATTGAGATAGAAAGATCAAACAAATGACGATTGGAAGTTAATAAAACATGAAAACTGAAAAAAAAAAAATTACATTTAACACAGAGAAAAATGTTTTCACAAACAAAAAATTAAAAATTTAATAATTTTTTTCAGTGTATTCCCACTTTTCTCCCACTTTCTATCTATTTTAAAATATTACCTCTAAGTATTACCTTAAAAAGAAAAGTATTTTTATCAAAATCAAAAGACATATCTAAGATATATACAAAAACGTAAGTGCACACAGGTTCTTTCGGTCCCTAAATTTTTTGCTGCGGTTGTCATGCGTATGCAGAACAAATGATTTTTTTAAGCGTTATACAGATAGAAATATGAAACCAACGATTAATATTTTTTAATAAAAGAGGAAATGTCAAAAAAAAAATTTTATTTTAAATTTTACACTGAGAAAAATTTTCACAAAAAATTAATTTTTTTTTTTCAGTGTATTACAGTTTTTGTATCACTTCCTGGTTTTACTGAAATAAAAACAGATTTTTTTACAGCAATTCAAAGCCGCTTAGTTTGATTTATCGCCGTCGAAAAATATTTTGGTGACATTACTGAAGAGAACAAACCCCGAACGAATTTGCTTCCCACTTATCAATCGACAAGAGCATCCACTTAATTCGCATCCGAGAATCACTTGCACATAAAAAAAAAAAAAAGAAATAAAAACGATTTCCATCCTTTTAATGTTGAGCTCTCGCATTGTGAGGCCACGAAAAGCGCTTAAACTCTTTGAATGGATATTCACTATTTGAATTTGTCCACCGATTTAAAAACCTCCTTTCATTCGCTAAGTATTTGCAGCTTATTCACCTACCTTTCAGATGTTAATTACCGATACGAATGGTTTTGCTTAACTTCAAGCTCGACTTTATTTAATGAAAATTTTTATCTGATTGGAACGTAAAGAAAGCAGCTTCTTTTTTACTATTTCTCAATTCTGTATGCGCTCCCCCATATTTTTCTTGTACTTTTTAAATTTTTTTTTTTTTTTTTTTTTTTTTTGCAAAGTCCATTCACAAAAGCCATTCGTCTTTTGTGCAACAAGAATGAGTATGCATGTCTGAAAAAAAACAGCTAGAAAGCTAGGTCGGATATGTCTTATTAGAATTCCATATACCCGTCAATGCTCTATGTGATTGTGTGCCTGTGGAGTGAATTCATCTCTCTTCTTACTTCTCTTCCACAAAGGGTTCACTTTTAAAAATGATGCACGGTGCAACACGTAAAATGTAAGCCGAAAATTGGCTGCAATTTCTGAAAGTACTCGGTATGTGTATTGGTTTTGTCAGATCGTTTACAGATCGATTTTAAATCGATTTCGAAAATTTTGGACGAGATTTAAGTTGAACAATTAATTACGGCTATATTTAGTAGCCCATTCAATATTTTATTTTGCTATCTTTGACAAAATTTTAACCCTAGTTGAAGTATTAACTGATATTCACTTTTAATTGTCATTGGTGGGACAATAGACTAAAACCGGGGTACTTGCGGTACAGTAATGGCTGAATGGTAGGGTAGAATACTTAGAATGACCTACTAAGTATTTAATAATAACTTCGAAAGGCAAACGAAGCCTTTTAGGGCAACCTAAAATTTCATTGGCGGATTTTTTTGATTTCGACTAATAGGATACAATCAACAAGTATTTAAGAAAATCAGTAAAAAAACGTCCGCACGAACATAATTTCTCCGTGAACCATGATACTATGTAAAAAGAAAAAAAAATTGATACTCACTGAAATGAATTAACAGTTTTGAAAACCTTTGAAAAGTTCAACATTTTCTACTTCTTTTACATCGTTTCCATACTGATGTCCAATTTCAGACCAGGCCATGTTAGCGTTCGAGTGATCTTGTAACATCTCCGCAAAGGAAAACCATCCGAAATGTCCTTTTAACCGACAGCATCAATGACAGATAAGGCAGAGAGTCAAAAAAAATGAAATTTACTCCGATTTTTTGTTATTCATTTAACCCATCCCGAACCACCAGCCACTCATGGACGTTTGAAAACTTCAAAACGAAATTCGGAGCGCATGGAATGTACAAAACGGTTCATTTCGAAATCGTTTAAGACCGGCTTTGAATTCCTCCCTTTGATTCTAATTGCGCGCTACGATAAAGTTGCATACTTTGTGAAAGTCCTTCCAGTTAAAATGCACAAAAAGCAAGTGTATTTACTTAAACTTTTTTCAATCTCAATCAGATAACACTTCTTTCAGTTCGCCCGTTTTTGTTCGTTTATTGCTTTTAATGTAAACTGACTCAATGCAACGTTCTTTAGATTACTCGGACGCTTTCAAAAGTGGACCATTCGTCTGAATGGCATTTAAATAAAGCGTTTCAATAAGCAAGGATGCGCTCTCTAAAAAGACACATCCGATGTATTTGTTTTTTTTTTTCCTTGTTTCTTATTTTATTCATTTTTGTTTTCCTTGCTAATTGTTTTCAAAATCTGTAGATACAGTCTTTCAAATTCCTTTGACTTTGTACAAAAACAAATTATTAAAATCACATTTATACTATCGTGCTTAAAAATTTCTAGCATGAGAGAAAGTTGGGTCCGTCTTAGTTTTATAAATCGATATTTCGATATATTAATGCGAAACATTTCGATCGATACTCCTTTTTGCCGATATTATCGAAGTCGATACTTTTGCCAGTAACGCCCATCCCTAGCGCAAAGCTAGACTTTCAACACGCAAGGTACACCCATTATAAATATTTCCACGAATTTAAACAAAGTGAGAATTATAAGGAATAATGTTGTTTCAAATGCTATAACTAGTAAACTCTAGTGAGGTCCTGTCTAGATTTTTTATTAGAAGGCCACTAAAAAGGCGGCACTTACTAGGCCGACGATGACGCCAGGATAGACTTTTCTATCGGGGCTTTACCTAGAGAAAATTACATAGGCCCTGCTTAGATTATTCACGTCATCGCGAATATAGAGGCGATTCTTCCCAGCGCCGAAGTAGAGCCAAGATAAGTCTGATCGAGTCAAGATTTGAGAGTTCAGCGCCTGTCCAGACCCAGCCTAGATTTATCTATATTGTGGCAAATCTACCTAGTCCCGAGCTAATCACCAGACTTCTCTAGGCAATTTTCCAGCCGGGTATTGATGAGCCAATAAATGAAAAAAGCATTTTCAAATATTTCCCAAAACTAATTCGGGATTTTCATGACCTGCGGGATATTCAAATTTGAGGTCAAAAAGCGGGATGCCCCATAAAAATGGAGTCGTCTAGAAATGCTGATATATAGCTTAGAGGCTTAAGGAAGAAATATAGGTGATTTTTAGAGTCCTATATCCCAGTGGCACTTTACAGCTACATCTTTTACATTAAGGTTATATGTAAAAAGCCTCCTCAAAACCCTTTCTTAACCGGAACAACGTTTTTAGTCCCTGAGAAGAAATTCTCAATTCGAATTCGAACTTCAAATTCTAATAACAACAGGCATCCCCATTTCAGTCCTTATTATTTTCATAATCGTTGCACTTGGAATTTCACAATCCGCAATGTCACAACCGATGTCTTGAGGAATTTTTTCCCGCGATGTCTCCCCAATAAACAAACCCATTCGTGTCTTGTGCTAAAGAGAACACACCAATTCGCTCTCGAACGAGCGCACGTACTTATCCTGGATTAATCCGTAATATTTGTGAGTGATTTGTTTTCAGCAGCATTAGATAAGTGAAAAGCCGTCGTTTTCTTTTCACTTTCGTTCGGCTGAGAGCGTAGCCCAGAATCGTTTTGAAATGAAAGCCTCAAACAATGACGAAACAAAATATTTAATCCCCCCCCCTCAGGTTGAGCGAACAAATAAGCAAAAACACCACAGCACCTCTGGGGAATCCGAAATAAATAGACATCCGGAAGACGTCGCGTCGGAAAAGGTGAAACTACACCTAGGCGGGAGGAGGGCCGATGACTATGATAAATTTTCAAATTTCAAGAACGCTTAAATGTTTGATAAGCGCACAAATCTGTTGTCAACAGCTTGTGAGATATGCAAATTTTTTTAGACAAAGATAAAACAGGAGGACAAAAAAATTGATGTGCCACATTTCTTATGCTTACAAACAACAAAAAGCGAATGATTTCTTGCTTCATTTTGTGGTTCAACCTAGTTTGTCACCCGTCAAAGTATCATTGTTCTAGTGGTATGTGTGTGTGTGGTGGCTGTCTTATGGTTCAAAGCCTACCAGAATTGAATGACTCAGGATGTCCTTCACGCACCAGCAAACGCGTTGCCACTTTAAGCTTCAGAAACGAAAATTAATTGGTTATTTTACTGTTTATTTTGAAACTCATTATTTGAAATTCATTGCATGAATTATTTCACAGAGGTCCTTCGACAAAAAAAAACACCGAGAGATTTTACTAAAAAGCACGATCGCACCGCCTTACCCTTCATAGATTACAAGGGATATGAATATTTTTTCCCTTTTTCTATGCAAATTCCTTTACAGGAATCCTAATGAAATTTTGTATGAAATCTAAGCAAGCCAACAGTAAAAAGAACATTCAAAACGGACTTTATCGATTGAATTCAGTCGAGATGAATTACAAGCCCTCGAGGTTTTTCTTCCTTGGGGCCCCAAAGTGAGATTTAAAAAAAAAAATCCAGAGCGTGCCAAGCACCTTACCTGGCAACTCCCTATTGTAACTTGTGAAATTACAATGGACGGGGGGCTTGAACAAAAATCTTTGATGCGTTGGTGGAGGACTTTCTGGGAAGCTATGGGCCACTTGCCGAAGTCTATGCATCTTCTCGGCAAGGTTCGATAGGGTCATTTTTTTGGGCAAACCTGTGTTAATTTCTTAAATATAAAACAATCGCGGTGTTTGTTACTAAACTCCTCCGAAACGGCAAGAACATTTCCTAGGAAATTTTTTATATGCATATTGGGAAGGTCTGCAAATCGGCTAACATCTTGTATTCTAGCCCCTAAGCATCAATATTTGGTCCCATGGAGCAATTTTTCGTTTTAGTACCCGACGTATGAGCAATGTTATATCACAAAATATACCCACCCAGTTGTGAAAACAAGCACGCATGCCGTAGTAATTCATGATTCATGCCTTACCCTGTTATAAAACAAGAATGCATGCCAGAAGAATTCATTACCCATGCGTTCATGATCACGCATGATTCACGGCTCCTTGAAAATACATGAAACATTTCTTCTCCAGTTGTAAAGCAAGAACGCATGCTCGTAGTATTCATGATTGATGCGTTCATGATCCTGTTTGATTCATGAATCCTTGAAAACACATAATACATTTCTTCCTTACTATGCATGAATCATTTATAGAAAAAATAAAACTTTTTTCAAATAACTTTCTCTTGCATCTAGAAAACACAGATGTAGCACTCGCGCGAAAATAGATCCTCCGTGGCGCGTAATGGGAGCGTGATGCGATTTGTAACCTGGAGGGCTCGAGTTCTTCCTGTCGCAGGCAAAAAAAGTGGGACTAAGAAAGATGCAAAGTAAATTTTCAAAATTTGTGGTAAAGTTTGGCCAATTAGGGGTCAGGGGTAGAAAGCAAGTTGGCAGTTATAAACTGAAGTCGTCAGTCGTCAGACACGTCATGCATACAACAAGTGCTTAAAAAAAATTTTTTTTTTTGTTTTCATTAATGTTTGGATGAAAGCAAGTTATTCCTCTAAGTTTTGAAATATTTTGAAATGTTATATTATTATCTACCTAAGTATTCACAAAAAAAAAAAAAAAAAAACACGCTCGCCGCAGCGGGGATTGAACCCGCCTACATCGGATTGTTACTGCTTGTTTAGGCGAACGAATTCCAGCAATTGGATTATTGTGTTCTCAGGATCATTGATTCATGCATGGTAAGGAAGAAATGTTTCATGGGTTTTCAAGCATTAATCAAACATTTTTTGTCTATGTTATGCATGAATTCCCTATGACAAGCCTGTATAAAAAGAAATGAAGAGAAGCATTGAAGGTTGGCATGCATGGCAAATATCACCTCGCGCAGAGGCATGATTCATGCATCTTTCATGAATATTTTAACAACTGGGTAGTTAGCCGTAACATTACGTATACGTCTTAATTTCAAAATAAATGAACTGCTTCAACTAAAAGAAAATCAAGTGTCATGGGAGACGGAGAGATAGAAAGAGATTAGAATATATTTAGCTATTTGTTTTATGCACATTTGTTTCTTCTGAGGCGGTACGAAGTTCGCCAGATCACCTAGTATGTAATAAATCCCAATTAAGAGAGGAACTTATTTCAAAAAATAACTAAGCTTGCGGACACACCTCTTAAACGGACACTTTTTGGTAATGCTCTAGAGAAGTGTCAGTATAGTTTCCGCTTAAGCGGACACAATTTTCGGTGCCGAAGGTGCCCGCTTAAGAGAGATAACACTGAATATTAGTTTTCGGCCCCACAGAGACGAAATTTCGGTTCCAAGGACTTTGCTTCGTATTACTAAAGATTCCATGCTGAAATCGAACCCCATCTACAATTACCTTCTTTACTCTCTTAACAGGCCGATATATGTCTGGGGCTTTTGAGGAATATAGTTCCTGACAGTCCTGGCAAAAAACAACCTGCAAGACCATAGGGACACAAAGTATCCATTTGTCCGATTAAACTTCCCATAAGAATCTCAATTATTTAGCTTCTTAAAAGATGAATCTTAAAGGATTTTTTTTTTTTTTTTCAAGAGCTCACCTTTTCTACTTTAATGGCACTTTAGGATAATCCAATCTCGGCGCAGTAAATTTAAATTTGTATTGAGTAATTAATTTCGTTTACACAGCTTGTTTACTTTTATCTTCATTTTTTACTTCACACTGGAGAAAATGTTTTCTGTGCGTCTTCTTTTTTTGTCCGATTTTCTCTCGACTGCGGGATGGAAAGGTAACAAAGAGAAAAAAGTAAAAAAAAAAAAAACAAAAAGAAATCAACCAAATATCTTTCTTTTTCCACTTGTTTTGTTGTGCGGCGAAACTAATTGCTTACATTACGTATAACTTTAATGCACGAAATTGCGTTCATTTTACGTTTCATGAAACTCCAATTAGAATTTTGCAACGCTGAGCCCAGCCCCTTGACCCAAGCATAATTGATTGCATTTGCATATTTCAGATGAATTCGGCCGCGGCCTGCATATATGTATATAAGTATGTATGTACCTAGATCCATGCGGACTAGCTGGAGCTGGAGCAAATTAAGTGAATTCTATTCTGTTCAGTCCCATATTTTGCGGAATGATTTTTAGTGATTTATGTTTTAAGCCAGCCCATAACAGAGTGGTCGACCGAATAGCCAATTCAACCAAGCGAAATACGCAGATTTACTAATTAAAGGATTGCACACACAGAGCAAGAAAAATTGATTTTAAATTTTATCGTTTTTTTTATTTTTAATTTTGTTTTGCTGGCGCCTTTAAAACGTACGCCTAACATTTTTGTTCCATATGATGCGAAACAAAAAACAAATAGTATATCAGAGAAATATTTTCTCTTGGAGATGAAATTAATGAAGCACCTGTGGGTGGGTATCCTTGGCCGTTCTTAAGCAAAAAACTTTTAGTGGGCGATCCTGACAATGCTGACTAGAATGTTTGTGCTTTATTTTATCTTCAGATATTTTTCTTATAATAGTTAGGGCAACAAAAAATATTCACGAAAAAAAATCAACAATTTTTTTAAATACCTTTTTAGAGCTAAAATTATTTTCTTTTTTTTTTAAATACTTTTTTGTAATCCCGAAATATTTTCGTAAGCTTTAAAATATGTACGATAGAAAAGAGATAATTTTTCTTCACAGGAAAAGTACTATTTTGAATATATAAATACAGGGTGTCCAAGAAACTTTGTGCAAAATTTTGATCTACGATAGCTTATGTCAAGGGCTGTAGTTTTTCGTTTTGCACCACTTGTCGACCAGGTAACGTTATTGAGTTACAGCGCACAAAGCTCCTTGGATTCTCTGTATATTAACAGCTTATCCAGCGAACTCTGTACCGCCTCAGAAGAATGTTAGCTGTCCAAATTTAAAGGCTTTAAATTTGCAGGAAAATAAATTAAGCAATTTAAACCTTCTGATAAAGTACTATTTCTTGGTACTTCTCCGTCCGTCTCTCTCTCTCTCTTCTCTCTCTTCTCTCTCTCTCTCTATCTCTTCTCTCTCTCTCTCTCTCTCTCTTCTCTCTCTCTCCTGCTCTTTTTGACACTCGCTCCCTCTACAAAGCCACTCACAGACATTCAAAGACACACTGTCACTCACACCCATTATCACCTTTCTCTCTCTCAATCTCGCTCTTTCCCTTGACGTCCCAGTTGCAAATTTTATGCTCTCCGGATTGATCATTTGAACATTCCAAAGCGAGGGGATATCATAGACTTTTCCCATCGCTTTCACACATCTACTTTGCTCGAGCATGGCTGCTTGGGGTAGGCCTTCCCTAATCCTCTCATGAGCAGGCAGAAAGTGAGGTGTTCAAAAAAGTTTTTGGTTTTGCGATTTGGTTTTTCTTTTGCTTTTATATTTTTGTTCAATCCTGAAAATATGCTACTTTTTGATAAAAAAAAAAAAACAAACGCTATTCTTTGAACACATCACCTTTTCCCTGCTCAATGGCTGCCACGAAAATTAATGCCTATTGACAGTGCTTGGGATAGTTCAAGTGATGCGTCGCTTAGTAGAAGACTTCCCCTTATTTGCTAATGGGGTACGAAGGCATATAATTTTATTTTTTGTTAGAATTATGTTTATGTTAAAAACACTCTTGATATAATACCGGCAGACTAGATCTATGTAGAACGAACAAAATTGAAGTTTCATGTTAAATCGAAATAAAATATTTCTTCAGTTCTTTTCTGATCGTCAAGAATAACTACGTGCGTTATTTCTCTGCTAATAGGTTATGGGTCCTTTCCGAGCCTAGATAAAGAATTCAAATTGTTAATTGGATTCTCTGTACCTAGATAAGGATTCAAATTGCTTATTGGACTTTTAAGGTACAATGGCAATGGCAACGCATCAAATAGAGAAGCTTGTTGGATCTGAAAACTGGACTACATGGAGCTTTGCAATGCGAGCACAGCTGGAGCTAGACGATGCTTGGAAATGTATTGAGCCTGCTGAAGGCCAAATTTCGGATATTATAAAGGATCGCAATGCGCGCTGTAAGATGATTCTGGCACTGGATAAGAGTCTGTATATCCATGTCAAGGAAGCAAAGACTTCAAAGGATGTTTGGACATCTCTGGAGCGGTTGTTTCAGGATTCAGGACTGGATAGGCGTATCGGACTGTTGCAGAAGTTATGTTCTGTGCAATTAGTTGAATGTTCATCAGTGGAAGACTACGTTACCCAGATAATTTCAACTGCTCAGAAGTTGAATGAGATCGGGTTTGAAATCAATAGCGAATGGGTGGGAAGTTTGTTATTGAAGGGTCTTCCAGATGAATATCGCCCAATGATCATGAGTTATCGGAGCCAGCGGAAAGGCTATCAGTTCGGATAGCATAAAGATGAAGTTGCTACAGGATGTGAAATTCAAACCATCAGAAACGAATAGTGCTCTAGTAACCAAGTTTTTTGGTCGCAAGCATAGCAAAAAATCAAAGAAGAAGTTGCGCTGTTTCAATTGTGATGGTATTGGTCATTTTGCATCTAATTGTCCTTCAAAGAAGAGAGAAAATGGAGAACAACGGGGTGGTTCGATGTTTGCAGCAATGGTTGCAGAAACCACACCATCTGAGTGGTACATCGACAGTGGCGCTACGGATCACATGATATCAAATAGAAATTTGCTTTGTGATGTTAAACCATTTAGTGGAAAAATCAAAACTGCAAACGGTGATGCAATGAATGCTATCAGCAAAGGTGATATTTCTATTAAAGTTTCGACTCCAAATGGTGCGGAATATGTCAACATTCATGACGTACTTCACGTTCCTGACTTAAAAGCTAATTTATTGTCGATAAAGCGAATCATTGATCACAAGAACAGTGTTGTTTTTGATTCCAATGGATGCCATATTTACAATGCAAAAAAGGAAGTCATTGCAACTGCCAGTCAAACAAATGGTTTGTATAAGCTAAATACACTGTGGTAGTCGAAAAAAAAGACAAGGCCAAATTCAACGGTTTCCCCCTATTTCGGGCACGGGGAATCGAACTGCATCATTAGTTTTTTGAGTTATCGGTAAGCCTTCATACGATTTTTTTTTTTAAAGTTTTTTTGGCCACTTTTTGGCCCATATCTATGTTTGAGTTGAAGTTGGGTATTCTTAACTGGTATCAAAATGTAGTCTACGATACGCCAAGTAATTTTTCCCAAAACACTGTTATGATAAAATGCAGCGTTAAGGAGCTATACGCGTTTAAAAGTGCAAAAAATTCAAATTTTTTGCGAGATGTTTTCTTGCATACTTTTAGGATGTGCCTTGAGCATATATTCATGCCTTTAAATTTCAACACATTTAATAACATACTTTTAGGAGGAAACAAAATATTTAAAAATATATTTTTCAACTCCTCATTTCCTTATTCTTCGCTTATTCTACTGGAGCGAAAACGAAAGCAAAGAAAATTATAAAAATTAATTTTAAAAAAAGCAAATGTTTCGTCTAGGATTGAACCCAGGTCTCTGGGGTGATAGCCCGACACTCTACCAACACACTACACACCCGATTAACTCAAGTGTTACATAGCTCGTATTTCTTCTGCCAAGCTTTTAAAAATTAAATAAATGAAGCCGTTCATTAAAAATTACGGAGCAGTAGAGGTTTGATGTAGCGTAGTGCATAGTATTCACGACTCGGGACCTTAACACTGCAGGTTCAAGCCCAATCAACCAAATCGGTTGTAAAGGATTCTTTTTTTTTTTGTTCGTGTTTTTGCAAGTCGCAAATAGACATGGCCGGGAAGGCCTATTTCGAGCATGATGATGGTAAGTGAAAATCCGAATCCCTAAAATCACGAAAAACTTCAATTACTTTTGCTTGCATTGTGCGCTTTTAGTTTGGTGAGAGAACCAAAACTCTTCAACTGGCTCTTATCTTAACTTAGTCAAATGAATTATGAATTAAGGAGTAATATTTCAAAAAGCATCCTTCTCCTACCTCTTCTTGTGTCGGTGAAGCTATTGACCAATGATTCAAACACTTGTTGCTGCTAGCCTCATGCTTGCATATGTCAAGATCGTTCTCATGTTCCCAGTAAAATCGCAAGCAATTAGATTTATGTTTGACTTGATAGTTTTGGCAAAATAAACACGAGCTATGTAACACTTGACAAAAATGGGGTGTGTAGTGTGTTGGTAGAGTGTCGGGCTATCACCCCAGAGACCTGGGTTCAATCCTAGACGAAACATTTGCTTTTTTTAAAATTAATTTTTATAATTTTCTTTGCTTTCGTTTTCGCTCCAGTAGAATAAGCGAAGAATAAGGAAATGAGGAGTTGAAAAATATATTTTTAAATATTTTGTTTCCTCCTAAAAGTATGTTATTAAATGTGTTGAAATTTAAAGGCATGAATATATGCTCAAGGCACATCCTAAAAGTATGCAAGAAAACATCTCGCAAAAAATTTGAATTTTTTGCACTTTTAAACGCGTATAGCTCCTTAACGCTCCATTTTATCATAACAGTGTTTTGGGAAAAAATTACTTGGCGTATCGTAGACTACATTTTGATACCAGTTAAGAATACCCAACTTCAACTCAAACATAGATATGGGCCAAAAAGTGGCCAAAAAAACTTTTAAAAAAAAAAATCGTATGAAGGCTTACCGATAACTCAAAAAACTAATGATGCAGTTCGATTCCCCGTGCCCGAAATAGGGGGAAACCGTTGAATTTGGCCTTGTCTTTTAAAATTTTTTCAAAAAACTATCACAGTGATATTAATCAAGATCAAAAAACATTTATTGCGAAGAACGATTCATTCGAGGTTTGGCACCATCGGTTCGCACACTTGAGTGCGGATTACATGAAATTATTAGCTAAAGGCTATGTTGAAGGCGTTAAATTAAGCGGAGTTTTTTCCGTGGCATGTGTGTCATGTGCAAAAGGTAAGCAACATCGTAATAATTTTCCATCTGAAGGTTTACGAGCGTCAAAGGTTCTTGAGATAATACATTCGG
>CM035807.1:28491129-28509648 GCA_020466095.1 Chlorops oryzae | reverse complement strand
AATTTTTACCTTCTGCTTTTGGATAAGAATTGCTTAGCTTTCCAGTGGCAAAACGGATGCAGTTAGCATATTCGAAGAAGTTGTCACGTCAAAATTTTTCTATACATAATCAAAAAATTCTTACCGGGTTGTGAGATGTAGACCAGAAATTTTAGAAAGAGGGGGAAAATTCGTAAAATTCTTGAAAAACGTTGCAGTTTTTAGCTACTAAGTAGTAGGGCATGCAATCCCGGACGGGTTTTCTGATCCCGGGATTTCGGGATTAATTTTTTATAAATCCCGGGATCCCGAAAATTTTCGTGGCTAATAGAATGCGTCAAAATATAGGTAGAAAAACGGCTTTTATTAAATAGAATAGCTTTTATTTAAACTAATAACCAAAAAGAGCATTCAGTCTCGCATGAACAAAAGTTTTTTCATCTTAAAGTTAAATATAATAACATAAAAAATATAAAATTAAATAAACAGGTTGTCCAGAAAACTTTAGCAAAAAATGAAACCGCCGATAGGTCGATTCAAGAGAAATATGCTTTGCTTTTAACCCACCTTTCTAAGTGTTACCGTTTACGAGCTGTAGCACCTCAAAAAAGTGTATTTTTGTATCGAATTTTGAGTATAACTTCGTTTTAAATAAAATTTTTATATATTTTATGTATATATATTCAGGTAACAATTGGCAGATCAATTAACTTTGAAATAACTTCTAAGCAAAACGAGTGCATCAAGTGTATCGTCTGAGAGACTAAGGGTGGTAGTTGCCAAAAAGTTTAAGCTAAGGCTAAATCTTAATCTTGCGAAGTAAAAGTGGTAGTTACCAAGTCAAATTAAACCGGTCTTAGAGAATTCGATATTCGAAAATGTGCTGCCACATTTTTAGATTTAAGTCCAAAAATATAATATATGGTTTTGGTTGTTTTCGAAAACTTTCAAACTAGCAGGCCGATGGAAAAACTTTAAAATTTGAACAAAAGTATTTTTTCTTTTGAATTTTTTTAAACATATCGCACACTAATCATTAAATCGGCACAACTCAAAATTTTGCATTTCTCGGGCAAACAGCCTACAACTCTCGACGCTTGTAAAATCAATTTCTTTTCTAAACTTATATTATTTTTTATTAACTGGAGAATCAATAAAAATCAATGTTAAGTTTCAAAGTCTTCTTCTTCCTGCAGTAAAATGTTGGCGAACACGAAAAATGATTGAAAAAAATTTTGAATTGTGCCGGTTTAGTGATTAGTGTGCGATATATTTTTTGTTTAGCTTTCTCTGCTCTCTTCGAATTTTCGAACATTGTCATTCTTCAAAATTTATGACTGCTTCGATGGGGTAATAAACCAGGTTTAATTGATTTGGTAACTACGAAAATTTAAGCGAAAGCAAAGAATTTACTTAAACCTGGCTGGTAACTACCACCCTAAATCTTATTTTATTACAAAACTTTCCAGATGTTAAAAAACATCTCTCACACTCAACACTTGTGACAGGAATTGTTAACAGGTAGTCATGTGCTAATTGCAGACAAGTGCCGAGTTTTCCACAATGAAGAAAAAGACTTATTTCTTGAGTCACAATTTGAATTAAGCATAAGTTAGGGCTATGAAAAGCTTATCGAAATAGCGAAGTATCGCGATTTTATGTATATCGATTTGATTTATCAGTAAATTGTTATGTCAATGTTGTACACAAACGGCAAAATTTTACCAGAAAAAAATGGCAAAGAAAATCCCGAAAATCCCGGGATTTGGATTTTTTTCCCGGGACAAAATAAGGGCTCGGGATCCCGGGATTTCGGGATTCGGGATCCCGGGATTGCAAGCCCTACTAAGTAGATGGAGTTTCTGCAAATCAATTAGTACCACAACTTTTTTGTTTCAGTCCAGGGCTAAAACTTTGTCATACATAGATAGGAGAGAGAAATATTGAACGAGTTACGAGATATAGCCATAGGTACTTAAGTGCCCGCTTTTTAAGATCTATTTAAATATAAAACTTCGAGAATATGACTGTGAGTTGCTTTACTAACCGAAAACTTTCAGAAACTGCAAACAAAATACAATGCAGTGAAGTCCATATGAAAATTTATAATATAAGTGAACTTTAAAAATTAAAGAAAAACATATTTTCTAAAGAGAAAATTTTTTTATTATTTCTTTTAGCAAAGGAATCTGCATTGAAGCCTTTCCAAGAATCCGGAATGTTCTGTGCCATAATAACAGATAAAATTTGTATCATTTCTTAACGCCTTTTATAAAAGCACCTTACCTGCTGTGAAGCTGTGTGTGTACACTTGGGATCGTCAAACATGGCTACTAGGACGTGGCAAAAATGCAGTTTTAAATTGCCACGCTTAGCCGTTACCTGAAACGATGTCCGAATGAATGGAAGCACTGAAGGATCTTAAACAGAAAAGATTGAATTAATAAAACCCAAGTGAAATCTTCCACGTTCTTGTCCTTCTAAAACCAACTTTATCGTGGCAAAGAACGTGCAATGGAGAATCTCAAAAATTTAAAGGACCTGTTGTTAGCTGATTATTAAATGAGATGACAAGCTTAAACCTCTGTTTTTTCGCCAAAAGATTAAACTATCAAGTGATTTTATGAACTCATCTGCACGTAGGCAAAGAAATTGCCGCATTTTAGGCCGCATTAGCATAGCTGGTGGGAATGACAGGAACTGCAGGAAGGACATTTGTGAATTTTGTATGCGACGTGAAATGGAACCCGAAATTAAGTCTTCTAACTCTGCAATGATAACTCTCAATTCATAGAAACAAATCACCATGAGAATTTAATTAACAACAATTCATTTGCAATTACGGGAACAGCTCTTTACCATCCATTCTGCTTTAATCATACAGGAATCACAGAATTCTAAGGACCTACCTATGACTACTTGAATGAGAATTTCTGTTGAACTTGGTAAGTACCTCTTTTGATTATTAGTTAATTAGAATCGAAGACAGTTCGGATATATAATAATTTAATATTTTTTGTTGCCCTGACCTTGTTGTCATGACCTTAAAATAAGATGAAATTCGATGCAATTTTGCGCACTCAATACTCTTCGATTACTTGCCAGCTGTTTAATATGGACACCATACTTGCGGTATACCTAATGGTTGGCCATTAATTGTTATTATAAGGTTATATTACATTCTTTGATGATTTAGATTTAATCCATAGTTCGTCTGTCCTTTGACTGAAAAACTTGATGTACCGATTAATGACAATGTCTGCTCATCTCATGCCATTCTCCATGTTCTCGTTTCCTTTATAGAGCTGGTTATTTATAATTCTCACTCTGTTTATGAGACTAGACCTCATGTATAAATTTTAGATTTTAAGGTGGCTTGAAGGATAGATCAGAAAGTTGCGACCATCGATAGTCTGAAAAGTCGATTGTCTGAACCATCGATAGCATCTATGGTTGGCGAATTGCTAGTGGTTTGGGTTAAAATTTTTATTAAAAGAAAACAATATGGTAAATGAATGATTTTCCTATAATAATAATTCAATATTTAATACAACTAGGACTGTCCAGTGGTCTAAATTCGACCACCACATACATACTGTTGTGTGTTTCTCGCCTTTCTCTTTCTCTTAACTGACTGGAAATGTTAATGTTATGTTAACGGGGAATACCTTTATATGTAATTTGATTTGGTATATTTTTGGGGGTCATACCCATCCGATATAAAAACAAGTAAGAAAGCTAAAGTCGGTCAAGCCCGACTTTGAAATACCCAGCGTCCCGACATTATGAGCGCACTCTATTTGTGGGCGTGGCAGTGGGTGGGCCACATAAAATATTTTCCTTCACCTTTCATTCCCCTTGATGAACCTATGGTGCGAGTTTGAAGCTTCTACGCCTTTTACTTCGGAAGTTATGAAAAATCTTCATTTATGGGCGTGGCAGTGGGCGGGCCACATAAATTTTTTCCCTACACCTTTCTTTCGCCTTAGTGAACCTATGTTGCGAATTCGAAGCTTATACGCCTTTTACTTCGGAAGTTACGAAAAGTCTTCATTTGTGGGCGTGGAAGTGGGCGGGCCACAAAAAATTTTTTCCTACACCTTTCATTCGCCATGGTGAACCTATGTTGCGAATTTGGAGCTTCTACGCCTTTTACTTCGGAAGTTACGAAAATTTCTCTATTTGTGGGCGTGGCAGTGGCGGGCTACATAAATTTTTATTCCTTCACCTTTCATTTGCCTTGGTCAACCTATGCTGCGAATTTGAAGCTTCTACGCCTTTTACTTCACAAGTTACGATAAGCCCTTATTTTTGGCTTATTTGTGGGCGTGGCTCGAGGAGGGCGGCGTCCATTTTTTGCCAGCAAAGGTCCCTTTTGGTAGCTTACCAGCACACCAAATATCAATGAAATGTGTTGAGTGGTTCGCAAGTTACAAGCATTTTACTGAAAACACAATAAATTAATTTGTGGGCGTGGCAGTGGGCGGATGTCTCCCATTTTTACTTAGGATCATACTCGGACCCCGATATACATGTGTGCCAAATTTCGACTTCATTGGTTCAGCCGTTTCGGAGGAGATCCGACCACGGACGGACGGACAGACGGACAGACGGTCAGACGGACAGACGGACAGACGGACAGACGGACATGTCTAAATCGATTCAGTTTTTGATCCTGATCATTTCTATATATATTTTTCTATATCTCCGATGCTTAATTCTCCCTGTTACAAGATTTGCACAAAACTAATATACCCCGCTTACGCTGGGTATAAAAAGGATTTGTGCACTGCTCGTGCCAAATATATTTCAATTAGAAAAAAAAAACATTATACAAATCGGTTACGAAATACTCGAGATAATGGTACTGAACCGATTGTTCTTCGCCTATTTATATATAGATATTGTACAAACGTATCCATCAAAAATACATCCAATTTACAGCACGTGAGAATTTACAACGAGACGGATTATAAAAGCTTTTTTAATTATTTTTCAGGAATCTATCCATACTTTTTGACCATTGCATACTCAGCTTAGCATAACGTCCATAATTCTCATTTGGTCTATAAAATTATACACATAAGACTCGCAGAATTTCTGTAAATTGTTCAAGAAGTGGGAAGGGGATGTGCAAGGTTGTCTGAATTATGGTTTTTTTTTTCTTTAGGGCAGGAACAGTGATGCCGGATTGTGGGGTTTTTCACTTGAACATGGGGAAAATATTTCAAAATATGGGTTTTTTACACCGACATTTTTGTTACACCCTAATACAAATAGAGGCATTTTTAGGATTCTGTCAATTTAAAAAAAAAAAACCCTCTTTCACCTCCAGCAACACCTTTCCAAAGCTAAAGTAAATGTCAATGAATCAAAACTATCGATAGTCGCTAAAAAAAAAAACCAACGATGTTTTCGATATTTTGAAACCATCGATAGTGCTATCGATTGTTTCTTTAGCTCTATTGCTTCGCAAATGGCTCAATACTGCCTATTCTTCTCTGTTGGCATTGAACCGTATTTTGTTTTCTTTTCTGTCTGTCCTTTCATGATCCTTTGACTTGCCGCCGAAATCTCTTACTGAATCCAGCCATCAAGTTATGTTGGACCAATTTACACTTCAGGCCTAATCCATCCAGCCCATTCAAAAACAGAGCCGATCAATGGCTTTAGGTCGAAAAAAAGCCCAGAAATGATGGCCAAAAAATATTTTCAACTTGTTGCGAATTTTTTTGTGCAAAACATTAATCTCTACAGCTTTACATTGAAAGCTTCTATTTAGGGAACGTACAAAATGGAAAGATTTAAAAGCATCGAACAAACAAAAAAAACAAGAAAAAAAAAAACGGAAAAGCAAAACTTTCAAGTGGTGGGAAGGAGCGAAAGCATTCGGGGAGCGTTGTGTTGTGTTGTGTTATTGCAGAACTTTGAAACATATGACTTTATATTCATCTGTATCAAAAATATATCTACATATACATACATACATATTCGTTTCATGAATAAATCCCATGCGATAGACTTTATGTCAGTATCGAAAAGTTTTACGTGCCGACGAGGCCCACACGTGTGCACACAGGATACGCGGCTTAGTGCGACTGTGTGTGTGTGTGTTTGATGGTTCCATGAATAGGATATATGTATGTATGTCTGTCTGGCTTGTGTACACGCACACAAAACGTATTGCGGATGAGCATAATGGGCGCTGTTCGTTAAGTGACTTGATGTGTGCGAATTAATGCTGATGCTGGCAACTCTGATTGCGAATTGCGATTCTGAAACTAATTCGTGTTCTGTCTTGCTGATGTATGCGGAAACTTTTAAAGTTATTAGCGTTTTGGGGATATTTGCTGATGCAGTTGGGATTTTTGCATAATTCTTTTTGTTTTGCCATGAGAATTGTTATCCGACGTTTCGCCCACACACACACACACGCACACACACACGTTCTTAACACGAGGAAAAGCACGATATTGAGATTCGGTATTCGGTTCGCAAGTTCCGTGCATGATTATGGTGTTTTGTAGTTATTACCTTTCGAAATTTTATGAAGTATCGCTGCCGTCCTATGGATATTAATTTCATGTGCACGAAAACTTTGCCTGGCGCCATATGTGAATCCTACCGATGCCTGATTATGAACATAAACACGCATGTGGGTACATTTTATGAAGATTCCCTGAATTACAAATGCCTCCACTATTCCTTCTTTGGAGATATTGAGGATTGTTTTGCTTTTCTAAAATGATTTCAGGAAAATCTAGATCACTAGGCACTTCACGCGCTAATTGGTTTACTGGGCGCGATGCCAAGGCTTTTATTACCCGGCTGGAAAATTGCCTAGAGAAGTCTGAAGGTGATTAGCTCGAGACTAGGTAGATTTTCCACAATAAAGATAAATGTAGGCTGGGTCTGGACAGGCGCTGGGCTCTCAAATCTTGACTCGATCGGGTTTATCTTGGTCCTACTTTGGCGCTGGATAGAATCGCGCATATATTGGCGATGACGTGAGTAATCTAGACAGGACTTATGTAATTTTCTCTAGGTAAAGCCCGGATAGAAAATTATATCCTGGCGTCATCGTGTGCCCAGTTAGTGCCGCCTCTTTAGTGGGATTCTTAGGAAAAATCTAGACAGTGGAAGCTTCGATTCTACCGAGGTTCGATTTCAAAGATTCGTCATATCGGGGTATAAATTCGATTTTTATTTCAATTTCGAATATTTGAATATCGAATTTACCCATCCTTATTCTTAATAGTAAAAAATGTTTAATGAAAAAAAAAAAGTAATTGCGAAAGAGCAACAGCAGTTTTGACCTATAAAACATCCAACGCAATCGGTTGAAAAGTTTTTTTTGTAGGACCTTGACCGTTTAAAAATGGATATTTCTTGCTTTTGATCACTCTGTGTGGGATAGAACCTGAGAATGCCTTCTACGCCATCTTTTTATGTGCCCTATATATCCCACTTAGTTCGAACTCACTTCGGATTCGTTAAAAAGTATAATCTCTCTTCAAATGTTTGCTGGGAGAAATGATTTTCGAAAGCCCTTTAGACAATTGCGCTTGAAAATTCTTTTTCTGCCAAGCGTAATTTAGCGCGTAAAAGGCAGTCCTGTCAAGCTGTCCTGTCATATCGTGAAAAAAAAATCTTGCCAATGCCTTCCCTTATTTAAGTTGTTTTGAGAAATTTTCGAAGAAAAATCGAAACGTATTACTGGTTTGAGGTTGTTAGAGAATTAAAATGCCGCATAAAATAAATTTCTTGGCTCTTTAACGCACATTTCGGATTCAAGGGGAACGTAATTTTGAGCATTAAACGAACAAACTGTTCCCCCAAAAGAATTCCAATGTCTAGTTCAAACATAGCAAATGTTTAATGGGAGGTATCTGGCGGCCGGACATTGATGGTATTAAACTTAAGGCCAGATTCCGGATAGTGGCTGGATATAAGTTGCAACTCTAATAAGAATAATTGAATTTAATTTATTGATTTATTCGGGGTAGATTCAATTTTTTCCAATAGGTTTGGGTTTTTTCAAACATCTAGCTTTAAGTTGTTGTTTCAAATCTCAAAATAAAATACGAATACTGTGTTAATACGAACGTCTGACTCGCGATTAAAAATATCGCGAGTAGCGATTTTTACCGTATAAACGGTTAGAACAAATCTTACCTACTCGCGATTAATTCACTTACGAAATTAGATGGTGATTAGTGAGACTAATTGCAATGAATACGCCAGATGACGCCACCTTTTTTTGTCGCAAATTTTTCTATTTTTGACGATCCGCAGCGCCATTTATTTCAATCATAGGAAAACAACAGCATTTGATAAGAATATCTTTTCGCTATTGCATTAATACACCGAGAGAAAAAGTAGTTTATATTAACTGAAAAAGCAGGTTAAAATAACCGAGTTCACCGTTAATTCTTAGCTTATGTGTAGTAGCGGTCGATTCAAACAGTACAAATACAGTCAATTAGGGATATAACTACCTGATGGTTGATATAACTGTCTCGCGGTTAAATCAACTGTCACCAGCGACTGGGGAAAAAAAATTTATTTTTTGCTTTGACTTTTTTTTACCTTCTTTTATTAATATTTTTTTTTTTTTTTTATTTAAATTATTATATTTTTTATTTATTTATTTGTTCTTTTTAAATCTTTTTCTCTTTCATCTCTTTAAATTTTCTCGCCTCGCCGAGCCTTGAACCGCAGACCACCACACTTCGCTGGGCGAACGTCTTAAACCATTACGCTAAACGAACGAATTTAATTTGTTTGTCAAAACGCTCACTTGAGCTTTTGGCTGCAAAATTTTTTGCTTGAAAATGAACCATTAAAAAAAATTAAATAAATTAAAATCTTAAAAATTTAGGAGAAAATTTTTGACTTAAAAAACAACTACACTCATAACAAAAAAAAAAAAAACTGTAATTAAAAAAAAAAATCCAGAAAAAATTCCCGCCGCCAGCAGGGATTGAACCCCGAATCTCACGACGGTCAACTCACAGCTTAAACAACTGAGCTGTTGAAAACTCCGGGAGACCGTTGATCAGAATGCGAAGTTATACGTCTAAGTGAACGAAAGCGAATTTGAACATAAAAAGTGACTACTTTTCAACTGTTGATTTTGACTTTCTTTTTCAGTGCATTTAACGGGGAATACAGTTAATTTGACCACTCTTACTTTAACTGTTCTAAGTGGTTGATTTAACAGTTCTTATTTCTCTCGGTGTAACATTGCAAAGGAGAATAAATGTATCTGAGTCGGACATTTAACCACTTAGTAATAGAAAATTACAAAAGCTAAAATCACATGTTTTCGTATGTGTGCTACCACTTCGTTTTATTTTCAGTCTGGTAGCACGAAAAAAAAATTTGTAATCTTGTTTCTGTATTGTCGTATAAACTATGACTGCACTATTTGCGAATAATTTTCAATTGCGATTAGCTGCCGTATAAACGTAGTATAAGCCGCACGAATGAATTCAAGAAAACTTTGCTAGAGAGTCGTATGGAACGGGCAATGATTTCATGATTGCACGTTGCGTATTGAATACTTTCGGGACATACTTAGTGCGTACTGTAAAAAATATCAAAATATGTAAGTTCGTTTTTTTAATTAAAAAAAAAAACAAAAAAAAAAAAAATCACGCACTCCAGTTGATCGGAGCTTTTGTGGAAATTTTGAGATGTCCGAGATACAATCGAACAATTGTTTAGAAGTTTATTTGAAACTTTAAGGTCAAGCTATATAGCTTTGTGTGGCTATGTCTCATTGAATTGGCTTGTTAGTGTTTAGCCAGACTTAAATGCTATGTATTGTTTACAGTTTTCCCCCAACATAATTGGCAATGTGCTATGAAAATATTATGCTCATTGCGTTAGTATTTGACATTGAAAAGCGAAAACGTTCAGACATTCAATATGACAACATGACACACTTTTTGTCGAGAGTATATTGCGTTTGTGCGCACTGTGTAACACCCAAAACCAGTCGAGATAGACCATACAAAATAGTGATGCCACGAATAGTGGATTTGGCCGAATACCGAATATTCGGTCAACCTCTCGCCGAATAACGAATAATTCGGCAACCGAATATTCGGCACGTAGTAAAGACAGCTTGAGCCTACTCGCGACTAGCTGGAGTCAAGGCAAAAACTGCCGCTGAAAAATTTGCCCACTGTTTATAATGTTTTCGAAGATAAATTTAGAAGAAGCTAGCGTACATTTAATATTTCTAAAGAATAAAAAGCAATCTGCTGTATTTTTAGATCTCGTTAATTAAATTTTTTTTACGTTATATTGTGAGAAAAACTTAATTTGTAGTTACTGCTGATTTTTTTAATAAGCTATTTCTACTATTCGGTATTCGGCTGAATATTTTAGCTATTCGGCCGAATACCGAATACTGAAAAATGACGCCGAATACCGAATAGTGGCCGAATATTCGTGGCATCACTAATACAAAATGTACATGGGGCATTTCACGTGAAGCGGACAATGGAAAAAGATTCATATTTAGAGAATATGAGTTAGGGCGCACAAAATTTTTGTTGTACTTCCGTTAGTTTTCGAGATATACGGGCATGTGACAGAAATCGAATACGACAGAAAACGTTCGATTTCGCTTACATTTGTATGAAAATTTAAGCGAAATCGAACGTTTTCTGTCGTATTCGATTTCTGACACATGCCCGATACATAGGCTTTAAAGGCTGAAAACACACCAAAGCCAACAAAACGTTTTTTTGACGTACAGCAAATAAACCCTTTTCGCCATAACCCACACCAACGCCAACAAATTTGTCGAACTCAAACAAAATCCAAGCCAACAGCTTTCTGCATGCTTTTTTGTCGAAGATTTCTGTTTTGCTCGTGTCGTTTTCAGTGTGCCTTGCGCCGTAAGCTTACATGAGATTATCGACGTCGCCGAGCATGCGCAACGTTTTGTCGAGTTCGGTGTGGGTTGGCTGTATGGAGTGCCATGTATCAACGGCGTTCGAACAAATGCGTTGACCAACAAAATGTTGTGTCGTACTCGGTGTGTGTTGCTAGATAAGAAGCAATATACTTTTGTCGAATTCGACATGAAACAACGTTTTGTTGGCTTTGGTGTGTTTTCAGCCTAAAAGTTGATGAAATGAAAAATACGTTTTTGTCCATACAATGTTTCGAATAAAAACAATTTTGTTTTAATATGAATAGTAACGGTTTCAATAGAAAATAATTGAGATATTCAAGAGTGCAAAAAATATCGCAAATTAATTTTTTTTTTTTTTTTGTGTAAAATTGGTGGTGAAATGGTTAAAGCACAATTACAAACACTTCGACGTTTTTGTTTTTTTTTTTATTTTTTTCGAAATTAAGCTTAAAGTGTCAGGAACATGTCATGTAGGTTTGAAAATGGGATAGCCGGAAGTTTAGGAGATTCAAAGCATTGAGCATGCGTACCCAGCAATTTTCCCTCAGCAACTTGTCTTGGAAATCTCCCAAACACTTTATCCTAATGGTCGCTGTCTTAATGCTTGTTCAAAAAAAAAAAAATTTTTTTTTTAAATATAGCTTACCCTTTATCTGTGTCGGGTATTGTACTGTCACATTCGCTTGGCTATAACACCCTTACTTGTTTGTCATTTAGAATGTTTACACACTTAATTCGTATCAAAATATGATCTCCTTATACCAAAAGCTATTAGCACTTCAATCTTTGCATTGCTTTGGGTACTTGTTAATGGTATTTTTCCCATTCTCCATTGGAATGGGATGCGAAACTCATAGCTTGGCGTGAAGTGAGTAAGAAGAAGAAGAAAGAAAAAAACAGTTCAGCACGCAATGGGCGGCAATAAGCCGCGAATTGTTATTTCAACCATTTATTATAATTTCCATCGGTCTGAAAGAGGAAAACAAAATCAAAATAGAGGTGATTGTGATTGTGCTTTAAAAAAAAAATATAAAAACGAATTTATCATCAGTTGAACGCGACAGTTGTGGTCGGAAGGTACACCTAAATTTAACTGAAGCAAAGAAAATCAAAAGTGAAAAAAAAAATAATCCATAAAAAATATGGTCCGATTATCTGGCGTTTTAGTGATTCTGTGCGCAGTTTTGTTCATCGAAAGGAACGCTGTTTTCGGAAATGATTTATTCCCGGATGTCAATATTGACTTGAAAACCAAAAGCCAAAGCTACGGTACGACTTTGTTTGCCGACGAAAACGATTCACTCAATGCTGAGTCGGCAATTCAACAAGCAGTGCCATCGCGAAGAACGCGCCAACTCTATGGATATCCTTATGGGGGATATGGGCCATACGGCGGATATGGCGGCAGTGGGGGCTACGGTGGATATGGCGGCAGTGGGGGCTACGGTGGATATGGCGGCAGTGGGGGCTACGGTGGATATGGTGGATACGGTGGTTATGGTGGCTACGGAGGAAGTGGATACGGTGGTTATGGCGGCTACGGAGGAAATGGAGGTCTTGGCTACAATTCTTACTACCCGCGTTATGGAATTTATCCATATGGTTACGGTTATTCGCGCTTTCCCTACGGCAACAGTTATTATGGATAAAAATAAAGGAAAACTATGTTAAGTTCAACTAAAATCGATGTTGCTACAAAAGAAAATAATACTTTTTACTTTGCAATTAAGTTTTAAATCTTGATTTATCCACGATTAAAATACCGTGGTTTATTTTTTTAATGGATTCAAAAGTGAGCAAAATGCTTTAGATGTATGTGCATTTTGACACACATTTTTTTTAGGCCATCAAAGGTAAACAAAATATTTTATCTGCAGATACTGAAAGTACTTGATAGACATAATAAATCCTCATGTTTAGTTTTGCTAGATTGCCCACAGATCAATTTAAAATCGATCTCGAAAAGCGTGGCCCAGAACTAAGTTGCGATTTTTCATAGGGCTTTATCTCGTAAACCATTAAATATTTTATTTTCCTATCTAAGACGAATTTTTAGCCCTAGATAAAGAGAAAAACTATACCAATAACTGACCTGATAGCACTCCATCTAGCGGGTAAAAACAGCAAAAATCTCAATAGATCAATAATTTTTTCCTTCCCTTTTCTATTTCTTGCCTATAACTCCCAAAGTGGTTCAAGTCTTTATAGGAATTTTAAAATTGAAATGAAGGAAAAACAAAATTTGATCCTTTGAGCAAACTATCTGCATTAGAAGGTACCTTAATGCCGTTTTGTCACTACAAAGTGAAAAGTGTTTACTCGAAATCAGAAGGACACACTAAAAATTACTTATTTTGATTTATTCCCTCTAAATCAATCTGTCCAACAAAGTGATTTCAATATAAGCTAAAAAAAATTTTCCAACGAAAATTTTCACAATCTTTAATAGCTCATATTGAGCTCACTTTGAGCTACAATGCTGATCGCACGGTTTTGGATCTGAGAGTCTGAAAGTTGTCTTTGACGTTATTTGGCGTGATTGCAACGGTTTTTTAAGATTGGCTCTAGAATTCGAGATATAGACCAAAACCCGTTGACTTACTTACCAAGCTGTAACTTCTTTGTTTATCAACCGATTTGAATATTTTTACGGCAATTAAAAGGCAAAAAAATGCTCTTTCGAGAAATGTAAACAGCTTGATGAAATTTTATTACTTTATTGGATTTTTTCCAATGAAAAATAGAACTTGTTTGAGGTTTTTCCAAATATTTCAACTTTGAAGCCATTTTATTCCAATTTGTTTCACTACAAAGCATACACATCGGCATTATTTAAGAAAATTAATTTAATTTCTAAGAAAATGATTTATCGGTCTTGACAATTGGTTGAAAATAACCGAAGCCATTCAGCATTTTCCAGTTCGATTGCGCTACATTTTTAATTTATTACTTTATTTTTTTTTGTGTAGATGTGAATTCTCTATTTCTTTTTCTGGAAAAATTTGAATAGCTTGGGTTTTACCACTAACCAAATAATATATAGATGTTCCATTTCATACAACGAAATGTAGCCCTGCAAAACTATGCCAATAGCTCCCATCCAACTTGAACGTAACTCACAACCGCTTTCAAACCGCTTTTTTAGGTTGGCATGTGGTTGATCAAACAAGAAATTGTGTTTGACGCAACCTTTGGTTCGTTTTGGCTTTGTCAATGACGGGACTTATAAATCGGTATGCATGCATATATTTGTAGGAGGTTGTGTGTATGTCTAGCTTTTTCAAAGGAGTAAAGTCGAGAAAATTTCTATTTTCTGATTCTCTTGTTCGGTTTCGTATATGCGTGATGAGTGTAGCCAAAGAGTATAGATATAAAGAGCCTCCAAAGTAGTGAATCGATTCTCTTAAGGTTTCTAATGATACGCGGTGGTTATTAGCTACCGAGCTGCAACATGCTGGATTGCGTGTTTGGGCGTATGATTCGACACGTTGGCTTAGCTCGAAAGTGTGCGCAGGACGAAGAAGTAATTTGAAGAATGCGCGAATAAGGAATTCATTCATTTAATACGCATGCCCATTTCGCCTGAAACTTGGCAACTTAGCTAAATGAAGGAAAGAATTGGGAGTGTGCGCGATTATGGAATTCATTCATAAATTATAACTGACCGTTTGAATTTGTTGAAATTTGGCAACGTACCTACATAGATAAATAGAAACAGAAAATATTCGCTTTTTTACTTACTCTCGTAAGAATTGAATGCCTATGGCTATTTTTAGACACCTCTTCAATTTTCGCATATTCGTACAGGGAAAAGCCAAAAACTTGAATGCCCGCAGTTCTTAGAAATTAGTGAATAAAAAATGCAAGGTGTGATTCTTAATGGGGTTCTACTGTATATTTTGCTATTACTGATTTATGATATTGGAGCGTCTCAATAAAATTAACGGAAATATGAAAATTTTGGTTGAAGTGAAATTTCAAGGCTGATGAATTTCAATATACTTATGTACATTATTTTCATACCCAAAGAAATAATATCGTTTTGGTTCAGTTTTCTTTAAACGAAATGCGTTTGGATATTTTCTAAACGACCTTTTTATTTGGAAATCATTAAAAAGTTTGAAATGAATGCAATTTTCCATGTGCATTAAACTGATATTTTTAAAACTTCATTCGATACAATCGATGTTTCATTTGGGTCAAACGACTATTTTCTTTTGAAATTACCCGAATAACCCGACCAAATAATTTTTCGCCTTCGAATGTACTAAATTGAATTTAAATTAGACATGTAATTTCCTCAACTGTTCTAAGGCATGATGTGGCATATTGCATAAGGTGCACGACTTGGAATGCGAGGGTCTCGGTTCGAGCCCTGTCGGATCGTAGAAAGTATTTAGTTTTTTTTTTTATAGCAAACGAATGACTTAATTACAACCAACGAAAATTCCAAACGAAGTTCAATTGTCACTTTTTTCCATTCAATTGGGATGGTAAAATTATTTTCATGTGCAAGGATTTATGAATGTTAATAAAAATAATTTTTAGGGCCGACCATATATTACGTCATCATACAGTGGGGCGGGAAGGGGGCTTAAAATGGTAAAAAATAGACTGACTTAATATATGGACAGTCCCTTCCGAGAAACGAAAAATTTGCTTTCCTCATTTATATTTGCAGAACGCCTTTCAAATCGCTAGCTGACACACAGAAAATCAAAACTCACACCAATACAGATTCTCGGCTGCTTAAAAAAATCCAAACAAAGTCGAAAAAGCATATTGAAAATTCCATATTCCTTTTGCCCATTTCAATCAGCGTACGAATAACGGAAAACTTCAAGAGGACTAAAAATAAAACAAAATATAATACTGATTCAGTTGCAAACGAAAGGAAAATCAAACCTTTCTATGCAACAAAATCCGCTTCTCGAACTTGTTATATGTTCGGTAGCTAATAGCTACCGCACATTTAAGCGCTTAGTGAGCGCGAAATTGACTTTGGAGGCTCTTTATATCTATACTCTTTGCTTAATATATGGACAGTCCCTTCCGAGAAACGAAAAATTTGCTTTCCTCATTTATATTTGCAGAACGCCTTTCAAATCGCTAGCTGACACACAGAAAATCAAAACTCACACCAATACAGATTCTCGGCTGCTTAAAAAAATCCAAACAAAGTCGAAAAAGCATATTGAAAATTCCATATTCCTTTTGCCCATTTCAATCAGCGTACGAATAACGGAAAACTTCAAGAGGACTAAAATAAAACAAAATATAATACTGATTCAGTTGCAAACGAAAGGAAAATCAAACCTTTCTATGCAACAAAATCCGCTTCTCGAACTTGTTATAATGTTTCGGTAGCTAATAGCTACCGCACATTAAGCGCTTAGTGAGCGCGAAATTGACTTTGGAGGCTCTTTATATCTATACTCTTTGCTTAATATATGGACAGTCCCTTCCGAGAAACGAAAAATTTCTTTCCTCATTTATATTGCAGAACGCCTTTCAAATCGCTAGCTGACACACAGAAAATCAAAACTCACACCAATACAGATTCTCGGTGCTTAAAAAATCCAAACAAAGTCGAAAAAGCATATTGAAAATTCCATATTCCTTTTGCCATTTCAATCAGCGTACGAATAACGGAAAACTTCAAGAGGACTAAAAATAAAACAAATATAATACTGATTCAGTTGCAAACGAAAGGAAAATCAAACCTTTCTATGCAACAAAATCCGCTTCTCGAACTTGTTATATGTTCGGTAGCTAATAGCCACCGCACATTTAAGCGCTTAGTGAGCGCGAAAGAGACTTTGGAGGCTCTTCATATCTATACTCTTTGGTGTAGCAAACGAGCCGAAGTGCTTTATACGATGTCGTGCTTCTCTTCGAGTAGCGCACATTTTTTACATTTTCTTATATGGGTAAAACGACAAATTTGTTTAGGTCTATCCGAACTCTATGCGCCTTAAGCATAAAACAATATATCGGTCATGAGTTTTGTTCTTTAAAGATAAAATTTTATGTTTTTATAATAAAATATCTATAGTTTAATTTTTCGAATATTTTAATAAAATTGAATGTATTTTTTGTCTAAAACCCGTTTAGTGTCAAATATTTAATTACGTTCAATTTGGTTTAAATCGTCATGAAAATATACAATTTATCTTAAAACCACTTCTTTAAAGTGGTTGAAAGGGTTTGAAATGAACTCACGTCGTTGTGATATCATGCACACACTCTACGCACAAACATGCGTCGGTTTGTTTTGAAAAATAAGCGTGCGTAGCTTAACTTGTAAGTTGATGGCAAGTGCCACCTCACCTGTTATTTTGATTTTATAAAAAATAAATTATGCGTAAAAGTCAATTTTTTAACTTACAGGATAACTAGACTTGTTTTTTAAACACGACTGCGCCCATTGGGCTATTTGATGTAGATTAAGTAATGTCCTCCAGATCCATAGGAAGAATTTAAATTTTAAAATTTTACGAGTAAAACCGAAGTCGATTATGGTGTTTAGAGTTTAGGATGTAGGCTTATAACAAAAGTAGCTGAGTGTTGCTTTTGTTGGCTTAAGCAGTATGTGGTAGAATATTTAAAAGATCCTTACAAGGTTTTTTTTTGCTGGATCGCATGGAGGTAGGGAATCCTCAAAAGATACGACATCTCCAGGTTCAGCCGCATGCACGATTCACTGCCCATTCTTATGACAGTGCCTACGTACTAAACCCTACCCCCTTCAGCTCTTCAACCATTCTCCCCACAGGAATGCGCTCACTATTTCTTGGTGGGGCTGGTGGCACTGTTGCCTTCTTTCACAAATGCCGATGCACCACCTACAGTGTTCGGTTCTATTTACTTTTTAGTATGCGAAGTTTTTTCGTAGCAGGCTCGTGAAAAGAGTTTCCTTTTTTTTTCTAATTATTTTTTTTGCATATGCCAGCGACAGTGCTTTCGTTTCAATACTTTAAGCAGCACTTCTAATATGGTTAGGCGGTGCTCTAAGCAAGCATTATTTTCTGCAAACCAATCTTTGGTTTCGGCTACTCATTTTTCCTCTATTAATTTTAATATGTATTCCTTTTCTCCAACAGCCAGCTCAACATTTCAGAAGAGTTTATTTAGCTAAAAAATTACCTGGATGAAAATATGCTTCTCCAAAATCCAAGTGAAGAGTTTTTTAAAGTATGCCAAAAACATTTTGAATTTTTTTAAAAGGAATTCGACGAAAACTGTTGGAGAATACTGCTTAAGCCAACAAAAGCAACACTCAGCTACTTTTGTTATAAGCCTACATCCTAAACTCTAAACACCATAATCGACTTCGGTTTTACTCGTAAAATTTTAAAATTTAAATTCTTCCTATGGATCTGGAGGACATTACTTAATCTACATCAAATAGCCCAATGGGCGCAGTCGTGTTTAAAAAACAAGTCTAGTTATCCTGTAAGTTAAAAAATTGACTTTTACGCATAATTTATTTTTTATAAAATCAAAATAACAGGTGAGGTGGCACTTGCCATCAACTTACAAGTTAAGCTACGCACGCTTATTTTTCAAAACAAACCGACGCATGTTTGTGCGTAGAGTGTGTGCAT
>CM035807.1:28179704-28491029 GCA_020466095.1 Chlorops oryzae | reverse complement strand
TAACGACTCCTCTTCGGAAACACATATGCTGCTGAAGTGCTCCGACAGGAGCTCTAAGCGAGCGTTTTTTTTTTGGGAGAAAAAATCATTGTCAAATTTGGAAAAAATTTGTCTTTCGGGATCTCAAAATTTATTTTTCAGAGTCCTAAAATACTCCTTTAAATTATTCAAAAAGAGTCTGTGTGCACTCCTTTTTGTAGCTATAAATTAAATAAGAACTCCTTTTGCCTCTCCAACCGCTCTTCGGCGTTGTTGTCATTGAGTCTTTTGTAAAAGGCTCCGTAAGTATTACTTCGAAGATTTAATTTAAAAATCTTTTTACACTCCTTTTTCGGAGCACTCCGAATATGGACGGCTGGGTGAAGCTTACCTATGCTACGTTTTAGAAGAAAATACAATGATAGCGAGTTAATTTTAGCCGAAATGAAAACTTCATCGTGCAGTATTTACTCTAGCTGTTACAGAATCCATCCAAAACTATTTACTCTACTGTCCCTGGGTATAAAAATAGAATCTCACTTCAAACTATCCACGAGCCGACTAACTTTTCGCCATTCATTCCCGTTCTTCTATTTGCTGTTATGAATTTAAACTTTATTTACCCTCGTAAAAAGCGTATCGAAAAATAATTGAAAAAATAACAATATAATTCACCTATCCTACCCGAAGCTGACATTTGCACAATTATGTCATATCAAAAACTAAAGCGATGGGAGACGGAGGAGCCAGCCATGCTTACTTTAACATACGACCTCTCGTGCAAAGTTTTTCAATTTTTACTTTTTATATTATTTTATTTTTTTTCTATTCATGCGTTAAGGCTCGCAAATGGGGATTTAAAACAGACATTTTCGCAAAATCCGCACCGTGTTTAAAAGCTCAAAAGCAAAAAGCCCCAAAAAAAAAAAAAATTACGCTTGTATCGTATAAGCCATTACGTTGATGGCCGAATAAAATGAATAAAAGTTTTTCATTTTGAAAATTTTGGCATGCCATGCTATGAGTTTGTCCTCAAGATAAAATACGCTTATCGTTAGCCAAAATTAAAAGTGCGCTTATAACGCTTAAACATACTTTGGCGGCACTTTATTGTTGTGTTACTGAATAAGCTTAACATTTTTGTGCTCCATTCGATTGACATCAGAAAAGCATTTTATTAGTTTTTAAGGGCCTTAGCAAAAAGCTGTTATTAAAATAAAATGTTTATTTTTTTACGCTTTGACTTTTTTGCAATTGAAAGTGTCTCTGTCTATGGATTTTATTCTATTGGTCAGTGGGCATTCGTTTGTGGGGAGTTTTATTAAAATTTTTTAAAATGTTTTTTATGCTTTAACATCGTTATGCTGAATGTTATAAGCTTAAACATAATCTCTTTCGCTTACTAACTTTTCTTTCTTTTTTAGTCTCTCTCTGTGCTGGTGTGTCTTTTTTCCACACATCCTGTGGAGCATACGACCATAACTCTGTGTGAATATTGCCACCAAATAAGGCTAAAATAGCTCAAATAAAAGGTTTGTCCTTTAAAGTTTCCTCCACTTACATTTGGATCAAAGCTTCGAAGTGTTTAATGAAAAGGAGATTAACATTTTTTTCCCCCCTCTTGAGACCATTTTTGAGCATTTAATATACCTGTAAGCTTGACTGTATATAGATCAAGCCTAAGCAAGATCGATTGATTTCAGAGATTCGTCTCATGTCATGGTTCTAAGATCTCAGTTAGTCTTTACTTAACGCGTTGAACCAGCTTGGTACCATTTCTTCTCTATTATTCTTCTTAAGCAACGATCGGTGGAGCTCAAACCTGAATAAATATTTCTTCCACATTCAAACTGATAACCTTTAGGGCTACCCTCAGACGCTTTATATTTCGGAGTCAGAGGAAAGTACGTTCGATTGCTCTATGAGGGTATTTTATGCATCTTTCCCTTCTCACTAGTCACCTTATTCCGTATAATTCCATTGATAAAGATTAAAGTTCTTATTTCAAAGTATTTACCTTTCGGAATCCCTGCTCTACACTAGACCATACTGTCTCCTAAATAAAACGCCTTAGTACTCACAGTGCCATAATCTGGATATTCCGCCTCTAGAGCACCTTAAACAGTGGCACACCAAGAAGGTAGTGAGAAAAATCACAGAAGCATCAAATCAATGTAGATATATTTATCAATATGGGAACTAAAATATTTTAAATCAGCGCCTAAAGGTATGCATTTGAATATATGAAAACCAATTTAAGCCTATTAAACTTTTAGGCCCTTACCAGTGGTGCTTACTTAAAGCTTTAGTAAAATCCTTACGACTCCAAAAGACTTACTCAAGATGTTTATAAAAGGCAAATCTGCAGGAATCAAGAGATTTCGCATTTCTTGAAAAATTCTACATACTTTTAGGTGCTGAAATCAAACATTTTTTGTTTCCCCATATACCCAGTCAACCAAATTGGGGGTGCTCCAAATAGAAGTGTAAAAAAATTCCTAACGGAACTAATCGAAGTACTGCGAAGTCTTTTTAATTACCCAGAACGTAAGCGACGGTATATCTTTTTGGCAAATCTTGTAACAGGGAATCTAAGCTCCGGAAGATATTGAGATAAATAACTTATATAGAAATGATCAGGACTCTAAACAACTGTCCGATTTAGACATGTCGTCTGTCCGTCTGTCCGTCTGTCCTCTGTCGCGTCTTCCGTCTGACCGTCTGTCCGTCTGTCCGTCTGCCGTCTGTCCTCCGTGGTCGGATCTCCCGAAACGGCTGAACCAATGAAGTCGAAATTTGGCACACATGTATATCGGGGTCCGAGTATGATCCTAAGTAAAAATGGGAGACATCCGCCCACTGCCACGCCCACAAATGAATTTATTGTGTTTTCAATAAAATGCTTGTAACTTGCGAACCACTCAACACATTCCATTGATATTTGGTGTGCTGGTAAACTACGAAAAGGGACATATCCTGGCAAAAAATGGACGCCGCCCTCCTCGAGCCACGCCCACAAATAAGCCCAAAAATAAGGGCTTATCGTAACTTGTGAAGTAAAAGGCGTTAGAAGCTTCAAATTCGCAGCATAGGTTGTCCAAGGCAAATGAAAGGTGTAGGAACAAAAATTTGTATAGCCCGCCCACTGCCACGCCCACAAATAGAGAATTTTCATAACTTCCGAAGTAAAAGGCGTAGAAGCTTCAAATTCGCAACATAGGTTCACCAAAGCGAATGAAAGGTGCAGGAAAATTTTTTTTATGGCCCGCCCACTGCCACGCCCACAAATGAAGAGTTTCCGTAACTTCCGAAGTAAAAGGCGTAAAAGCTTCGAATTCGCAACATAGGTTCACCAAGGCGAATGAAAGGTGTAGGAAAAAATTTAATGCGGCCCGCCCACTGCCACGCCCACAAATGAAGATTTTTCGTAACTTCCGAAGTAAAAGGCGTAGAAGCTTCAAATTCGCAACATAGGTTCACCAAGGCGTAATAATAGGTTGTATGGAAAAATTTTTATATGGCCCGCCCATAGCCACGCCATTAATATATGAAGATTTTTCTAACTTTTAGCCAAGTATTAAAGGCTTAGTAAATCTTCACAATTCGCAACATAGACGTTACCAAGGATCGAATAAAAGGTTCAAGGGAAATAATTTATGTTCCTGACAAATTCTACATACAATATAGAGGAAAAAACATTGTTGGCTCCATATACCCAGTCAACCAAATTGGGGGTGCTCCAAATAGGAGTGTAAAAAAATTCCTAACGGAACTAATCGAAGTACTGCGAAGTCTTTTTTAAAATTTATTATTGAAAAAAGCAACTCCACGCAGACTCTTTTTGGCTTATCTAAAGGTGCATTCTAGGACTCCGGAAAAATAGGTCTTGAGATCCCGAAAGTTACACTTTTTCCAAATTGGACTCGCGATCTTTTTTCTTGAAACAACGCCCCTTTTCGTGTTCCTGTCGGAATTGCTTTAGGAACATTTTTGCTGCGGAAAACGAGTACTTAAGAGTACTCTGCCACCTTATACGGTTGGCTGAGTATTATTTACAATTTTCACAAAATCCATACATCTCAAGAATCTCTGAAAATATAATTATTTTCACTGTTTTTTCATGAACAAAAATATTTTCAAAAGTTTCATACACAAATGCTTACTTTTAGGCTCTGAATGAAAACAACTTCTCTTGGCCTGCAATATCAATTAATGACTCCAATTCTCAAATGACTAACGAGCTTGGAGTCCCTCACCCCTAGGGCACTATGAGACGATTTTCAAAATCCAGCCAGTATTTTTCATGTTTGTCCTTTCTCTGCCGTACGAAAATATATATATGTATGTATCTGTATACTTCGTGCGTACCTATACCTTTTCCGATGGGCGTTCGCGTAAAGGATTTGTAAATAGGGCCAAACGAAATTGCACTTTTAATTTAGATACGAATAAATTTCAAATTTAATTTCTCACTCAACTGAACCGTTCGCATTTTCTACTTCATTATAGTGGAAGCAGTTTTCACAGCGTGTAACAAGAAATTAAATGTTCCGAGCAAATACAATCCACTGTTTTAAGCACGACCCCGCACCGGCGACATTCTGCAGCAGCATTAGCAACAGCAGCAGGCTCTATCCTAACAACATGATGGTCCTTTTTGTGCCATACACTGAGACTAAACCAACCAAAACATGAAAAGGACAGCAGCAACAACAACAACTACGATAATAATAGGGACCGAACGAAAACAACAACAAGAATACAACAACAGCAACAACAACCGTGAAGACATTAGCTGCTGCTGCGACTACACTACCATGAACATGAACACTTTTTCGCAGGATATTCATTATTTTCGTGCATCATTAAGCGCAGCGAAATTTTCGGTTTTGCATTCGTATCGCCGCGATGCTTGACATTGACTCAACCGCCATCGCAACAGCAATTGCCGCCGCCGCCAAGTGCTAAGAGCAACTGACAGCGATACGCTTCCATAGTGCATAGTGTTCATTGTCTCTATTCGAAGCTCGAAAAAGAAATTAAAAACCCTCCAAGAACAAAAAAAATAACAATAATAAACCAAAAATAAAAACACAAAAAATTAAAAGGCGAAAACGAAGAAAGGTAGAGAGGAAGAAAGGAAGACAGGAAGAAGAAGCGAAGACGCCTGGAATGGGGAGAAGTAATTTTAATTTCTTTAATCATTTTAAGTAGTTCTTTGGCGCGTTTCTCTTGCTTACCGAAAAGCCAAGCTAAGCGGATATATTTGAAGAGTCGCAATTTACTCCCCCCACCAACCCCCCCGAAAAGGTATGAATATCCTTGCGACGGGCGGGGTACTCTTCTCTGCTACACTTCTGGTATTATTCCGCACTTAAAGAAGTTCTGTATAAAATATTCATGACTTCTTCGTTCACGTGAAGCTATTCGTCTTTTTCTTACAAAGATTTTTTTATAATTTGTTACTATGTGGATTTCTACGTAAATACCTAGATATATATAAACGAAGGTATATAGGTACATCTTTCATTTTGGTTTCTTCGGTTTTAGTAATCGGCGTTAGTTGGAACTGCTTCTTAATACGACTCTCGAGTGAATAAAAAGTATTACAGCTTTCAAGACGTTTAGGGTCATTTATTTTCGCATTTGCCACTTGCTTTTTTTTATATATTCATTTTTTTCATTTTATTTTATATTTTTCTTGCCATTGCCGTACCTTCGGTTGAGTGAGTGTCTCGTCTTATATCAAAGCGCGAAGATTCGGTGCAAAGATTCTCGTCGTCTGCGGGCGAAAGAGAATCGCGAACGCAATGCAGCGAAATGAAATGAAGTGCAACCGAAGGGATGTGGATCTGTGGATCTGTGAATCATGATGGTCGGTCAGTCGTTTGGACTGTTTATATCTCTTGCTGCAGAGCATTATTATCCTTGCAGTCACGACACGTTACGACGTCACGTCGAAATATTGTGACAAATGGCATTCGGGGTGTGAGGACCCAGAATGGTGCTTCGAAAGTTTAACGTGCTCATTCGAACGCACTGAAGACGACGATGGGGAATTGCATGGTGGAAAATGGTAATGGCAATGGAAAGGAAAATGAAAATGCATGTTCCCTGAACGTCGCGATGTGAGAACTCAAAGAAAATGGAATTAATTCCGTTATGCGCAACGCATTGTTAATGTCATTACGCGAGCACTTTTCCCGTCATCGTCGATGCATTTACTCGTCTCTTTTATTTTTTTTTGTCCGCCTTTCATTGAACTGAGCCCGCTGTGTCTTAAATTGTGAGAGGAAAAAAATCCTCAATTATTCAGATCGGCATGTCTTTAACGTAATAAATTCCACAACATTTGACGCATCAGCCACAAGGGCATAGAATATCCTCCCAGACAACCGCAAGGCGCTCCTAAGGATTCCTTTTCCTGAGTCCAATTGCTCTTTAAATGCTGCGAGACGAGCTCTGAAGTGTGTTTTTTTTTTTTTTTTTTTGGAGAAAAGAGCGGTGGGCCTAAAAGAGAGGAAGTGTACCTTGGGATTTCAAAATATGTCTTTCATGGTTGCTATAATGCTCCTTTAGATTCTGATTGGACTCTCTTTCAGTTATAAATTTTCAAAAATGACACGTTTATTGACCCTAAACGCTCCTGGGTGATGTTTTTTTGAGGCCTTGGCAAAACCACCGTTTCGTTAGGAGTCTTCTTGCAATCCTTTTCGGAGCGCATTGTACATATATGGTTCGGTGGATTATACCGATGAGGCCGGATAGTCTAGAATTTTAGAGGCCTTCGTGGCGTAGTTGGTTGTTATGCCAAGTTACGATGCGAGAGGCTCTGGGTTCGACTCCCAGCTTGGGTGTCTTTGTTAGTTGTGTCGTTTTTTTTTTCTTTTTTTCTTGGGTTTCCCATTTGTCGTGGTACCACAGCAGGCCCATGTGAGGCATAGGTATTTCATCCCTTGTGGCAGCCACACTACCCAACAAACCAACTTATGGGATAAGCAGTAAATTCTCCTCACACTTCCCACCGGATCTCATATATTTTTTGGAATAATCAGTATCCGTCAACAGCCCTAATCATTATTGCAACAGAAAATATTATAAATTCAGCACCCAAAAGTATGCTTTTGAATATCAAGAGGAAAATCCATGAATGGTTGAAGGCATGTCCATTTAATGACATCTTGAGCAAGGCATTTGGGTTTTGGGCGAACCTTTTTAAATCCGAAACGAAGCTCCGTTTGGAAAGGGTCAAACTTTAAAAATTAAATTTAAAAACATGTAATGCATACTTTTGTGAGTATTTTTCATTGCCCTACTAATAATCATCATCACCAAAAGCACACAAGGCTGTGTGAAATTATGAAGACCAACTATTTTAGGCCAACTCCGATCCTCAACTGATTCGACTTGTCGAAATCAATGATCCATAGCAAATGCCTCGGGCCGAAATAAAAAAAAACCCCCTCACCCAAAAAGCGGACCAAAAATTTCAATTACCTCTACAACTGAGCAGCTCAAGCCCAAATCCAATAAAATATCCTTTCAATGAACTGCACCAATATTGATATTTTGCGAAAACTAAAGCAAAGCCATTTAAATGGATTTATTTATGAAATGGCTTTACGGGGCAATCGTTGATCCGTGACGCACGATTAGAAATTTGGTCATAACCATGAAAAACCAGGACTAAAAATGTCATCGTTTCGAATCCGAATACTTTTTCATGGGCTCTCAAATAATATGCCCAATAGCGATTTTAATTGTGCCGCGGTCTGCCAAAATGGCCGGCATGCCAAGGAAAATTGATTTAACAAACCACTCGGGCTTATAGGTTCACACCAACACAGAAACGCAATGGCCAAACTCAGCGCTGCATTGGGGCTGATGCTGCTGCTGCTGCTGCTGCCGATGCTGTTGGATGCATTGCCGAAGTGAACATCATGTTGCGGAATTGTGCAACATGACATTATGGCATGCAAAAACAAATCAATTTTTAACTTTCGTAAATATTTATAGTCAATTTGGCAAGCGAACTTCTGCGGTCTGACGGTTAATCTGAAGTACGAAAACGTGAATTCTGCAAGGAGAATGAAATTTAAATTTAAAGGGAAAATACCGCTTCAATGCTTTGTAATAGAAATAAGGCACAAAGACATTTCTTAGTAGATATTTTAACCATTATTAAGGTAGGGTCATTGTTATTACATATATTGGATACAGATAATTTTTCTCTCTTAGTTTTCAAGACGAAGCCATTTGGTTATTAATAGGGCAACAGAAAACAATTCAATTCATCACCAAAAAGTATGCTTTAAAGTATTTTTATACATTTCCAATATTAAAATATAGCTTCTATCTTATAGGTATGTCTATTTATGCACATCTTGAGCAAGGCTTTAAAAAATTGTAGCAATCTTCTTTAAGCTTAAATAAAACCCTTGGCTGAAGGCTTAAAAGGGTAAAGCCAACTGTGGCCTTCTAAAAGGTTTTTAAAAATTAAATTGCGTACATTTAGGAGTTCAATTAAATTTATTAGTTGCTATTTTCTCTCGCCCTTATATGCACGGCAACCAAAAATAATTAAATTGAGCCCTTAAAGTATGCAAGTACTGGAGGTACCCTTAATAATGGACCGATCAAGAAGAATGGGAGGAGGAGGATGTTTATGGCTACAAATAAAGCATAAGTGCCAATTTTCGTTCAAGTCCCATTTGAATTTTGGGTGTAGGGGACATTTTTCGAAAAACGTCCTTGTGACACGCCCACTTTTCAAATTTTTGGAAATCATTTACTTGTCTTTAAACATGTTCAAATATCAAATTTCATCAAAATATGTTGAAAAACTTCGATTTTAAAGCAGTTTTTGTGATTTTCATAACAGACCCTAGTACTGGAGGTACCCCTAAAAATGGTCCGATCGGCTCCATTCTCGAACCTGTTCTTACTCATGTCCCCGTTAGCACACATACCAAATTTCTTCTATAGCTCAACTCCTTCGATAAGATAACTGTATACAAACAGACAGACGGACAGACAGACGGACAGACAGACGGACAGATAGACAGACGGACATGGCTAAATCGAATCTCCTGGTGACGCTGATCATTTATGTATATTTTTCGTATGGTCTATCTCGACTGGTTCTGGATGTTACACACAACCACACAAACGCAATATACCCTCGACACAGAGTGTGTCGGGTAAAATGACGACTTTTTCATAGGCATTGATTTTCTATATTTTAGAAAGGCTCTCATATGGGCAATGAAAATTTCAAATTTAAGCCTGGAAGTATGCAACGTGTTTTTGTTATAATGTTTTCGAAAAGATAATGAGACACACAGCTTTGGAACAATGAGGGTAAAATTCTTATTTCTTTTAACAAATTATATAGGAATTCGTGTTCTTTGAACTTGCATCATTAGTTTGAACCATATTCGTATAAAATTTAGAAATTATGAAGCCTCCTGTTTGTGACGCCCAATTTTGTTCATAAAAATTGCTATTAAAGAGTCCTAAATAGCCTATAATTTTTGTATATTTTGTAGTATTTATGTAAATGACAACAAAGATTGGATACTTTTTCACCGAATAGTACCTAAAAATTCTGAAAAACTTTGCTAATAAAGAAGCTATCACCAAAAATTTGGAAAAGCGGGGCTTTTGAGTAAAATTTGCTTGGTGCAACCTCTAAACCTTTTACGAAAAATCTAAAAAAAAATGCTCAAAATTACTTTGACCCATAAGCTTTCGGAAACCTTACGTTCAACTATGAATTTGGGGGAAAAAATTTTTTTGGGACTTGCGATCTCAACCAACTAAGCCACGCAGGCCGTCAGATAAAGCCATAATTAAAAACAAAAAATTCGCAACTTAATTCTCCGCCATTGTTTTCAAGATCGTTTTCAAAGTGACCTGTGACCAGTTTAGCAAAACTCAACATAGGTATTTGCTACATTTATCAAGAATTCTTAGGAAGTTTAGATTAGAAATAATGGTGAATAAAGATCCACCTCAGATTTGAAGTTAAAAAAAAAAATTCGTAGCAGCCAAAAATTCACTTTTAAAATTTCTTAAGCGGAGTTTGGTGCACTCTCAGACCTCAAAGAATTCGGATAGATTCTTTAACATTTTCCATCACATTATTCGAATGGAGTTCATTGATATGTGTTGATTCATTTTGTTAGCAAAATTGAGTTATTCGCTTTCAGCTTATTCCGCTAAATACCGTGTTTATGAACTCACAGTTCTAAATTGCACTCAAACACAATCCCATTGCACAAATGCAAACAAAATATGAAAGAAATACTCAAGCATAAGGAAAGGAGAAATCTCAGCTAGCACCACAAGGCAAACAGAGATTCACAGTGCAGCAAGCGGCATCGCCATCGCCACCAGCAGCAGCAGCAGCAGCAGCAGCAGAAGAGCAGCAGTCATAGAATTGCAAAACGGTTGTGATGAAATGCCACTCGAGTTGTTGCGATTTGTATTTATGCAAATACTGACAGCGAGGGGCAGAAAGATTTATAAAGCTAAGATGTGTACACGCTGAAAGTGCGCTCTCGAAAAATGCATGTTGACTTCTCCTCCTTGTTTGCATTTCAAAGCAGCTTATTTATCCTTCTCAGACACACACACACACACACAGCCACACCCACACACAGACCGTTAGGACGAGGAAAACACAATTTTCCCCCACATTGATACGACGCGTCGTCGTCGTCGTTACTTCTTCCGATCCTCGTCTTGCCCAAGCGCTGGTATATTTATCATTCTGAATTAGCTTGCGTGAAGCGTTTCAAACGCAAAAAACAAGATAAAAATCCACGCCATATTGCCCTTCGGTGTATTCAATCTTCTTCTATTCCGACTCCTCCTCGCAAGCAAAGTGCGTGAAACGTTTTCTTCACATAGCAAAAATAAAAGAAATTCGAAAAAAGAAAAATATAACAAATGTAAAGCTGGAAAAACAAATCATTTTTCAGCTTTAATTGAGCGAAATCGCATTGTTAAACTGCAAACAGAAAGCACTCGATATTGCGATTTGAAAATTATGTCAATTGAGCATTCTTTCTTCTCGCAGGATATTGGGATATTAGGGGGAAAATAAAATTCAATCTCCATGCTAATTGGAAAAATACACAAAGTTCTCGAGAGGAATTGCAAACTAAATATCGAAAAATTACATTTTCCCTTCAAGCCATCGATAAGTACTTGAAGCTAGAGAAGCTCTTGCGCTGGATCCAGAGATTTGGGTCAAAGCGCTAATTAATAACAAAGTTTCTAAAACGGCTGCATCACTTGAGTTGATTGCAACAGTTGCATTTTCCTCTTATTTTGCAGTTAATTGGGTTCCTTACAAATGCAGTCCTTGTGGCAGGGGCGTGCACGGAGGGTGTTTTCATTTTATTTTGGCGGTTCTAAAGCCCTCCGAAAATCGAGGAATTGCAAAGGAGCAAGAGAAATTAGTCACTAGCACTGCTCAAGTCCATGCCTTGAAAAAGTTTTCTCTGTACGCACCTGGCTGGAGCAAAATAATTTCGTCTTGAAATTATGATGATTTATGAGAAATTGCAGCTAAGGTCTTGTTTACATTTAATGATTGCTCGCAGCTAATTTCATATAGAAAATCGAATCACAATCGTTGATGCTAAACAAGGACTTTTATTTTGGTGAAGAGATTTTATTATTTTCCCTCATTCTTTGCTTGATTTCTAAATTGTTCTGCGTAATAAGTATTTTGTATTTCTTCACTGTCGAGATTGGTACTCTCTCATTTTAGTCAGTAAATTTATTAGGCCCATAATTAACTCCAAAATGGTGGGAGATAGGCCCTAAGCAGGAAATCAAAGTCAAAATTCTAAGTGCACTTACCCATCATTTGGAATTACTTTTTGAAAGGACAAGACATGTCTTCTCACCAAATATTTAAATACATTGACTAATATGACGCCAGCGAATGACGCACAGTGGGGCATCGGTGGAAAAAATAGGGTTTTTCAACTTTTGAATTTCAAAATTTTAATGATTCACTTTTGTAAACAAATGTTTGGTTATGAGGAATTCGACATTCTTTTTTATGGAAATTGAATTTGTTTACCAAAAAAAACTAACAAAAGTCAAGGGAATGTTATTCAATAAGTTTCATGTTAAGGGGACCTTCTGGTCTAGAGCACGAAAATTTAGGGTATTTTCTATGATTTTTCTTTTGGTATTAAGCCATAATTATTAAAAACGATTTTCATAAGTATGACAAAGAGTATATTATATTCATTTATGACAATAAATATAAAAAATGTTGTTGCAATTCTTTTTTTTTTTTTGGAAAAAAAATATTCTTATCTTATTAATCAGAATGAAATGCGAGCTATGGCATGGAACTAGAATAAAAAAAATTGTTTATTAATTGAACAAAATGGCGCAATTTTTTATTTGAAACCAGTCAAAAACTTCACCACAATTGCTATTTGACCATTTTTGTTTGATGAATAAAATATGAAGTTCTTGAAATAAAATATTTCGATTCTAGTATCGGGCAATAGCCATTTGATGAATTTATGTAATAACATATAAAAATTTCCAGATCAAATCGGTTCGATGTTTATTTTGTTTCATTCACACCAGGTCAAAAAGAATGGTTTTGAGATAATTTCGCGTTTCAAAGTTGCTATTGATCAAGCGCGCTGGCTTGCTGGTCTCCACCTTCTAAAAAGGCTGTAGCAAAACAAGTATTGTCAATATCTTCACGAAAACTAAATTGCTCAGCATATTCTTTAAAAGTCTATATCTTCCGAAATATAAAAAAAAAAAAAAAATCAATTTTCAAAAAATCTAGACCAAGGAGGTGCCCCTTAAATTTGTTTTTTGTTTAAATAGAGAACATTTTTTATGTCTAAAATCCCAAAGCCTAGTTGAACCTTTGTTTTATTTTTTTGGGGTGGGGGAAATGACGATATACAAAATTACTCTTTCATGTAAAAAAAAATTTTTATTTAATTGAAAAAGTAGAATATTATTACATTTTGCCATAAATTAGAGTAAAAAATATCAACTTCTCATTTTTTGTTGGAAAAAAACTTTATGATGCTTTGCCGTTGCTTAGCACACTCTTATATATACGTAAATATGAAAGGTGACGAATCTATACTTTGTAATCTAAGCAAATAATATCACCTTCTAACATAATACCTTTTGTGGAAGTTAACATCGATTTGAATTTCAAAAGTCACAGCAATACTTTGCAATACAAATGCTCAATAAGACTAAAAAAATTGGCGGCATACTTTTAGGTCCTTCATCGATGAATCTAAATAACATGGAACGATTTATAAATGAAACATTATTAATCTTGATTTACGAATACATGTAGGCAGTAACGACCCCAATTTAATGACACTTTCAATTGTAAAATTTTTTTTAACTTACATTTAAATCATCCAAATATCTTTACTATTGACACACTTTCAACTTGGAAATGCGTTTACTAGAAAAGCGGAATGCATTTAGTGATTTTGATATTTTCGGTGATTTTCGAAGGCCTAAATATCGTTCGCGGACAGGCTATTGTTTAGGGTATATATCTTCTTTTGAATGGAGACAACTGATATGTTGTAAGCTTTTGAAAATAAATTAACCAATTCTTTAATTTATATGAAAATTCCTATATAATGCTAGATAGGAAATAAAAAAATATAAAATTCCAATTTTCGATGTGAAACGTTTCAAAAACAAAAACTTCAAATGTTTAGGTCCGTTGGCAGCCCCAATAATTTTAGCTTTTTTTTAATGACCCGGAGAATCTCAATTAATGAAGTGTCCCGAAATTTAAGTCCCTAAGTCCGGAAACAAAAGTTTTGACTTGTGCACTTATATGGGAGGTGGGCGTGGCAGTGGGCGGATTTCCAATACTTTTTCAAAATATCTTAATTTAGCCTACAGAAGTGTTTGTGCAAAATTTCAAACTCTACGACCACTCCTTCTATTTTTTCCAAAAAATATATGGAGCGGCCCCACTGTGTGACGCGGTGTGCTACGTAAACAAAATATATTATTTACACCGGTCGAGAGCATTAGTGAGAAGGTTGGACGGTGGTAACGGTATCACAACTTAGTATACCTTAACGCAGCTATGTCATTATTTGGTGGGAGTTTGACGTCAGTGTGATATCAAAAAACTCGCAAGTACCTAGTTGGACAAATACAAAGTATAAGACCTTAAATACACATATTGCTCGCCCGCCTTTTAAGGCTCCCTGTACCACTCTGGAATGGCAGAGTCCACAATTATAGCAGAATTGATAGCTGCATTCGAACTGCACAAAACAAGCAGCAGCTAGTACGACAACAACGACGCCCCAATTTATATGTATTACTCTTAAGTTTGTTAAGTATTTTTTGTTTTATCTTTAATTTAAATTCAGCTCCCAAAATTATGCTTAGAAATATTTAAAATATTTCCGACTGTGGGAAAGAGTCTGGCCGGTTGAAAAAAAGTATGCGGCATCATTTAAGGATTTTTTCAATTTTGTTGATTTTTGGTGCCATCTAAAAACACGGTGGAGACCACTTATTGCCCTTGAAGTATCCTAGAAAATCTTATTTTGGTAAGCCGTTTTTCAAAATTGAATATCTCAGCACCCAATTGATACATAAAAATGATATAAAAAAAATCTGTTAGATAATAAAGCAAGGAAACTAAAAAAAAAAATTTAATTTTTACACTGAGAAAATTTTTTCCACAAAACTAAAAAGAACATTTTAACTATTGTTTTCAGTGTATTCCCAGTTTTGCGCCGCTCAATAATTTTTTTTTTTAAATATACCCCCTAGTATTTATTTTCATTAAAAAAAAAAAATCAAATCGGATGGCGCAACAGTGTCATATTCAAAAAAATGCAAGTGCACATAAATGCTCTCAGTATTGATATGCTGCGGTAAACGTGCGTATGCGGTGCAAATGTTCGAAATATCACTCATACGGCATGTAGGACGAGCGAGTGCAACAAATATTAACATCTTCAGCCAGGCTTTTAAGAGCTGTTCGCTTTTTATAAAATCTATAACTTAACATCATTAAAATCCATTTTGAATATTCAAATGCATTGCTTCAGGTGTTGAATTTCAATAAATTCTGTTGTCCAATTATAAAAATTTTTACTTTGAATAAAGTTAGATAGTAATGTGATATTCTCATATGTTTTTTGATGTTTAACGAAATATAATTATGCTTGATTTGAATTGGCGTAGGAATTCCAGAAAATATTCAAAACATAAAAACACATCGAATGAGCATACGTTTTGTTTATTTTATTTTCATTGATTAAAATAAGAAATTGCGCTTTCAAATTTTATGTTAAATTTTATAAAAATAATGTCAGCATAATATGGTGGTAATATATATTATATAAATTACTGAAAATGTATACAACATTTATATTTACAATAAATTTCTCCGAACTTTGTTGAAAGGGCGTTGCCGGGTCGGCTTTATTGCTTTTGGCTTAAGTCGCCTTCAATGACTGGAGTTATGTGCGGCGCTAAAAATATAAGCGACCGCTTAAAATCCAAAACTTACCACAGAGTCATTAGGGCTGTCGCTCTTCATAGTCTGAGTGTCTACCCTTAACGAAAGTAGCATAAAGAAGATTTAATTTTATGGAAGCACTGAATATCCGGACTGACTGGTCTTGATCAGGTTCAAAACGTGGACATTCGTAGCCGTTATGGAGTTGTTCCGATTATTGGGAACACGTTGGAAACAGGGCTACGCTGGTATGGACACGACCTGAGAGCACATGTGGAGAGTTTGGTAAAAGAAGGGCTACACACTAAGAATACATGGTTGCAGATAACGAGGAAGTCTGATGGATGGATGGAATTAAAATGGGATTCCGAAGCTGCCAGGGCCGAGGACCTCTGATGATGCAACCGACAGAAGAAAAGAGACGAACCCGGGATAGGCCAGAGCATTTTAAAAACGCAAGAACGCCGGCACACTTGAAACCGTACGAAGAAGAATAGTACCACCTAAAAACAATTTAGAAACCGATTTTAAGGTTCGTGTTGCCTTTCAAATACTGATTCCTTATACCTATAAGGTTCTCAATGGAAACGAGGCTAGAGCTCCTAATTAAATATTGTGCAGTACTTAAGATACTAGATATATGAATGTATATAAATATGTAAATAAAAAATTTTGGATTCAATCAAAAAATCAAGGCGGAAATGGAAAAATGCGTTGAATTTTGATTTCGTGCCCGTTCCCACGTGGTGTGAACGTGTAATGCGGCAGTCTAGTGTATACGCTCGCGGCTACACGAATGCACTTCCTCGAGATGAATGAAGCGGATTGGTATTTGTGTAGAATATCCAGACCATGAGTACTCTTTACAATGGATATTCAACGCAATGATCTACCGGGTTATTTCTGCTCGAATGAAATTTTTTGCAATCATTTTTTTTTTCTCATTTCATACATTTCGATTTTGATTTGCTTCTGCAGCAAATTAGGTAATTTAAAACATTGTTGACTTATAGGTCAATGCTTCCATTAAAATTCGAATAATTCGGAATTGTCGGAATGTTTTTCTCTCTCGATATTTTGCTATTGATAAGAGAATAATAATCGTATTTACTTGCTTTTATTGTTTCGGTTTTTCGAATTGAACGCACTTCATTGCTATATTGAAATATAAACTGGATAACAGCAAAATTATGTGAATTACAGAGAATAATGTGCATACCTATGTATATAATCGATACGAAAACAATTCAAAATAACCTTAAGCAACCCTTTGGGAATTTCAACTTATTTTAAATTAATGGAACAACTGATTGATTTAAAGTGAAAATTATTTTAAGCTCTGACTTTTTCCCATGGAGAAAACTAACTTTTTTAATATGGCGATGTCCTGAGGCAAAATCAATTGTCCAAATCTGCATATCTTTTAAATTAGTTAAAAATCAGTTTATTGTAAATTTATATTATTTTAGTTTTTCTTTGAATGATTTCGAAGTTTTTTCTTTTAAATATATAAAAACAAAATGCCGAATTAGGGAGCTATACCCATTTAAAACTCAAAAATCATACATTTTTTTGTTAGAAATTTAAATATTTCGAAGCATACTTCATGGATTATATATATACCTCAGGGACATATAAAAATTAAAAAAATTATGTTTTCGGAAGAACTATTTGGCATATCTCAGAGTACATTTTGGTGTTAGCTTATAATACCCCAGCAGATAATTGGATCATCCAAAGAGTTATCTTAGATCGCTCATTTGCGAGTAATGGATTACTAGAGAATGCTCAAATTTCATATATTTTTTAACATAGGATGTCCCGGCGGAGGAGTAAGCCTTTTGACCTCGGAAAAGAGATCAAGTGGAGTAGTCTTTCTAATTCAAGAAAGCGCATAAGTGCTCGCGTCTTAGTCCAAATGGATGAATAAGTCATTACTCTTCTTTTGCTCGGTTAAGGTATTAATCCATAATTATCTGGTGCGACCAAACTTCAACTCATACATACATAGATATGGGTTTTCGACTGCCACAGTGTAATTAACAAATTTAGAGGAATAGGCTTTTAACCAAACTGTTTATTCAAAACAAAAACCTTCACTGTATGGTTGGCAGCTTCTTTTATCCTTCATGAAATAATCCAATTTTTCCTTAAAATTTAAAAAACCTGCCTCATTCAATTCCCAATATTTCCACATTTTATTTCCACCTGCGATATGATTCGAACTCCAGCTATCGGATTGCTTAGCGCAATCGCTATGCGCTACGCCAGTGCCGTCTTTACGCACGGGCCCAATGGGCCCACACACTTTAGGGCCAGGGCCCGCATAGGCTAACTACGACTCTGCGCTACGCCACGGATAGATCGAATACATGCAGGTTTAATATATCATATTAAAGCTCATGAATGCTATCTCAATTCATTGATTTTCAACTAATTGTAGAACATATTTTTTTTCTATCTGATTGTCTAAATTCCGATAGGAGATATTGATTTGTAATTCAACAATTTTACATTGCCGAAAATAATTTTTAAAAAGGTATTATGTATAGTTATCCAGAATTTTGCAAAACAGATTTTCTTAATAAGAACTTTGTATCAATATTGATCCCAGGGTCCGAGGTTCGATTCTCGGCACAGGCGAAACGGAGTGTAATGTTCCAAGCCTAGCACTGGTTTTTCAAAAATCGCATGTTGGGCCCACTACATAAAAAAGACATACACTCACACAAACACAAGAAAACCTCCTTGGTATCACAATGGGTCGATTAACGGCCTAAGTGGCAGCCACTCAACCTACCTACCTACCTACCTTGTATCAATAGAATTTTGATTTTCCGAACTTTACTTTTCGGGTTTTGAATTTTGAAAAAAGCTGAATTTTGACCTCAATCCTACTAAATGTTAATACATTCGAAAGTCTCTTTAACGAACTCCAAGGGACCGGATAAAAAATACGTTACAGAGAGAAATTCGTTATAGACCTCATGCGTCCCTCAAATTTTCTATCGAGTTTGAACTGATGTTCTTGTAAAAAATTTCAAATGAAAAGAAAAATTAAAATTTTTAGGAGATAAAAACAAAGTAAAGAAATCTTGGATAGGTCGGACCCAAATGTAGAACTAAATCGGATTTAAAATTTGAAAAGGATCAATTTTGACCCCAAGGACGAATGAGGGATAGAGGACTACGATGCAGAGAGTTTTGACTGAAGAATGTTACTCTTATATTCTCCCATTATTATAATTGAGTGCTCTTTGTTTCGAATGAAATTTCTCATTAAATATTTAAAAATTGAAAATTTTCCTCTCTGCGGACATTTTTGAAAACACGTTCGCTTTCATTACTTTTCAATGATGTTCGGTGGCATTATCAGCAGCCAGTTTTGATTTCTCACAAAAATATTTGCACCAATTACATATAATTGTTTGAATTAAAAAAAAAAAAACAATTTCCAAATAATCGCTGCATAGTATACCATAAATGCCAATAACAATAATAAATACATCATAATAACGCGTTTAATTATTTATTTTGTTTTGTTTCTGAGAGTTATTGTTTGGCTTCGAGCAAACATTATAATTACATAAATGTATGTATGTATGTTTATTGTAGAGGAATGTGGGGTAAATCTGACTCGTGTCTGAATATGACCCCATCTGTAGGTTAGGCAGGTTGAAGTGGCTGCCACTTAGGCCGTTAATCGGGCCCATTGTGATACCACGGGGTGTTTTCTTGTTTTTGTGTGAGTGTATGTCTTTATTATGTGGTGTGCCCTTAATATGCGATTTTTGAAAAACCAGTGCTAGGCTTGGAACATTACACTCCGTTTCGCCTGTGCCAGGAATCGAACCTCGGACCCTTGAATCAAGAGCATAGCACGCATCCCCTACGCTATCCCAGAGCCACGACCCCAGCTGTAACATGAGAATAAAAAAGCTTCAGACGATTTTTTCCAACCAGTAAAACACATATGGGCATTTCCCTAGCTACGCACGTCACACTCGTACGCCTTTAATGTGTTAAAAAACCATGAAAAATTCAACATTAAAATCTCTTATTTTGGTAATTGAATAGCTTATTAAGCGTATTATACTCGGTGTAAAAGCTAAGAGTTTTGAAACGATAGGCTCTTAGATATAAGCTTCCGAAAACGATACGTTATGTCACAAAAAATAGAAGTCGTTTTCAACTTCATGTGTGCAATTACAAAAGTCTGCGAATTATGACCGAATTTTTTGATAAAAGTATTTTTAATTTTGCATGAAATAGTGATACTTACACACATAATTGTGTCGTTCAAAAATCTTCATTTTTTCTTTACCTATGAATCGTTATATTATACGTTACGTCATATACGCACGTCACATATTTTTCTCCTTATAATATTCAAAAGAAATCGTTGATACAGTTTCAAGTTTTCATTAAAATTTTATATGAAGAACAACGTAATTAGTAGAGCGTGTATTTTTAAGCATTTATAAAATTGAAGCGTACTTTATGGGGCAAAAAATTTGTTAAATTTACATAAAGTTAAGATTCAAATCGATTTTTAGCCTATTTAAGACTTTTTCAAAGCTAGGAAATCCCCTTGAAGTTCAAACTCGCTACTTATTTCCAAAATGGTGATAAGAAAAAAAATATCCCGCCCACAAAGTATGCTTCAAATTTATAAATGCTTAAAAATACCACGCTCTAGTAATTAGTAAATGTAAAAAGGTTTCAGAGGAAAAACAGATACACATGAATTATGAAATGTACGTTTTCAATGTATGCTTTTAGGCGATAGATCTCCAACTTCAGTGGGTCTTTCTTTATTGCTTCCCTATGATTTTTAGCGGCTTTTCTTTTTTTTTCAGCAACCGACTCTATCTATATGAAAATACCGATGATAATAATAATATATGACTTTCAAATTGATTGATCTCACAAGTTCAGATACGTTACGTTACCGACTTTAAAAGTACTCAGTTCAATATACTTCTTTGTAAATCTGCCAAAAAAATTGTTTTTTCCGGCTTTGGACAACAAAATTGCAATAGATTATAATTCTCAGTCACGAATTTCTGAGAAGATTGACGTGAAACGAAAATGTTATGTTTTTCGCTTACGCACGTCACAGAAGAAAATCAGCGAAAAGAATACTAAAAAGAAAGCCATTAACAAATTTTCGACGGCCACTTTTGATTGTTTTTGAAGGATAAGTGTTTTACGAATTTTTTTGCGTGATTAGCGCGTTGGTTACATCTACCTTAATAGCGAAAATGCTGGTTATAATATGCTATTAAAAGTCATCAGAAATAAGAAAAGCAAAAGCTCAACTTTGCATTCGATTTTCATGAAACGAGAGATGACTTAAGCCATCAATATTTTCAAATACTACCTTTCACACATTCCTCTTAGATAATATCAAATCAATAGGTCATTTTATTTACTTTGAAATTTTCGGTTACGGTTGACCTTTCTGCGGAAATGCCCATATGCTGCTGATTTTTAAGCAAATTTTTCCAAATTTTCAATTCATAGGTAAAATTAAAAATTTAGAAATTTAAAATTTGTATCTAAAAATTGTTACTTTTATGTTTTAGAAAAAAATCGGTAATTTATTCTGATTAGGATTTTACTCATAATATTGAAGGTGTATGATAATAGTGTTAAGGGGTTTCAAAGGAAAAATAAAAACTTGAAAAAAAAATACATAAGGTTTCTTAGAAAACCGATCTTTATAGAAGGTCAACCGTGTGGAAAAATTTGACCCGCCCGATTTTCATACTACATAATTCAAAAAAACGCTCATTTCCAAAAGCCGAATTCTAAAGCGTTATTAATATATTTTCTTCGCAAGAATAAACTTCGGAGATTGATGAATACAGTAGGAGATGATTTGAGCACAGCATTTTTCTGGTTGTAAAACAAGACCTGGGGGGGGTCACATTCAGAACACCAATTTTCCAACCTTCAAAAGTTAGTATACTAAATGTTTCTAAAATAATCTACATTTAATAGATTCTTGATGAAAATTTTATATTGCAAAAACAAAAATAATGAGTCTTATCTTGAGTATCAGCGTATTGAATTTATAGCAAAATTTCTTAAGTGGTCAGAATTCGACCACTCTCCCCGATCTAGGTATAACCCAAGCTATTCAAATTTTTCAAGAAAAAGAAATAGAGAATTCACATCTGCACAAAAAAAATAAAGTAATAAATTAAAAATGTAGCGCAATCGAACTGGAAAAAGCTGAATAGCTTCGGTTATTTTCAACCCATTGTCAAGACCGATAAATCATTTTCTTAGAAATTAAATTAATTTTCTTAAATAACGCCGATTTGAAGGCTTTGTAGTGAAACAAATTGGAATAAAATGGTTGAAAAATTTTGAAAAACTCAAACAAGTTCTTTTTTTCATGGGAAAAAATCCAATAAAGTAATAAAATTTCATCAAGCTGTTTATATTTCTCGAAAGAGCATTTTTTTGCCTTTTAATTGCCGTAAAAATATTCAAATCGGTTGATAAACAAAGAAGTTACAGCTTGGTAAGTGAGTCAACGGGTTTATATCTCGAATTCTAGAGCCAATCTTAAAAAACCGTTGCAATCACGCCAAATAACGTCAAAGACAACTTTCAGATTCTCAGATCCAAAACCGTGCGATCAGCATTGTAGCTCAAAGTGAGCTCAATATGAGCTATTAAAGATTGTGAAAATTTTCGTTCGAAATTTTTTTTAGCTTATATTGAAATCACTTTGTTGGACAGATTGATTTAGAGGGAATAAATCAAAATAAGTAAATTTTTAGTGTGTCCTTCTGATTTCGAGTAAACACTTTTCACTTTGTAGTACCAAAAAGGCATTAAGGTACCTTCAAATGCAGATAGTCTACTCAAAGGATCAAATTTTGTTTTTCCCTTCATTTCAATTTTAAAATTCCCATAAAGACTTGAACCAATTTGGGAGTTATAGGCAAGAAATAGAAAAGGGAAGTGAAAAAATTATTGATCTATTGAGATTTTTGCTGTTTTTACCCGCTAGATGGAGTGCTATCAGGTCAGTTATTAGTATAGTTTTTCTCTTTATCTAGGGCTAAAAATTCGTCTTAGATAGGAAAATAAAATATTTAATGGTTTACGAGATATAGCCCTATGAAAAATCGCAACTTAGTTCTGGGCCACGCTTTTCGAGATCGATTTTAAATTGATCTGTGGGCAATCTAGCAAAACTAAACATGAGGATTTATTATGTCTATCAAGTACTTTCAGTACCTGCAGATAAAATATTTTGTTTACCTTTGATGGCCTAAAAAAATGTGTGCCAAGATGCACATACATCTAAAGCGTTTTGCTCACTTTTGAATCCATTACAAAAATAACCACGGTATTTTAATCGTAGATAAATCAAGATTTAAAACTTAATTGCAAAGTAAAAAGTATTATTTTCTTTTGTAGCGACATCGATTTTAGTTGAACTTAACATAGTTTTCCTTTATTTTTATCCATAATAACTGTTGCCGTAGGGAAAGCGCGAATAACCGTAACCATAAGGATAAATTCCATAACGCGGGTAGTAAGAATTGTAGCCAAGACCTCCATATCCTCCGTAGCCACCATAACCACCGTATCCACTGCCTCCGTAGCCACCATAACCACCATATCCACCATATCCCCCACTGCCGCCATATCCACCGTAGCCCCCACTGCCGCCATATCCGCCGTATGGCCCATATCCCCCATAAGGATATCCATAGAGTTGGCGCGTTCTTCGCGATGGCACTGCTTGTTGAATTGCCGACTCAGCATTGAGTGAATCGTTTTCGTCGGCAAACAAAGTCGTACCGTAGCTTTGGCTTTTGGTTTTCAAGCCAATATTGACATCCGGGAATAAATCATTTCCGAAAACAGCGTTCCTTTCGATGAACAAAACTGCGCACAGAATCACTAAAACGCCAGATAATCGGACCATATTTTTTATGGATTACTTTTTTTTTCACTTTTGATTTTCTTTGCTTCAGTTAAATTTAGGTGTACCTTCCGACCACAACTGTCGCGTTCAACTGATGATAAATTCGTTTTTATATTTTTTTTTTTAAAGCACAATCACAATCACCTCTATTTTGATTTTGATTTCCTCTTTCAGACCGATGGAAATTATAATAAATGGTTGAAATAACAATTCGGGGCTTATTGCCTCCCATTGCGTGCTGAACAGTTTTTTTCTTTCTTCTTCTTCTTACTCACTTCACGCCAAGCTATGAGTTTCGCATCCCATTCCAATGGAGAATGGGAAAAATACCATTAACAAGTACCCAATGCAATGCAAAGATTAAAGTGCTAATAGCTTTTGGTATAAGGAGATCATATTTTGATACGAATTAAGTGTGTAAACATTCTAAATGACAAACAAGTAAGGGTGTTATAGTCAAGCGAATGTGACCGTACAATGCCCGACACAGATAGAGGGTAAGCTATATTTAAAAAAAAAAAATTTTTTTTTTTTTGAACAGGCATTAAGACAGCGACCATTAGGATAGTGTTTGGGGGATTTCCAAGACAAGTTGCTGAGGGAAAATTGCTGAGTACGCCTCTTCAATGCTTTGAATCTCCTAAACTTCCGGCTATCCCATTTTCAAACCTACATGACATGTTCCTGACACTTTAAGCTTAATTTAGAAAAAAATAAAAAAAAAACAAAAACTTCGAAGTGTTTGTAATTGTGCTTTAACCATTTCACCACCAATTTTACACTGAAAAAAAAATTAATTTTTAATTATTCATATTAAAACAAAATTGTTTTTATTCGAAACATTGCATGGACAAAAACGTATTTTTCATTTCATCAACTTTTAGGCTGAAAACACACCAAAGCCAACAAAACGTTGTTTCATGTCGAATTCGACAAAAGTATATTGCTTCTTATCTAGCAACACACACCGAGTACGACACAACATTTTGTTGGTCAACGCATTTGTTCGAACGCCGTTGATACATGGCACTCCATACAGCCAACCCACACCGAACTCGACAAAACGTTGCGCATGCTCGGCGACGTCGATAATCTCATGTAAGCTTACGGCGCAACGCACTGTCATATTCCCTTGCAATATACGGACATCGAAATCTGCACTGTTATATGAAACGAGGGAAGAACGCCCTCTATTCAGCTTTATTAGAAACTGAAAACGACACGAGCAAAACAGAAATCTTCGACAAAAAAGCATGCAGAAAGCTGTTGGCTTGGATTTTGTTTGAGTTCGACAAATTTGTTGGCGTTGGTGTGGGTTATGGCGAAAAGCATTTTTTTGCTGTACGTCAAAAAACGTTTTATTGGCTTTGGTGTGTTTTCAGCCTTTAAAGCCTATGTATCGGGCATGTGACAGAAATAGAATACGACAGAAAACGTTCGATTTCGCTTAAATTTTCATAGAAATGTAAGCGAAATCGAACGTTTTAACATATGTCGTATTCGATTTCTGTCACATGCCCGTATATCTCGAAAACTAACGGAAGTAAAACAAAAATTTTGTGCACCCTAACTCATATTCTCTAAATATGAATCTTTTCCCATTGTCCGGTTCACGTGAAATGCCCCATATACATTTTGTATGGTCTATCTCGACTGGTTTTGGATGTTACACACGTGCGCACAAACGCAATATACTCTCGACACAAAGTGTGTCATGTTGTCATATTGAATGTCTGAACGTTTTCGCTTTTCAATGTCAAATACTAACGCAATGAGCATAATATTTTCATAGCACATTGCCAATTATGTTGGGGGTAAAACTGTAAACAATACATAGCATTTAAGTCTGGCTAAACACTAACAAGCCAATTCAATGAGACATAGCCACACAAAGCTATATAGCTTGACCTTAAAGTTTCAAATAAACTTCTAAACAATTGTTCGATTGTATCTCGGACATCTCAAAATTTTCACAAAAGCTCCGATCAACATGGAGTGCGTGATTTTTTTTTTTTTTGTTTTTTTTTTAATTAAAAAAACGAACTTACATATTTTTATATTTTTTACAGTACGCACTAAGTATGTCCCGAAAGTATTCAATACGCAACGTGCAATCATGAAATCATTGCCCGTTCCATACGACTCTTTGGCAAAGTTTTCTTGAATTCATTCGTGCGGCTTATACTACGTTTATACGGCAGCCAATCGCAATTGAAAATTAATCGCAAATAGTGCAGTCATAGTTTATACGAAAATACAGAAACAAGATTACAAATTTTTTTTCGTGCTACCAGACTGAAAACAAAACGAAGTGGTAGCCCACATACGAAAACATGTGATTTTAGCTTTTGTAATTTTCCATTACTAAGTGGTTAACATAAATGTCCGACTCAGATACATTTATTCTCCTTTGCAATGTTATTAATGCAATAGCGAAAAGATATTCATATCAAATGCTGTTATTTTCCTATGACTGAAATAAATGGCGCTGCCGGATCGTCAAAAATAGCAAAACTTGCGACAAAAAAAGGTGGCGTCATCTGGCGTATTCATTGCAATTAGTCTCACTAATCACCATCTAATTTCGTAAGTGAATTAATCGCGAGTAGGTAAGATTTGTTCTAACCGTTTATACAGTAAAATTCGTTACTCGCGATATTTTTAATCACGAGTCAGACGTTCAGTATAAACACAATATTCGTATTGTATTTTGAGATTTGAAACAACAACTTAAAGCTAGATGTTTGAAAAAACCCAAACCTATTGGAAAAAATTGAATCTACCCCGAATAAATCAATAAATTAAATTCATTTTAAATTAAATAAGTTCTTATTAGAGTTGCAACTTATATCCACCCACTATCCGGAATCCGGCCTTATGTTTAATACCGTCAATATCCGGCCGCCGGATACCTCTCATTAAACATTTGCTATGTTTGAACTGGACATTGAAATTCTTTTGGGGGAAAAGTTTGTTCGTTTAATGCTCAAAATTACGTTCCCCTTGAATCTGATATGTGCATTAAAGAACCAAGAAATTTATTTTATGCGACATTTTAATTCTCCAACAACCTCAAACCAATAATACGTTTCGATTTTTCTTCGAAAATTTCTCAAAACAACTTAAATAAGGGAAGGCATTGGCAAGATTTTTTTTTTCACGATATGACAGGACAGCTTGACAGGACTGCCTTTTACGCGCTAAATTACGCTTGGCAGAAAAAGAATTTTCAAGCGCAATTGTCTAAAGGGCTTTCGAAAATTATTTCTCCCAGCAAACATTTGAAGAGAGATTATACTTTTTAACGACTCCGAAGTGAGTTTGAACTAAGTGGGATATATAGGGCATATAAAAAGATGGCGTAGAAGGCATTTTCAGGTTCACATCCCACACAGAGTGATCAAAAGCAAGAAACATCCTTTTTTAAACGGTCAAGGTGTCCTACAAAGAAAACTTTTCAACCGACTACGTTGGATGTTTTATAGGTCAAAACTGCTGTTGCTCTTTCGCAATTACTTTGTTTTTTCATTAAACAATTTTTACTATTAAGAATAAGGATGGGTAAACTCAATATTCAAATATTCGAAATTGAAATAAAAATCGAATTTATACCCCGATATGACGAATCTTTGAAATCGAACCGTGAGGTGCTAAAACTCGGTACAATCGAAGCTTCCACTGTCTAGATTTTTCCTAAGAATCCCACTAAATAGGCGGCACTAACTGGGCACACGATGACGCCAGGATATGATTTTCTATTCGGGCTTTACCTAGAGAAAATTACAAAAGTCCTGTCTAGATTATTAACGCCATCGCCAATATATGCGCGATTCTATCCAGCGCCAAAGTAGGGCCAAGATAAATCCGATCGAGTCAATATTTTTGAGTCCAGCGGGTGTCCAGACCCAGCCTAGATTTATCTTTATTGTGGAAAATCTACCTAGTCCCGAGCTAATCACCTTCAGACTTCTCTAGGCAAATTTTCCAGCCGGGTAAAAAATGCCTTTGCATCGCGCCCAGTAAACCAATTAGCGCGTGAAGTGCTTAGTGATCTAGATTTTCCTGAATTCATTTTAGAAAAGCAAAACAATCCTCAATATCTCCAAAGAAGGAATAGTGGAGGCATTTGTAATTCAGGGAATCTTCATAAAATGTACCCACATGCGTGTTTATGTTCATAATCAGGCATCAGTAGCATTCACATATGGCGCCAGGCAAAGTTTTCGTGCACATGAAATTAATATCCATAGGACGGCAGCGATACTTCATAAAATTTCGAAAGGTAATAACTACAAAACACCATAATCATGCACGGAACTTGCGAACCGAATACCGAATCTCAATATCGTGCTTTTCCTCGTGTTAAGAACGTGTTTGTGTGTGTGTGTGGGGCGAAACGTCGGATAACAATTCTCATGGCAAAACAAAAAGAATTATGCAAAAATCCCAACTGCATCAGCAAATATCCCCAAAACGCTAATAACTTTAAAAGTTTCCGCATACATCAGCAAGACAGAACACGAATTAGTTTCAGAATCGCAATTCGCAATCAGAGTTGCCAGCATCAGCATTAATTCGCACACATCAAGTCACTTAACGAACAGCGCCCATTATGCTCATCCGCAATACGTTTTGTGTGCGTGTACACAGGACAGACAGACATACATATATCCTATTCATGGAACCATCAAACACACACACACACACAGTCGCACTAAGCCGCGTATCCTGTGTGCACACGTGTGGGCCTCGTCGGCACGTAAAACTTTTCGATACTGACATAAAGTCTATCGCATGGGATTTATTCATGAAACGAATATGTATGTATGTATATGTAGATATATTTTTGATACAGATGAATATAAAGTCATATGTTTCAAAGTTCTGCAATAACACAACACAACACAACGCTCCCCGAATGCTTTCGCTCCTTCCCACCACTTGAAAGTTTTGCTTTTCCGTTTTTTTTTTCTTGTTTTTTTGTTTGTTCGATGCTTTTAAATCTTTCCATTTTGTACGTTCCCTAAATAGAAGCTTTCAATGTAAAGCGGTAGAGATTAATGTTTTGCACAAAAAAATTCGCAACAAGTTGGAAATATTTTTTGGCCATCATTTCTGGGCTTTTTTTCGACCTAAAGCCATTGATCGGCTCTGTTTTTGAATGGGCTGGATGGATTAGGCCTGAAGTGTAAATTGGTCAACATAACTTGATGGCTGGATTCAGTAAGAGATTTCGGCGGCAAGTCAAAGGATCGTGAAAGGACAGACAGAAAAGAAAACAAAATACGGTTCAATGCCAACAGAGAAGAATAGGCAGTATTGAGCCATTTGCGAAGCAATAGAGCTGAAGAAACAATCGATAGCACTATCGATGGTTTCAAAATATCGAAAACATCGATGGTTTTTTTTTAGCGACTATCGATAGTTTTGATTCATTGACATTTACTTTAGCTTTGGAAAGTTGTTGCTGGAGGTGAAAGAGGGTTTTTTTTTTGAAATTGACAGAATCCTAAAAATGCCTCTATTTGTATTAGGGTGTAGCAAAAATTTCGGTGTAAAATACCCATATTTTGAAAAAAAAAAGTCCACTTTCCCCATGTTCAAGTGAAAAACCCCACAATCCGGCATCACTGTTACTGCCCTAAGGAAAAAAAAACCATAATTCAGACAAGCTTGCACATCCCCTTCCCACTTCTTGAAAAATTTACAGAAATTCTGCGAGTCTTATGTGTATAATTTTATAGACCAAATGAGAATTATAGACGTCATGCTAAGCTGAGTATGCATATGGTTCAAAAAGTATGGATAGATTCCTGAAAAATAATTAAAAAAGCTTTTATAATCCGTCTCGTTGTAAATTCTCACGTGCTGTGATTTGAGGATGAATACATTTGCGAACAACAATCGGTTCAGTACCATTATCTCGAGTATTTCGTAACCGATTTGTATAATGTTTTTTTTTTCTAATTGAAATATATTTGGCACGAGCAGTACACAAATCCTTTTTTTATATCGGATGGTTATGACCACCAAAAATATACCAAATCAAATTACATATAAAGGTATTCTCCGTTAAAACATTCAGCATTAAATTTAAGTCAGAATCAAAGAGATAGGAAGGTCGAATAACACTTTCTACATATTATAGGTCTGAATTTAAAACTTATACATGAGGTCTACATCAATTTATGCTTGTTTAACTTAAATAAAGATTATTTTATTAAAAATGACATTCATATAACCAAATTACGATTTCTACTAACAATAAATACACATTGAATTCAGGTACTCCGTATTATCCAACCACTTCGCTAGAATTTTTGTTTGCCATTTCACATGTTCGATTGACAATTTTTTCAGATTGTGGTTAATTTTCTATGCCTCTGCTATCTTAACACCTTAAAAATCTAAAATTTAAATATTTAAACTCATTTTTTCATAAATTAGTAAAAATAAATAATTTTAAAAGAATCGACACACAGAACAGAGGAGAATTAGAAATAAGCCAAATGTCAAAATCGGTACATGCAAGTTTTTCAAGTCAAGAGGACAAGAACTCAGTAAAGGTAAATTAAATCATTCAAATTAATCTCAAATATAACTTATAATAAAAAATTAATGGCACCATTAGTATCCAAGTTAGGTACCTATCAGCAAGTATGGTGTCCAGATATTAAACAGCTGGCAAGTAATCGAAGATATTTAGTGCGCAAAATGCATCGGAATAAATTCATCATTAATTTTAAGGTCTATGACATCAAGAGTCAGGGCATACAAAAAGATATTACAATTCAAGATATCATAATCACGAACTGTCTTCCTGAATTCTGTAATTCCTTACTATATAACGATGAAAAGAGGTCTTCCGTATGCAGAAGTTATAATTCAATTCAAGTATTGTTCATGATGTAGGTTCTTAGAATTCTGTGAATCCTGTAATGATGTCATACAGTCCTAAAATTGGATGGTCCATCTGCAGTTCTGTTCCCGTACAATGTATGGGCAAATGGAATTTGTTGTTAATTAAATTTCATGTGATTTGTTTCTATTTAATTGAGAGCTTAAATCATTGGCAGAGTTGATCAGATTTAATTTCGAAGGTCCTAAATTTTTCACGTCGCATAGCCATTTTTGCACGAAATGTCCTTCCTGCAGTCCAGTCATTCCCACCAGCTATGGCTTTTTTAATTGCGACCTTATAAATGATCTTCATTTCCATTTGCACTACGTTGCAGATACGGTTCAATTAAAATCACTTGATAGTTTAATCTTTTGGCCAAAAAACAGAGGTTTAAGCTTGTCATCTCATTTAATAATCAGCTAACAACAGGTCCTTTAAATTTTTGAGATTCTCCATTGCACGATAAAGTTGGTTTTAGAAGGACAAGAACGTGAAAATTTTCACTTGGCTTTTATTAATTCAATCTTTTCTGTTTAAGATCCTTCAGTGCTTCCATTCATTCGGACATCGTTTCAGGTAACGGCTAAGCGTGGCAATTTAAAACTGCATTTTTGCCACGTCCTAGTAGCCATGTTTGACGATCCCAAGTGTACACACACAGCTTCACAGCAGGTAAGGTGCTTTTATAAAACCTCCCATCGGTTCCTCGTCTCTCACACTTTCTCTCCCTCAATTAATCGGACAAAGTTCAGGCCTTTTATATTTGCATGTCAATCCCCGCTTTTCTTATTATAGCCAGGGAGTATTTTTCTCTATTTTCTTTTATATGGTGCAAAAGTTTCGCATAGACTTTTCTGCGTTAAGATCTTCTTTTATGTCATCTTACCATACTATTTTGGGGCCTCCTTTAAGGAGACTTCATTGGCCTGCAACCCATACAATCGAGGTCCCTTTTTGTTCGATTTGCAAGGGGCACACAAGACCCTTGAAGTATCGTATTTTGTTTTCTGAATGTGGTCGACCTCGGAGGTACAATGAAGCACTTTCGTGCATATCGACCTCAAATCAAAACAAATAGATTAGAAGAAAATCTTTTTCTCTATATAAATTTGGTATATTAATAAATAACATGGTGAGGGTAACAGATGGTTCGGTCCCAAAAGAGGAAAGGAATGAAGGATAGGATAGAAAAGACCACCAACACCAGATATTACCTCAAATTGTCATTGTCACGCAGTCTATCTATTTCCGAAACTATTTCGATTTGGAAAGGATTTCCAATACACACAAAAGAAACTACTTTTTAAACATTCATCGTCCTTTCTTTTTTTTTTTTTTTTTTTTTAATGAGACTCATCAAAGCAAGGATATAATTAACTTACGTATTTTATACTAAATGAAGGCGTCATTTCCTATTTAGATCATGATTAATCGAATTCAATCGCTTGGAAATTTGGAAACTGGAGGGCGAAAAAAAATATTCTTCGAATATTCTCCATAAAAAGCGCCAGGACATTGTTTACATTTTCTTTTTTTTTTAGGTAATTTTGGCAATGGCGTCCAATCAATTTCAATTCTTTAACGAGCAATCGAAGAATCGAAGAAGAATGCTACGTTTGATTATTTTGGCATTCGGACTGACAGCCGTCTTATGCCTGGCCATCGGACACAAGTTTTTCAGCAAAGGAAAGACGAACTAATATTGAGATGCTAAAGCATAAAGTTCAATTACGTTACAATAACGATTAATGGCGACCATAGTATCCGCAAGTATGGTGTCCATTTAACAGCTGGCAAGTAATCGAAGAGTATTAGAGTGCCAAAATGCATCAATTTCATTTATTTTAAGGTCTGAAACAAGGTCAGGCAACAAAAAATATCTAAATTGTTTATATCCGAACTGTCTTCGGTGTCTAATTTACTGAATTATCAAAAGAGCGTACTGTACCAAGTTCAACAGAAATCTTTCAAGTACAGGTAAGGTCCTTAGAAATTCTTATCCTGTATGATAAGCAAATGGATGGTAAAGAGCTGTTCCGTAATTGCAAATGAATTGTTGTTAATTAAATTCAGGTGATTCTTTCTATGAATTGAAGTATATCATTGAATAGAAGATTAATTTCGGGTTCCATTTAGGAAAAATTTCACAAATGCTCGATTCTGTCATTCCACATATGCTAATGCGTCCTAAAATGCGGCAAATTTCTTTGCCTACTGCAGATAGTTCAAAAAGACTTGATAGTTTAATTTTTGCAAAAACAAGTTTAGTTGTCATCCATTTAATAATCAGCTAACAACAGGTCCTTAAATTTTTGAGATTCTCCATTCACTAAAGTTGTTTTAGAGCCAAGACGTGAAAATTTATCATTGGGTTTTATTAAACTTCAAACTTTTCTGTTTAAGATCCTTCAGTGCTTCCATTCATTCGGACTCTTTTCAGGTAACGCTAACGTGCAATTTAAAACTGCATTTTTTCCACGTCCTAGTAGCCATTTTACATCCCAAGTTACAACATTTCTTCTATTCAGCAGTAATTTTTTTGAAAGCGTTAAGAAATGATACAAATTTTATCTTATTATGGCACATAACATTCCGGTTCTTGGAAAGGCTCAATCAATTCCTTTCTAAAAGAAAGTAATAAAACAATTTTCTCTTTCAAAATATGTTTTCTATTAATTCAAATAGTTCACGATTCAAATGCTTAACAATTTCATAACACTCTTCTAATATTTTTAGATCCAATTTTCGTTTATACTCCTTTCCGAGTTTTTCAGCCTCATTTAAATAGCCTAAGTTTCGGATTAAAGTTCACCTCTATATTGCACTCAAATTTTTTCTATGCATGTATCTTTTGTTCTGTACTGAAATTTTCGTATAGAAAAAGTCGCTGGGCATTATCTGCGAATATCGTAGTGTAAATGCAATTCACATTAACGCATGAACTTTTTGCACATCGTTCTCAATACTTTCTGGCTACATTTGCACGTAAGATCTTTTGTTAGGAAAAATTTCTACTTCTTCGAATTGCACTCATCCGTTTTGCCTGGAAACTAAGCATTCTTATCCAAAGCGAAGTAAAATTCACCATTGGAAAATGCTCCAAATTTTTCATACACATTTAATAAGTACATTTTATGTTTTCCTTAATCAAAGGTAATCATAATTTTAAATTCTTTCTCATTCTCTCTCTTCCCAAAATCTCCCTCACAGCCTCTTTTATCTCTCTCTCAACCCACTCTCTCCTCTCTCTCTCACCCTCTCGATCGTTCACCTCCTCTCACTCACCACTCTTCGTTGGACTCAGACCTCTCTATCATCTCAACTCTACTCTCTCTCTCACCCTCTCCTTCCTCTCACCCTTCTCCTTACTACCTCTCTCTTCTCCACCCTCTACTCTCTCACAACACCTCTCACTCATTCAACCCTTTTCACCTCTTACTCTGTCAATTACTCTTCGCACCCTATTCCTTCACCCAACCTTTATTCATCTCCAAATTCTGCCACCTTAATCTCATGCCACACCTTCCTTTTTCTTCTACAGCCCTAAATTTTGTCTTCTTCCATCATACCCTTCAATCTCTTACGTCATCTCAACCAATCAATTTTTGAACTTCCTTTATCCTGATCGCTCTTTTCGCTCAGGAACCAACCTCTTTCGGGACCCCAAACTCTCTACTGCACCCTTCATCCGTCCTCTCTCTCACAAAACTTTCACTCTACGCTCCTATATACTTTCTCATGCCCACCATTATACCCAATTTTTGTTCATTTTCCTTTTAATGGTTCAGAGTCTTCGCATAGACTCCCTTTCCCTTCATAACCTCCAGCTCTTTCTGCTTCCACTGTATTTTTCCTCAATTAAGGAAAACAGTCAGCTTTTATCATTAATACATGCGAAATTCCCTTTTTCTTTCCAGATTTTTTCTCACAATTCTTTTAAGGTCAAAAGTTTCAGACTTCGTAAATAAGATCTTTCTATATCATCTACAATACTATTTGAGGCTTTAAGAACTTCAAATTTTGACCTGCAATCATACATTGAAGGTTGCACTTTTTATTAGAAATTGAAGTGCATTACAAACCTAAGATCGATTCTATGTGTCATTGCCGGAGGCTTATCAATGCCAACTTTATGATGCAAAACGATCATGTCAAAACAGGAAAGAAATAAAGAAATTATCGGTCATTTTCTTCTGAATGCACCTCCAAAATGAAGACTATAATTGAATATACATGTAATAATGATAGCGTTCAAGGTAAGGATTAGGTTAGGGTGGATGCCACCACAATTTAGGAAATTGGGACACACTTAGGCCGAAATATTCCCGTTTGAATGATTCCATACAGGAAGGCATGCTTCTAGTTAACATTCTCTCTTCGTGGATATTAGACTATTTTATGAATGCGACCATGTCTTTTATTAACGAGCAATCGTAGCAATCGGTGAGGAGGAGAAGTAGATATTTTGGATCGAATGACAGCCTGATCTTTCCTGGCCAGACTCAGTGGCATAAGTCGAATCAACATTGAGATTGGAAACTTGCTGAGTTGCAAATAAAATACTTCTCCTCCGATCGCAACTTCTCATGTAAAAAGGACCAGGTCAATTATTTGATTTTCACTGCTTAAACTAAGTCAATTTTGCTCTTCGATTCATTTGGCAATTCCCCTTTGTAGTTGAAGTTGAACGAAGCAAGCTGTTATTTTTTGCATGGTGAATTTTACCTGCCATTCGGAAGGAATATTTTTAAAGAATACTGTTACCTGTTATTTTATAAACTTAGAAAACAAACGAAAATGGCATTTAAATAGGTTTGCGAAGAAATGAAAATAAATCCATTATCAATCGATTATTGCTTCAATTATATGCTTCACAACACTCGGACTTTATATACTATGCAGGTCTTGATAATCGAAAGCGATTTTTTCTAAATTTTACAATCTAAACTGCATCATTAGTTTTTATAGTTACAGTTATGGTTTCATACCAGAAAATTAGAGTTAAAAACACGTATTCTGAATTGGTCCCAAAGTGAACCCCAAAGACTACCAAGCATTTCTTTCTGAAACATCATTTTGATAAAATATCGCATCTAGGATGTATTCACGATTAAAGTTCAATAGTTTTCCATGATTTAATAAGTAGTTTTGTTTATGGGTGTAGGACATTGACCGTTCTAGAAAATTAAGTTTCAAGAAAAAGCCTTTAACGTCTCAAGATCAGCACATGTCGGGCGCGTCAGCGATTATGAGCTATAACTATATTAATACTTGAATGTTCGGTCTGATTTTTGCACAACATATTCTCAATAGGTTTTACTATTGAAATATGGAAGAAAAAATAAACGATTTTTAAAAGGGCTCACATGAGAATTACCCCTTCAACATATTCCAATGATCTATAAATAATAATAAAAAAAATTAATTTATATTTCGCACATAATTTTTATAGCTGAATACCCAAAGCACAGGAAAATATTTAACACCTGCAAACATTTGAAACCAGTTCCAATCAACTCCATGCGTACAAATTTCCGCTTACAAAACTCACGAGCTTTTTGCACAACAAGCTTAGCGGAGCATATTTTTCTATGAGGCGAGATGGGAAGTTCAGATTTTTTAATCCAAACCTTGACAAATCGGATCAAATCGGAGAAAGTCGAAAAACCTGGTCACGTTATGCTAATACGTAAACGACGATACATAAGACTATTGTTTATTATATTTATTTTTTGTTTAAATAAAAAAAATAATGCTGAAAGGTGCAAAATATTGATAATTAAATATAATTATTTGTCAAAAATTTTTAGAATTTTTCAATTGCATCACTCATTCAAAGTTTGTTTAACGCCGACCAATGGTGAATACACCACAGAGGCAACACAAGCAACAACAAGTTGTGTAGGGCGGCTGTTCTACTTATGGTTTAAAAAATAACAGATTTGCTTCAGTCTAGCTACTGCGCATCTACTACTTTAATTCGATGAATATTTATGTAAATACATATACATATATGTATTGAAATAATATTGAAAGTGAATAATGTGCACAGAAAAATTTTTGAGCGTAAATACAACCAATTTTTTAATCAATATAACAAATTTGTTGTTAAAACTGAGCCTATCACAATTTTTGTTATATTAACAAATCGTTTAATTGGGACAATTACTCGAAGTATTAACACTCAATAAACATTTTCAAACAACGATTTGTAATATCAACAACCAAAAATATTAACACTCAATGAAATATTTTAACAAACGATTTGTAATATCAACAACCAAAGGTATTAATAAAAATCAACCAATTATTTGAAATAAATAAAAAAGAAAAATATGCTACATTAATAGTCCATAATAAAAATTTGAGTGAACATTTACAAAATATTTACATTATACATATAACATCCACTTCCAAAGGAATAAAATTGCTTTTAATCTGCGTTCTCATGAAACTAAGGAAAAATAATATTTTTTCTAACTATATTACTCTCAATCGACTGCTGCATCAGTCAATATAAACGTTAATTTTCTGGGAGTTGGGTTTCTCACAGAAAATTGCAATCGAACATAAAAAAATTGATTTAAAAAAATTTTGAGTTGTGCCGACTTATTAGCAAAGGTGCGATATGTGAGCTAATTTTTGATTAATTTGTCCCTTCTTGTATGTAAGTCCGCATAAAGCTAATGAGATTTTTAGAAAAATATTTATATGCACTTTCAAAAATTTCAAACAAAAGTTTTGTCAAGTTTTAATACTTTTGGTATTTAATACAACAAAATAATCAACCAAATTTTTGTTCAAAATTTAATATTACGAACTTTTTCCGAATTTCGTGTTTTGTTTGAAATTTTTAATTGCGACAATTAAAAACCCGATGAATCGAGTTTAACAAACGCCATTAATTGGAATTTTTCGTAGCCAGTTTTTATGTGTGTGATGGAGAGAGATATACAGAGAGATGTGTAGACCCGCAGTTCCTCAAGGGGATTTTTAAAATTTTTTAGAATACATATTAGTAATATGATATTACGATTGACGCCGGAGAGAAAATTTTTTTTATTTTAAAATTTTTTTTATTTATTTGAAATGTTGAATCCTACACAGGAAGACAAGGTCTTAAAATTGTGTAGGTGATGCAAAGAAATTTAGAAAGCAAAAAAAAAAAATTTCAATAGAAAGAAGAAAGAGCAAGAAGAGAAAAGGAACTATGTGCAGATATCTACATATGCAATAAAAGTAATTGAAATTTCATAAGCTCTAAAATGTGAAGAGTGGAATTTCATACATATATGAAGAAAAATAACAATCAATAACTTAAATGTAAGTACTCTCAAGAAAACTTTTTGCCAATTTTTTAAACTTATCGACGTTTGCTGTAAACTGAATATTCGATGGTAGTGAGTTCCAGAGCTGCACAGAGAAAAGAAAAAATTGCCTTTCAGATAAACGCAAGCGATGCCAAAAGGGAATAATATCGAGGTTGCGAGGAGAGTGGGTGAATCTTAGCTTGCTGTACAAATAAGAGGGTTCTCTTGTATATATATATATCGATGAAGAAATAGAACGGTTCGAAATTTAAGCAAATTTTTAAAGCTAAGACCAAATATTAGGCGACTATATTCAGACACATGGTCGGTTCTTCTAAGGTTAAAGATATACTTGCTATGTTGTTAAAAGCTACATTCAGCTTTCTCATGTTTTCGTATTCGCAGTTAGCGAATATTTCGGCGCCATATAGCAGAACTGGTACAAGATATGTCTTTCCCAGGAGTAGGCGAATGTTATTGCGGAGTTTGGTTATTGCATGACCCATAAAGATCGGAGAAGACCGTAGACTTTAGCTTGCAGCGGAAAATGATTACTCCATGAAAGATTGCGGTTGAAGATGATACCCAAATTTTTAGCTGTTTCAGAAAATTCAATTACAGAACTGCCAAGTTTAATGTTAGGAGCATCAAAAGATCAGACAGGACGCTTGCCAATTATGAGACACTTAGACTTTCTGGCATTGATTCTCAAGAGAATTCTGAGATGCCCAACGTGACAGTTTTTCCAGATCATCGTTAAGGAATGAAATTCCCAGATTTAGCTCATTAAGTTTACACCTTTGGATAAGCTGCACATCATCAGCATACATATGGATATCGCAATTTTTCAATACAGAAGGAAGATCGTTGATATATGTGTTAAATAGCAAGGGGCCAAGAATTGATCCTTGAGGGACACCACTTGTCAGAGGCAGAAGTAATTTGACTTAAAATCCCAACACAAACAGATTGAGATCTTTCGGTTAAATATGACTTTAATAGGCCCGTTGCATAAGAAGAGAAGTTGAATTTCGATTAAGTTTTAGACAGGCAATACTAGTATCAACTTTGTCAAAGGCCTTCGAATGATCGAGAAGACATAAAACAGAAACTTCATTGTTTTCAAGTGCAGCGCGAATATCCTCAACTACATTAATAATAACAGACACACAGCTACGATTACGTCTGAAGCCTGACTGCTTATCTGTCAAAAGGGATCTTGATGATAAGTACTGAGTAATTTGGGTATGCATGATCCTTTCTAAAGCCTTTGACATGAATGGCAAAATCGAGATAGATTGATTTTAAAAAAAAATTATTTTATTATTACAAATCTCAAAAAATTCTCTAATTGGGAGCTTCTTTAAAGCCATTTAAAGTCGACGAAACCAGTTGATAAATGCAACCTATATACTCACTTCATTGATTGTATGAATGGAAAGTCTCCGACAATGCACCGTGAAAGTGTGAAAGAGTTTTATTGCATGAATGAATCAATGAGAAATTCAATTGAATTAAATCTTTAAAAACTCTATTCCGATTAGCTAAGAGAGATGATCCAAAGTGAGCATGACCTCTGAGCAAAGCGGGGCTGGACTAAATCCGTAAGACATTTTCCAAACTAAATCGAAAATATATATATTCATCAAATAATAATTCGAAGTATATTTTGCTCGAATTCGGTTCTATTGAAGCCCGCAGAGAAAACGTAAAACTAAAAATATTTATTCGCTACAGCAAATTTTAAGCTTCTAATTATCATAAAGCTGCCTTCTAATTAACAACTTTCAATTCGTGATGTCTAATTGATACGCCCGTGAAATGCTTTTCTGCGCAAAACAATCACTTCTCAAAAAAAAAAAAAATGGAAAAAAACCAAAGAGAAAGGGCAGATAGACAGGTCGCATTATGTGTACAGTGGGGTTATTCCCAAATGATACAAAACAAAAACAAAAACAAAAAGTATATCTAATCGGTTTTATGGTCGATAATAGTAAAGGTATATTCTGATTCATACCACTCAAGTCGAAAATTCCATGTGTGGACAGTGGCGGTAGCGGAAAATTAGAACGGATATGCGAGATGAATAAATTTAAAAATCGAACCCTAAATAGATATGTCCACAGTAGAGTTTTCACTGTACAAAAAATTTGATTACGTTTCTCCAAGACTCATTAGAACTCATTCGCAATGCTCGATCGTGACAGATTACAGGTGAGATTTTGTGTCCACAAAATGTTATGATTGAGCCTATAAAAAGTCGCGCCTCTTAGCGCGATGTCTCATTATAAGTGAATAACGTGACCCAAGAAAATCTTTTAAGCTTAAAATTTATAAATTCGATAATAAAAAAAATGCGTGTTTTAATCTTTCTCTCAGTTTTGATGATTCTTTCCGCTGCTGTGCAATCGATTGGAGTCGAAAAAAGCGAAAATATCGACACTATTGAGGAAAATCCAGAAGACAGTCTGTTGAATGCGGATGCCGGCCACCGTGATAGCGACGATTCCCCAAGAGTAGTGCGTCAATTTTATGGTGGTGGCTATTATGGACGCCCTTACGGCGGTTACGGTGGTTACGGCGGAGGTTTCTATGGACGTCCATACGGCGGTTATTATGGCCGGCCATATCCTCGTTATGGCGGATACGGGCCATATGGGGGATTTGGTATTTACCCCTCATTCGGATTTTTTGGCTAACAGAAAGGAATTTTTTTTTATTGGAATATGTGACAAGTGAAAGTGTATTTAAATTAAATTAAGTTTAAATTAAAAAAAATAATTTAAAAATATCCATCGCCAGAAAATTTAATTTAAATTTAAATTAAATAAAATAATCGAAAAAAAATTCCATCACTTCAGAAGATTTTAAAAGGATTGCCGACTGCTGCCCCCTGAAAGGGACTGTTGTTTGACTTTTTGTTGATTTTTAAAAAGGGTACTACCTTAAATCGATGTAGAAACCGATTTTTAAGTTCCTTTTTGGAAGAATTTTTGAAATACCCTTGAAAAGTCCCATTTTTTAAGCCTTCTTTCAAAGTTTTATATCTCAAAAACTAATTGAGATAGAAAGATCAAACAAATGACGATTGGAAGTTAATAAAACATGAAAACTAAAAAAAAAAATTACATTTAACACAGAGAAAAATGTTTTCACAAACAAAAAATTAAAAATTGAATAATTTTTTTCAGTGTATTCCCACTTTTCTCCCACTTTCTATCTATTTTAAATTATAACCTCTAAGTATTACCTTAAAAAGAAAAGTATTTTTATCAAAATCAAAAGACATCTGAGATATATACAAAAACGTAAGTGCACACAGGTTCTTTCGGTCCCTACATTTTTTGCTGCGGTTGTCATGCGTATGCAGAACAAATGATTTTTTTAAAGCGTAATACAACGATTAATATTTTTTAATAAAAGAGGAAATGTCAAAAAAACCATTTTAAATTTTACACTGAGAAAAATTTTCACAAAAATTTATTACAGTTTTTGTTATACTTCCTGGTTTTACTGCAATAAAAACCAGAGATCCTAAATAACTATTAATTTTTTTTAAAATCGAAAAAATTGCTTTTAAACGACGAAAATTTTTGAAGTTAGTCGATGATGGATTTTTTGTTTTCGTTGCTCAAACTTTTATTTTTTGATAAATATTTTTTACCGCCTTGAACAATTATGAATGAGAAAAATTTTTCCGTTGCTCATAATTTTAAGCGTTCAATAAATATTTTTTACGTTGTTTCAAAACGATTGTGAATGAGAAAAAACTTTTCCGTTTCTTATAAGTTTTTTTCAATTAATAGTTTTTAATTTATTTCGTTAAGAGAGAAAATATATGTATAGTGTAACTGGTGATACCATTCTATGATATCATTAATAGCGCTGCAGATCGCGGTTATTATTAGGCAACGTAAAAACAATTTTTTTGAAAAATAAATGTTATAAGCAACGGGAAAAAATTTTTCTCATTCATAATTGTTATGAGGCAACGTAAAAAATATTTATCGACGATTAAAATTATGAGCAACGGAAAAAAAAATTTTCTTCATAACTGTTATAAAAACTGAAAGATTTTTTTTTTTTTTGGTTTTTTAAAAATTTTTTTTTTTTAAAAAAAAATTCTTAAAAAATTTTTTTAAATTTTTAACTTTGGAAAAAAAAAAAAAATTTTTTTTTTTTTTAAAATTTTTTTTTGGGGGTTTTTTAAATTTATTTTTAAAAAAAAAAATTTTCCCTTTTTTTGGTTTAATTTGGGAAAAACCCCCGAAAACCCCCCCCAAAAAAAAACCCAATTAACCCCTTTAAAAACCCAAATTTAAAAAAAAAAAAAATAAAAAATTTTTTTTTTTAAAAATTTTTTTGGGGCCCCCTTTTTTTTTTTAAAAAATTTTTTTCCCCTTTAAAAAATTTTTTCCTTGGGTTTTCCCAAAAATTACCTTTTGTTAAAATTTTTACGGGGTTTTTTAAAAACCCCCAAAAAAAATTGTTGGGAAAAAAAAATTTTTTTCCCTTTTTTTTTTCCCCTTTTTCTTTTTTTTTTTTTTTTTTTCCCAATTTTAAAATTTTTTTAAAAAAAGAAAAAATTTTTTTTTAAAAAAAAAAAATTTTTTGGGGGGATTTTAAAAAACCCTAACCCCTTTAAAATTTGGGGGAGGAAAAAACCCCCTTAATTTTAAAAAAATTTTTTTTGGATTCCCCCGGGGAAATTTAAGCCAAAATTTTTTAAAATTTTAAAGTAAAAAAATTTTTTTAAAAACTTTTATTTTTTTTAAAAAAAATTTTAAAAATTTTAAAAAAATTTTTTTTTTTTCCCCTTTTTTTTTTTCCTTTAAAAATTTTAAACCCATTTTGGGAAATTTTTCCCCTTTTTTTTTTTTTTTCCCCCCCAATTTCCCTAAGGGGGGAATTTTTTAAAAATTAAAAATTTTTTAATTTTTTGAAAAAAAAGGGGGTTTTTTTTTTTTTTTTGCCCAAAAATTTTTAAAAAAAAAAAAAAAAAAATTTAAACCCCTTTTCCCCTCCGGAAAAAAAAAAAAAAAAAAAAATTTTAATAAAAAAAAATTTGGAAAACCTTTGGGGAAAATTTTTCCCCTTTCCCCCTTTTTTTTAAAAAATTTTTTTTAAAAAATTTTTAAACCCCCGGGAAAACCACCGGGTTTTTAAAAACCCCAAAGAAAAAAGGAAGGCAAAAAATTAAAAAAAATTTTTACCCAAAAAAAAAAATTTTCCCCCCCCTTTTTTTCAAAGGGTTTGAAACCCCAAAAAAATTTGGGGGGTTTTGTTTGGGGGGCTTTTAAAAAAAAAACCCCCCCCTTTTCCCCCCCAAAAGGTTGCCCTTTTTTTAAAAAAAATTAAAATTGGAAAAACTTTTTTTTTTTTTTAAATTCAATTTAAAAATTTTTTTTCCCCCCGGGGTTTTTTAAAAGGAAAGCAACCGCCCTTTAAACCGGGAAAAAAAATTTTAAAAAGGCTTTAAAAAATTTAAAAAAAAAAATTTTAAAAAAACCAAATTTTGGTTTTTTTTGGTTTCCCTTTTTTTAAAGGGTTTTTTTTTTTTTTTTAAAAAATTCCTTTTAAAAATTTTTAAATTTTTTAAAAAAATTAAAAAAATTTAAAAAATTTTTAAAAATTTTACGGAGGTTTGGGGTTTAAAAAGGGGTTTTTTTTTAAAAGGGAAATTTAAAAAAATCCCGGGGAAACCAAGGAATTTTTAAAAAAAAAGGGGGGCCCAAAAAAATTTTTTTTTTTTTAAAAATTGGGAAATTTGGAAAATTTTTTTTGGAAAAGGGAAAATTTTTTTTTTTAATTTTTAAAAAAAAAACGGGGTTTTTCCCAAACCCCCAAAAAAATTTTTCCGGGTTTTTTAAAAATTTAAAAGGCCTGAAAAAAAAAAATTTTTTTTTTTCAATTTGGCCCTGGGGGGTTTTTTTGCCCGGCCAAAAAGGTTTTCCCCCCCCCCTTTTAAAAATTTTTAAAAAAAAAACCCCAACCCTTTTTAAAAAAAAAAATTTAAAAATGGGTTTTTAAAATTTCCCCCTTTTTTAAAACCCCCAATTTTAAAAAGGCCAAAAGGGGAGGAAAAAAGGGTTTTAAAATTTTGATTAATTTTGGGAAAAAAAAATTTTTTTTTGGTTTAAATTTTAAAAAATTTAAAATTTTTCTTTAATTTTTTAATTAAAAACCCAAAAAAAAAATTTTTGGGGGAAGGGTTTCCAATTTGAACCCCTTTTTTCCCGGGGCCCCAAAAAGGGTTTAAAAAAAAAAAATTTTTAAAAAAAAGGGGGGGGAAAATTTTTTTTCCCCAAAACCAAACCCATTCGTTTTGGGAAAAAAACAAATTTTAAAAAAATTTTTTTCCTTTTTTTTTAAAAAATTTTTTAATTTTTTAAAAAAAATTTAAATTTTTTTTTTTTTAAAAAAAAAAAAATTAACCCGGCCCGGGGAAATTGAAACCCCCAAAAGGAAAAAATTTTTTTTCCCCCCCCCAGGGGAAAAAAAAAACCCAATTTTGGGAATTAAAAAAAAATTTCCGGGGTTTCCGGGAAAAAAATTTTTCCCTAGGCGGGAAAGGGGAAATTGAAAAAAAAATTTAAAAAAAATTTGGGAAAGCAAAACCCTTTGGGGTTTAATTTTAAATTTTTTTAAAAAAAAAAAAAAAAATTGGCCCAATTTTTAAAAAAAACCCAAAAAAAGAAAATTTTTTTTGGGTGGCCCTTTTTTTTTAAAAATTTAAGGTTCTTTAAAGGGAAAAAAAATTTTTAAAAACCAAAATTAAATTTTAAATTGGGTTTTTGGGTTTTTTTTTAAAGAAAATTTTTTTAAAAAATTTTCCAAAATTTCCAAAAATTTTTTAAAAAAAAAATTCGAAAAAAGAAACCCTTTTTAAAAATTTAAAAATTTTTTTTTAAAAAAATTTTAAAAAAAAAATTTTTTTTTGGGAAAGCCTTTTTTTTCCCCCTTTAAAGGCCTTTTAAAAAAAAAATTAAGAAAGGAATTTTTAAAAAAAAAATTTGGGAAAAACCCTTTAAACCAAAATTTTTTTTTTTAAAATTTAAAATTTTTTTAACGGAAACCTTTTGGTTTTTTCCCCCTTTAAAAAAAAAATTTAAATTTTAAAAAAATTTTGGTTAAAAATTTTTTTTAAAAAAAAAAATTTTTAAAAAATTTTAAAAATTTTCTTTTTTGGGGGAATTTTGGGGTTTTAAAAAGGGGTTTCCCGGGAAAAAAATTAAGGCCATTTTTTTCCATTTTTTAAACCCCAAAAACCCCTTTTTTGGTTTTTTAAAAAAATCCCAAAAATTTTTTTTTTTTAAAGGTTTTTTTTTAAAAAAAAATTAATTTTGGCCAGAAAAAAGGGGAGTTTTAAAGGTTTTTAAAATTTTTTTTTTTAAAAACCCAGGGGTTTTTTTTTTTTTTTTTTTTTCCTTTAAGGGTTTTTGGGGGAAAAAAAAATTTTTAAAAAAAAAAAAAAAAAAAAAATTTTTTTTTTTTTTTTGGGGAAACCCAATTTAAAATTTTAATTTTAAAAAATTTTAAAAAACCAAATTTTAATTTTAAAATTTTTCCAAAAATTTTTAAAAAAAAAAAAAACCAAAGTTTTTTTCAATTTTCAAAAAAGGCCCGGGTTTTTTTAATTGTAAATTATTTAAAAACCTTTGGGAACTAAAGGGAAGGGGAAATTTTAAAAAATTTTTCCCCAAAAAAAAATTTTTTTTTTAAAATTTTAATTTTTAACCCCCCGGGGGTTTAACCAAAACCAATTTCCCAAAATTTTACCGGAAAAAAAATTTTTTCAAAAGAACCAAAAAAAAAAAATTTTTTTTTTTTTTTTTGGGCCCTTTTTAAAATTTTTTTTTTTTTTTGGGGGCCAAATGGTTAAAAAAAATTTTTTTAAAAATTTTTAAACCCCCGGGGGGTTCCCCCTTAAGAAAAAATTTTTGGGGTTTTTTTTTTAAAATTTTTTGTTTTTTTTAAATTTTTTTTTTTAAAAAAAAAAAAAAAAAAAAAATTTTTTCCCCCTTTTAAACCAAAATTTTTTTTTTTTTCTTTTTTTTAAAAAAATTTTTAAAAGAAAAAATAATTAAAAAAAAATAATTTTTTGGGGGAAAATTCTTTTTAAATTTAAAAAAAAAATTTTTTTTTTTTTCAAACCTTTTCCCAAAATTTTTTAAAAAAAACCCCCAAATTAAAAAAAAAAATCCTTTTTTTTTTTAAAAGTTAATTGGCCCTCCCCTTTTTCCCGGGGGGGAAAAAAAGGAAATTTTAAAAAAAAAAAAACCCAAAAATTTTTTAAAAATTTTTTTTTTTTCCCCCCCTTTTTAAAAATTTCTTTTCCCTTTTTTCCCTTTTTTCCCTTTTCCCCTTCCTTTTTTCCCCTTCCCCCCCAAAAAAGGGCATTTTTCCCAAAAATTTTAAAAACCCCTTCCCTTTTTTCCCTTTCCCTTTCCCCGGGAAATTTTTTTTTTAATTTTTTGGGGGCGAAGGGGGTTTTTTTCCCACCCCTTTCCAAATTATTTGGCCCAAGGGGTTTTTGGGTTTTTCCCCCCAAAAAAAAAAAAAAAAAGGGGGTTTGGTTTTTTTTTTTTATTTTTTTAAAAAAAATTTCCCAAAATTAAAAAAAACCCAATTTTTTCCCCCCTTTTTAAAAATGGGAAAAAAATTTAAAAAAAAGGGGGGAAAAAAAAACCTTTTTTTGTTTGGGAAACCAAAAAATTTTTTTTTTTTAAAAATTTTGGGGAAAATTAAACCCCTTTTTCCCCCCTTTTTTTTCCCCTTTCCTTTTCCCCGGGGAATTTTAAAATTTTAATTTAAATTTTAATTCCCCGGGAAAAAAATTTTTTGGGGGCCGTTTTTTTGGGTTTTTTTTAAAACCGGCCCGAATTTTTTTTTTTTTTTTTTTAAAAATTTTCCAAAAAAATTTTTTTTTTAAAAATTTTTTTTATTAAAAAAAAACCGGCCAAATTTTAACCTTTTTAAAAAATTTTTTTAAAAAAAATTTTAAAAAAAAACCCCTTTTTTTAATTTTTTCCCAAATAAATTTAAAATTTTTTTTTCCCCAAATTTTTTTAAAAAAATTCCAAAAATTTAAAAAAATTTTTCCAAAAAAGGGTTAAAAAAAAAAAAAAAAAATTTTTTGCAATTTTCCTAAAAAAAATTTTTTTAAAAAAAATTTTTTTTTTTTTTTTTTGGGGCCAAAAAAATTTAAAAAAAAAATTTTAAAAAAAAGGGAATTTAAAGGCAATTTTTCCCTTTTTTTTAAAAAACCTTTTTTAAAAAAAAAAAGGGTTTTTTTTATAAAAAATTTTTGGGAACCCAAAAGGGGCGGGTTAAAAAAAAAGGAAAAATTTTTTTTTAAAAAAATTTTAAAGGCCCTTTTTTTTTAAAAAATTTTTTCCCTTTTTTTAAAAATTTTTTTTTTAAAAAAAAACAAAAACCCAAATTGCCTTTGGTTAACCCTTTAAATTTAAATAAAAAAGTTTTTTAAAATAAAAAATTTAATTCCCAAAAATTTTTAATTTTTTAAAAAAAATTTTTAAAAAAAAATTTTTTTCCCGGGTTTTTAAATTTTTTTAAATTTTTTTTTAATTTTTCCAAAAAAAATTTTTGGGGGGTTTTTTCAAAAAAAATTTAATTTTTGGGTTTTTTGGGGAAAAGGAAAAATTTTTTTTTTTGGGAAAAAATTTTAAAAAATTTTAAAGTTAAAAAAATTTTTTTGTTTAAAAAAAAGGGGAAAAAAATTTTAAATTTTTTTTTTAAATTTTGGGAAAATTCTTTAAAATTTTTAAACAATTTTTTTTTTTTTTTTTTTTTTTTGGGTTTTTTTTTTTTGGGTTTTTTTTTTAAAAAACCCAAAAAGGATTCACAAAAAAAAAAAAATTCCTCCCCCAAAAACCCCCAAAATAAATTTTTGCTTTTTTGGGGAAAACCGGGGGTTTTTTTTCAAAAAATTAAAATGGTTAAAAAACCCGGGTTTTAAATTTTTAAAAAATTTTTTTAAATTTTTTCCTTTTTAAAGGTTTTAAAAATTTGGAAACCGGGGGGGGAAAAGGAAATTAAAATTTTTTTTTTTTTTTGGGGAAAAAAATTTGGGTATTTAAAAAAATTCCCAATTTAAATTTAACCCTTTAAAAAAAAAAAAAATTTTAAATGAAACCTTTCAAAATTTAAAAAAAAATTTCCCCTTTTTTAAACAAAAATTTTTTTTTAAAATTTTTTAAAAATTTTTTAAATTTTTTTTAAGGTTTTCCCAATTTTTTCCCAAAAAAATTGGCCTTAAAGGGGAAAAAAAAAAAAAAATTTTCCAAAAATTTAAAATTCAAAACCCCCCTTTTTTTTTTTAATTTTTAAATTTTTTTTTTAAAAAACTTTTGGGGTTTTTGGGCCCCTTAAAAAAAAAAAAGGGGGGGAAAAAGCCCAAATTTTTTTGGGGTTTTTTTGTTTTTTTTTTTTTTTAAAAAACCCAAATTAAAATTAAATTTTTTTCAAAAAAAAAAAAATTTTTTGGGAAATATAAATTTTTTTAAAAAAACCCAAAAAAAAACAAAGTATTTTTGGTTAAATTCCCAAAACCCCTTTTTCTTTTAAAAAATTTAAAGGTTTTTTTTTTTTTCGGAATTCCCTTTTTTTTAATTCCAATTTGGGGAATTAAAACCCCTTAAAAAATTTTTTTAAAAACCCTTTCCCTTGTTTTTAAACTTTTTTTTTTAAAAAAAATTTTTTTTTTTTTTTAAAAAAAATTTTTTTTTTTAAAAAAAAGGCCAAAAAAAAAAAAAAAAAAAATTTTTAACCAAAAAAATTTTTTTTCCAAATTTTGGTTTTGGGAAAAAATTTTTTTTAAAAAAAAAAAAAAAAAAATTTTTTTTTTCAAAAAAATTTTTTCAACCCAAAACCCTTTTTAAAAATTTTAAAAAGGGTTTTAAAACCGGGGGGCCCCTTTTAAAAAATTTAATTTTTACCAAGGGGACGGGGGGAAAAAGAAAAATGGGGTTTTTTTTAAAAATTTTGGGGTTTTTTGGTTTTTTTTAAAACCCCAATAAAAACCCCCCCAAAACCCAAAATTTTTGGGTTTAAATTTTTAAAGGTTTGCCCAAAAAAAAAATTTTTAAATTTTTTTTTAAATTTTTTTTGGTTTTTTTAAAATTAAATTTTTTTGTTTTTGTTTAAAAAAAAAAGTTTCAAAAAATTTCCTTTAAAAAATTTTAAAAAAAGGGGTTTAAAAGGGGAAAAAAAATTTTAAGTTTTTTAAATTTTTTAAAAAATTTTTTTTTTTTTGGGTTTTTTTAAAAAATTTAAGGGAAAAAAAAAAAAAACCCAAAATTTTTTTAAAATTTTTGGCTTAAATTATTTTTTTTTTTTTTTTTTTTCCCGAAATTTTCCCTTTTAAAAAAAAAAAAATTTTTTTTAAGGAAAAACCCAAAAAAATTTTTTAAAAAAAAACCCCCCAAAAAAATTTTTTCCAAATTTGGGTCAAAAAATTTTTTTTTTTAAAATTTCCCGGAAAGGGGCCGCAAAAAAATTTCCTTTTAAAAACCAACCCAAAAAAAAAAAAAAAATTTTTAAAAAAGGTTTAAATTTGCAAAAAAAAAAGTTTTAAAATTTTAATTAAAAATTTTTTTCCTCCGGTTCCTTTTTTTCCCCCCCCCCCCTTTTTTTCCCCCCCCCCTTTTTCCCCCCCCAAAACCCTCCAAAAAAAAAAAAAAAAAATTTTTTTTTAAATTTTCCCTTTCCCCCAAAACCCCAACCCAAATTTTAATCTTTTTAAATTTTTCCCAAAGGGGGGGAAAAAATTTTCCCCCAAAACAATCTTTTTTTGGGGGGGGGGGGTTTTTTTCATGGAAAAAAAATTGGGGAAAAAAAAATTTTGGGGGTTTTTTTTTCCTTTTTTTTTTTTTAAATTTTAAATTCCCAAAAAAAAAAAAAAAAATTTTTAAAATTCCATTTTTTAAAAAGGGCCCCAAAAATTTTTGGGGCCAAATTTTTTTAAAAAAAAAGGAAAAAATTTTTTAAAAAGGGTAAAAAAAAAAATTTTTCCCTTTTAAAATTTTGGGGTTATTTTTAAAACCCAAAAGGGAAGGGGGTTTTTTTTTAAAAAAAAAGGAAAAACCCCCTTTTTTTTTTAACTTTTTTTTAAAATTTTTGGAATTTTTTTTTAAAATTTAACCAAAAAAAAGGGGAATTTTAAAATTTTTTTTTAAACCTTTTAAAAAAATTTTTGCAAATTTTAAATTTTCCATTTATTTTTTTTTTTTTTTTAAGGGAAAAATTTTGAAAACCCGGGAAATTTCCTTCCGGTGAAAAATGTTTAAAGGGCCAAAATTTAAATTTCCCAAAAGGGCCCTTTTTTTAATTAATTCCCGGGAAAAAAAAAAAAAAAAAAATTTCGGGCCCAAAAAAAAATTTTTTTTAACCAAAAAATTTAAAAAAATTTAAAAAAAAAAAATTTTTAAAAAACAAACCCAATTTTTTTAAAAATTTTTTTTTTTTGGTTTTAAATTTTTTTAAATTTTTTTAAAAAAAAATTTTAAGGGAATTTAAAAATTTTTTGGGTTTAATTTAAAAATTTTTCCAACCTTAAAAAAAAAAAATTTTTTTTGGGAAAAGGAAAATTTTAAAAAAATTTTTTTTAAAAAAAGGGGAACCCGGGAACAAAAATTTAAAAAAAAATTTTTTTTTAAAAAATTTTAAAAAAATTTTAAACCAAAATTAACCCAAAAAAAAAAACCAATTAAAAAGGGGAAAAAAATTAAAACCCGGAAAGGCCCCAAATTTTTCCCCGGGAAAGGAAAACCCTTCCAATTTTTCCCCGAAAAAATTTTCCCCGGGGAAATTTTAAAGGGGACTTAGGGAAAAAAAAAATTTAAAAAAAATTTCAAAAAATAAATTTTTTTAAAATTTTTTTAACAAAATAAAATTGATTTTTTTTGTTTTTTTGAAAAATTTTAAATTTTAATTTTAATTTTGAAGGAAAAAATTTTTTTAAAAAAATTTAAATTTTTCCCTTTAAATTTTTAAAAATTTTTTTAAAAATTTAAAAATTTGGGTTTTCCCAAAAAATTTTAAAAATTTTCCCTGAAAAAAGGGAAAAAAATTTAAATTTAAAATTCCCGTTTTTAAAAAAAATTTGGGATTTTTTTTTTTTTAAAATTTTTTCCCTTTTAAAGGGTAAAATTTTAAAAAATTTTTTTTTTTTGGTTTTTTTTAAAAAAAAAGGTTTTGGGAAATTTTTTTAAAAAGGGGGTTTTTAAAAAATTTTTTTTTTAAAAAAAAAAAACCCCCCAAAAAAAAAAGGGGTTTTAAAAAAATTTAAAAATTTGGTTTTCAAAATTTTTTTAAAAAAAAAAAATTTCCAACAAATTTTTTGGGTTTTAAAAAAATTCCAAAAAAATTTTAAATTTTTTTTTTTAAAATTTTTTAAAATTTTTTTCCCAAAATTAAAAAAAAAAAAATTTTTTTTTTTTTTTTGGGGCCCCCAAAAAAAAAAAAAAATTAAATTTAAAATTTTGGGTTTTAAGGGGTTTTGGAAAAAAAAAAGGTTTTAGGAAAACCCGGAAAATTTTTTCCAAACCCGAAAAAATTTGGAAAATTTTTAAAAAAAATTTTAAAAAAAATTTTGGCCAAAAAAAAACCCCCCCCCGGGGGGGGGCCCCGGTAAAAAAAATTTTTTTTTTTTTTAAAAAAATTTTTAAAAAACAAATTTTTTTCCCCAAAAAAAAATTTAAAAAAAATTTTTTTTTTTTAAATTAAATTTTTTCCAAAAAAAAAAAAGAAAAAAATTTTTTTTTTTTTTTTTGGTTTGGGAAAATTTTTTTTTTAAAAAAACCTTTAAAAAAATTTTTTTAAAAACCCTTTTGGGGGGGCTTTAAAACCCTTTCCAAATTTGCCTTTAAAAATTTTTTTTTTTTTATTTTTTAATTTTCCCAAAAAAAAACCCCCTTTTTAATTAAAAAAAAAAAAATTTTTTTTAAAAGGGGAAAAAAACTAAAAATTTTTTCACCAAAAAAAAATTTTAAATTAAAAAATTTTTTTAAAAAAAAAAAATTTTCCCTTTTAAAAAAAAAATTTAAATTTTAAATTAAAAAGGGAAAATTTTAAGTTTTTTTTTTTAAAATTTTTGGGCTTTTTAAAAGGAAAAAATTTTTTTTTTTAAAAAAAAAAGGGGGGTTTTTTTTTTTTTTTTAAAGGAAAAAAATTTTTTTTAAAAAAAAATTTTTTTTTTAAAAAAAATTAAAAATTTTTTTTTCAAAAAAAAAATTCTTAAAAAAAAGGGGGTTTTTTTAAAAATTTAAAAAAAAGGAAATTTTAATTGGGAAAACCCAAAAAGGGGGGAAAAAAAAAATTTAAAAAAAAAATTTAAAAAAACCAAAAAAAATTTTGGGGAAAAAATTTTTTTAAAAAAAAAATTTTTAAAATTTTTTTTTTAAAATTTTGGGAAAAAAATTAAAAATTTTTTTTTTTTTTAAAAAACCCCAAAAAAATTTTTCCTTAATTTTTTTTTTTAAATTTTTCCAACCCTTAATTTTTTTTTTTAAAAAAAAAAATTTTCAAAAAAAATTTAAATTTTTTTTTTAAAAAAAAAAAAATTTTAAACCCCCCTTTTTTTAAAAAAAAAAAATAAAAAAAATTAAAATTTTAAAAAAAAAAAATTAAAGTTTCATTTTGTCTACTTGTGTAATTGATGCTATATGTGAACAACATCCTACAGTTCGTTTGCCATTTGCACTTTCCACACACTTCAATGGTCTTATTTTCACTCATTCTCAGATGAGTTCCACGAAAGCTTTCAAACACCCTTGCTCAAATGTCCAATTAATTTCAACTTTCTCTTGGTCAACGTTTGATATTTTTCTAATTTTCCAAGGAAAGACTAACGAGCTCAAAAACTGATTTAATTGCACCAAAATAGCAATAATAGTCATTGCAAAACTCATATCCACACATATGGGCGAATCCAAAATCTGGAGACGCTGCTTTCGTACACTTTAAACAAAGCATTTAATATGAAGGGATGGTAATAGTTTGGATTTATTAGAATTATTAATGTAATAAAAATATACGAGGAGCTTTCATGTAAAAGAATATTCAAAGTTTGCATATACATAGATCAATGAAAACTAAGCTTTTGGTTTATTTTTCTAGTTATTTTGTTACTGCGTTAGGGACGTTGCAAAAATTTCCCACATGTAACATATGTACATATGCTTTGAATTATGGACGCCGAGCATCAATCAAATAAGCTCTTTTTAATTGCAAATGAAAGAAAACATAATATTCCAGCTCTGGGGACAACTTGAACTCTTTGGTGTTTTCACAAAGCACATTACGAGGAGCTTCAAATTTTTCAAAGATTCTCAGAATTGCTTAAAATTGTGACGATTTCCGTTAATTCGCTCAATGATTTCAAAAGGCTAGCGGGAAACGGAAACTAAACTTGATAGTGGAAGGAAGGCCCATTTTACTCGTAGTCTGAAAAAAAAAATTGTAATAAAACAATTTTTAAATGAAAAAAAAAACCAATTTTATATTTTGGTGCCTGGTTTACTTTTTTGCTGGATTCACATATATTCCAAAAATTTTTATATTTTCAAAAAGATGACCGCAGAAAATGGAATTGACTTAATTGTGTTTCATTTTTTATGCACCTTCACAGCATATTATTCCTACATTTATTTCATGAATAAATCTTATTCTCACATCCTCAATATCCTTTATTCAATCATTTAAATAGAAAAATTCATTAAGATACCAAAATAAATTGCTTTCATCCCCTCCCGCCGTTTATCAATGAAAGAAAAAAAAAGTAAAACCGAAAATTAAAATTCGTTTGAAAAGTTCTTGGACCACATCAAAAGATGTAATTATACTAAAAAAAAAACAAAAAAAAAAAAAAAAAAAAAAAAAAAAAAAAACTGTATTAAAATGGAAAAATATTCTTTTGTGAGAGCGCAAAGCAGTGATAAAATATGTATTAAAGTTATCATTCAAGATTTTTCTTGTCGAAAGCGGAATCTTTAGAGTCTTTACAAAGTTACGAAGGCATTATTAATATTATGCGTAATCTAAGAAAGTTGTTTAATATTCTTTGGAACCTTTGCGCAACGTAACAAAAGTTTCTTTTTTTTTTTTGCTGTTTTTCTTTTTTGAGACGTGGGAAAAACGGTGCTTTAAGTACTACAGTCATCCCTCGGAAAAAAGTACCGCGAAAAACGCTTAAAGCCGAGAATGAGAAATCACGGTTGCACAAGTTTCGAGCGAGTTATGCTCATATCGAGGGCGCTTATGTCCGGATAATGCTGTACCCCCTAATAGCAGTTAAGTCGACTGACCGTTAACGATAAATCGCTGAAAGTCACAAAGATGAAGATGAAGACGAAGACGAAGAAGAAGAGGTGGCAAGCACTTGCATTTGACCCTTATTTAAAAACAAAAATCAAACAAAAAAAAGCCTCGAGACTTTACTCCGCGTGACGCTTGTAACAGCCGGCAGCATATTATTTCCTTAAATTGTTTTACATGATAATGGTCATTTTTCATAGAGCGAAGTTTTTCACCCGATTTTCTTCACTTTCTTTTTCCTTTTTTTTTTTTTTTTTTTTTTTTTTGTTTTTTTGTCTTCTTTTGTGGTGATTCTTCTTTCATAGCGCGGCTATCTCGATTAATGGCTTTCAGGGATACTGAATCTGTACACAATGAATTTTGAACTTTTTCTAACCATTTTCCTTAAAGAAATGAAATTTACCCCTTAAAGCCTATACTGAGATATGCAGTAACTACTTGCACATTAGGAGCCAATTCGCTACAACGTCGTAAAGTGTGAGAGAGACAACTATATTCACGCTCCTTGAATTCTTCAAAGTATGCCAACAATTTAACACCTTCGAAGTCGGTGTCAGTATTTCATTTGAAAAATGTGCCGAAATCAGCTGTCCTGGCATTTACTTCGCATAAAAAATGAACATGTTCATTTCTATGGCGAAGTAAAGCAGGCAAGTCGCATGCAACCCTGCGCACATGATTACTTGACATCTCAGTATAAGCGAAAGTAAAGTATTTACTTCGAAGTACTTTTCAATTTTTTTTGCACGTATTTCTTATGGGAGCTTTACTTACTGCATATCTCAGTATAGGCTTTTAACAAGAACAGAACAGGACGTCAGAAAGAGCCTTTATTGCCAGAACATCAGGACCAAACTATGTCTATCCTCAAATCTACCCATTAAGTTTTAAGGAAATGTGAAACGATAAGAATGGTCACTCATGAGAACTTTTGCTGTGTCTTACTTGGAACTACTTCTTTACCTTAGTATTGACTATTCCGGGAGTATCCGCTTGTTGTGGCTTTTGTTTTATTTTTCATACACTACGTCTGTCTGAACGAGCAAATGCACTCAGCTGGCTATGACAACAAACGAAACGACAGCTCACGCTCTGTTTTTGCGTACACTTTAAAGGTGAATGACTTTGCAGAAACTATTTTTGTTTTCTGCAAATATATTTGGCCAAACTTACTGCTTGATATGCGACCAAATAACAATAGACAAAAAGAACATGAAAAGGCATAATTGTAGATTTCATAGATTGTTGCTAGTTTACTCTTCGAATATTTTTTTCAGTGCATATCACTCGCTCAAGCACACATACATATGTATATGAGAAAATTTTTTTTTTTTAAATTGTATAAGTGGTCGTGTTGGGCAGCACTCCAGCAGTTATTGGTAATCAATAGTAAGCAAAAATGTAATCGATAGCTTGTATTGAAAATGACTTCCAGATTGTTTGATTTTTAACACGTAAATGTCCTACGAAAAGAAATGCATTCCTTTCTGTAACAAAACTGTAATTATATAATAGCTTATTATGGCATGCAATTTTTGTTCCATTCTCGCATAACCGAAGAAATGGACATTTATTCATTACTTTTCAGCATATTTGGGAGTTCATGGTTTCTTCAATTTCAGGTTATTCAGAGAAATATTCTTTTCCTAAAGTAATGAACTGCCTTAATAACTGCTGGGACTTTATAAGCCTTAAAATCTTTTGAGTGGAGATTTTTATTCAACCGATTCATATGTTAAGGACTCTATTCAAGTGTGATTCTCACTTCTTTGTCATGGGTCCCTTTACAGGATAGAAAAATAATTTGGAATTGGTTTCGACCTTTCGATGATATTTCAACGGAAATTAGAAAGATCATAAACCAACTGCTCGAATTTGAATGAGGCCGGCAATTTCAGATATGAATTTCTATAAAACCAGTAGATAACCAGTATATTATTTTTTTTTTTAAAGTTAAAGATTAATGATCTCAATTTGGAAATCTGAATTTTTTCATTGAATTAAATAATTTCCATTGCCCAAAGTCGACTTGAAACAGTAACTCATTCCGTTCACGTCTTTTAAAATCACTTTACGGTTTCAAAATTGTCAACATAATTAATTAAAAAGACCGAGATCCCATTTATACCCGGTTTCGGTAGGGTAAATTGATTTTATTTGGATCTTGTGACAAATTTGGTATAGTATTAAACTGCCTAGATAAAAGGACCCAATGCTACCGTCGTCTACTTCGGCTAATCCTTCAATTCAGTGCCACTCGATGGTAGCGGAGACTCTTTAACGCTCCACACTATTATTATTATTATAATTATTATTATTATTATTTTTTTATTATTAAGCTGCCTAGATATCGAAGCAAATAACTTTATATCTCATATTTAACAAGAAAATCTCAAAATCTCAAAATTTCGCATTTCTCGAATAAAGGCTTCGATGGCTGTTAAAAATAAATTCTTTTATAAACTTCTATTATCTTAACCCAGCGGCCAACAGTGCCTACCGCCTACAAAGTATACGAGACTGTAAGCGAACTGCCTATCAATAGATTACAAAGTATACGAGATTGTAGGCGACCTGCCTACCAAGAGCTTTCTTTATGTGGTGGTGGTAGGCGTTCGCTGTACAAAACCGTCTCGCTCGAACAAAAGTTTAATAGGCTGGTATATGAGGTCGTATGCATTACCGCCAACGCTAAATCAATCAATATAAATTTTAATTTTGCTGCTGTTGGTTTTTCTGCAGCAAAATGCAAACAAACACGCAGGATACCCGTTCAACTGTAGGGGATGTCTTCCCGAACGACTGAAATTACTCAAAGAAGAAATGAAGCATGTTTGTAGATGAAATAGGTTTTCTACTGCCATGCCCAGTCTACCTGACTGTCTATAAAATATAATAATATAAATAAATTTGAATAAAAGTTACGAGCCTATGAAAAAACTCCTGGGCCGGCTTTTGACAGAGCTCCTTAAAAGAAATTAGGACCATTTAACGAAATGTGGCCATGCATCCGCCTTGAAAAATTCTGACAAAAAATCTCTTCTGCAGCTCTTGAAAGGTCTAACAGATCTGTATCGAAGTACGATGAAGCTTAAAATGTGGGTAGAATATTATATTAACTCGTGATCCGCCGGCTTCCAAATCTATAAAACTATCTATATTTTTTTCTATTTTAAGGTAAAAATTAATACTTCCCGAAGTCCAAGGGATGAACGAAAGAAAAAAATAAAGAAAATTCAGGACTGCGGCTAAAAGAATTCAAAAGCTGTGTATATGACACAGTCGCACAGGACCGATCTTAGCTCGCTTACTAATTTCATTTTAGCTTCCATAATTACAATTCGCAGCAAAGGATTTCGGAATGCGCTAATCACAAGCGAGACCCTCATCAAAATTCTTCTCATACGAAAATTTTAATCCGTATTTCATTCTTTTATGAAAGGATTCTATTTTAATTTGACAGCACCAGTCTTTTTCTCTCTCTCTCTCTCTCTCTCTCTCTCTCTCTCTTGCTTTTTTGACAAACAGTTGTCACTGCGGAAAATTTTGGAAAACACAAAATAAAAATTCACAAAAGTTTAAAAGATTCTGTTGTCTGTCTGCACCCATTTGTCATTCTGTTTTGAGGTTTTCCAGTTTCGTTTTGTCCCCTCCCCTATTAACTGCGAGAGAAAATTAAAAAAGCAACTAATTAACGCTGCGGGTCAAAGAAATTTATGAACGATACACATTTTTCGTAGCGTTTTTTCTTGTTTTGCTTATTCTTTCTTTTTGCTGAACATAATTAATTTTCATTCTTTTTTTTTTCATTTTTGTATTTGACTGCTGGAAATTGGCATGCAATTGAAAGAGAAAATAAAAAACTATATTCATTCCCTAAAAGAAATGTTTGTAAAATTTTAAAAAGATTGGGATTTTTTAATTTCAAAAGAGTTAATTTCCCACGTTTTAAATTCAAATAAATTCCTGTCATTCTGCGTCAAAGAAATCATCTATACTGGATCCTTTATCAATTTTTTGTCCATTTTGCACATATATGTGTGCTTGAGCGAGTGATATCCACTGAAAAAAATAGTCGAAGAGTAAGCTAGCAACAATCTATGAAATCTATAATTATGCCTTTTCATGTTCTTTTTGTCTATTGTTATTTGGTCGCATATCAAGCAGTAAATTTGGCCAAATATATTTGCAGAAAACAAAAATAGTTTCTGCAAAGTCATTCATCTTTAAAGTGTACGCAAAAACGGGGCGTGAGCTGTCGTTTCGTTTGTTTTCAACCAAAGACAACCGGCAATATGAAAGCGTGCATAGATGCACGAACCTAATTATACAATGCTAAAAAAAATTTTTTTTCATACACTTTTTTTCTAATGGTTATTTTATGTTAGCTTACGGCTCATTGGTTTGATGGATTTAAGTAGCGTTTCCGAGATATGGCCCAAAATGTGAAAAAAGACAATTTTCTCTACTTTGCCCCATATTTAGGGCCATAACTCAATTACCGTATAAGATAGCTAAGAGGATAGACCTAATTTGGAAAGGTGGAGACGGTGCGCAAATTTTAAGTGCCTAAACGCCAGCCCACGACTATAATTGTGGCTCCTATGAACAGTAGCGTAGTGAGGGGGGAGAATGGGGCAGTCGCCCCGGGCGCCAAATCCTATTTCAAATTTTATGAAGGTATTTTTATTGAGGCCGATTGGAGGGGGCGGCATTTCCTGCATTGTGCCCCCATCGAGCCCCGGGCGCCGAAATGTCTCGCTACGCCACTGCCTATGAAATCAGAAAGGCCATTTTTCGCTCATATTTTCACTTTTTTCACTCAATTATCGGGCCATATCTTAGCAAGCAGTGCAAATTATCCCAATATTAGGCATAACAGTTTTTGCGAGAATCGTAACGAACATTTAAAGCTACAGAACTCGACGATCGGATGACAAATGTGAAAGTTATAAGCAAAAAACTGCATATTTATTTTTTTTTAAACGTGGATATTTGGTACTGTGCGATGAGTTATGGCCACGATTGCCACATTTGGCGTTTTTGATCCAAATCGGCAGCTTTATTTTCCACTTGGCGCGTTAGCTATTTTTTTTTTTTTTTTTTTTTTTTTTGGTATTTGGCTATTGGCACTTTTCCGTTAGATAAATTAGTTCATTCCCAATTTAAAATAAAAAATGTTCATCAAACACTGGTCGAAAGTTCGTATTAAAAATGGCATTTCTTTTACTTAAAACAAATACAACCTCCTTTCTAGAAAATTGGCTCAATTTTTAGTTGGCTTGGTGCTTTTGCAATTCTGCAGGTGGCAAACTCGTTCAAGAATTTAAATCAACTGTGTATTTTGCTCTATCGTAAACATCCCCAACTCTTGCAATTGAAATGTTAAAAAGAGATAGATTATATCCTTTTCCGTTTCCGGGAATTCACCCAAAATTAAACGACATGCTGCGATCCACTCCACTGCTGCCAATATGTTTATTAATTTTTTGGTAAGTTTAGGGAGTTCACTAGCAAGTTAAAAAGCGCCGGCGTCCTCTCTATCTGGCGCCCCGATTGCTCGCCCCACCCCGACCACCCCAAAGGCCGCTACTGATCGGTATATATTGTGTACATTTATTTAAAAGGTATCGAAGTTGAGATGATTACATCGGAATGGAGGGTGTTTGTGCCAAAAAGATCTGGTTGGTCTTACGACCAAGCAATGGGGCAAAGGGAAATCGCTTCAGGACAACCAACAAATAAATCAACCACGTACCTTGCACTGACGATGCTGTTGACGTCGCTGTGGCTGCAGACACTCGAGCTGGGGCTTCTGGTGAAACTCGCGGTTCGACACGGTTCACTTTATATAAAAAAAACCGACAGGCCTTTACTTTTGATTCGTACGGAAATTTAACGTTCGCGGAAACGACTCGGACAAAACGAAAAACACGTGTTCATTCGATCGTTGGAAAACACAAGAGAAGTTCTAGCTGACTGGTGTTGCCAATTAAGTCCGTTTCTCGCCGCTATAAGGGTTTCGTTTCGTTTCGTAGCGACAGCGACAAAAACGGACAGAGGGATTATGAAATTATCAGGGTTCCTTTATATCAACACATATTGTATGTAAATATTTGAGATGCATTGAATATGAGTTCGATCAAATTTGATGTCTCTCACGCATACTGTATTTTAAGGGAGAAGTCGTTAAGCTCTTCAACCTTTATCAACCCGATCTCAACAATGTCTTTACTAACCACTACGACGCAACACCAAGCTATTTCAAATAGGAGTCAGATCTTCTAGACAAATATAATTATTAATCATTGGGTGTACTTCAACGGTGCACCTTAAAAGAGATTAACTGTGAGGATTAAAGATTAAATTGGCGTTAAAACATTTTAAGATTTTTCTCTATGAAAAATAAATCAAACAAGAGCCGATTCTGCTTCCGAAATGCACTAGAAAATAATAGAAGCACCCTTCGTTTTTTCTTGCCTTCACGATGGGGTAAAGTAAGCAGTACCTATATTTTCTAGAAAAACAAATCATTTTCGCCCTATGTCGACTTTAGCAGTTACTTCTATATTGTCATAAATAACAGGTTGGCTGATAAGTCCCCGGTCTGACACATAGATGGCGTCGCTAGTATTAAATGCATATTATTTTTATATAGTGGCAACCTTCAACTGATTCATGTCAAAATTTGACGTCTGTAAGTCAATTAGTTTGTGAGATAGAGCGTCTTTTGTGAAGCAACTTTTGTTATTGTGAAAAAAATGGAAAAAAAGGAATTTCGTGTTTTGATAAAATACTGTTTTCTGAAGGGAAAAAATACAGTGGAAGGAAAAACTTGGCTTGATAATGAGTTTCCGGACTCTGCCCCAGGAAAACCAACAATAATTGATTGGTATGCAAAATTCAAGCGTGGTGAAATGAGCACGGAGGACGGTGAACGCAGTGGACGCCCGAAAGAGGTGGTTACCGACGAAAACATCAAAAAAATTCACAAAATGATTTTGAATGACCGTAAAATGAAGTTGATCGAATAGCAGAGGCCTTAAAGATATCAAAGGAACGTGTTGGTCATATCATTCATCAATATTTGGATATGAAAAAGCTCTGTGCAAAATGGGTGCCGCGCGAGCTCACATTTGACCAAAAACAACAACGTGTTGATGATTCTGAGCGTTGTTTGCAGCTGTTAACTCGCAATACACCCGAGTTTTTGCGTCGATATGTGACAATGGATGAAACAAGGCTGAATCACTACACTCCTGAGTCCAATCGACAGTCGGCTGAGTGGACAGCGATCGGTGAACCGTCTCCGAAGCGTGGAAAGACTCAAAAGTCCGCTGGCAAAGTAATGGCCTCTGTTTTTTGGGATGGGCTTGGAATAATTTTTATCGATTATCTTGAGAAGGGAAAAACCATCAACAGTGACTATTATATGTCGTTATTGGAGCGTTTGAAGGTCGAAATCGCGGCAAAACGGCCCCATATGAAGAAGAAAAAAGTGTTGTTCCACCAAGACAACGCACCGTGCCACAAGTCATTGAGAACGATGGCAAAAATTCATGAATTAGGCTTCGAATTGCTTCCCCACCCACCGTATTCTCCAGATCTGGCCCCCAGCGACTTTTTCTTGTTCTCAGACCTCAAAAGGATGCTCGCAGGGAAAAAATTTGGCTGCAATGAAAAGGTGATCGCCGAAACTGAGGCCTATTTTGAGGCAAAACCGAAGGAGTACTACCAAAAAGGGTATCAAAAAATTGGAAGGTCGTTATAATCGTTGTATCGCTCTTGAAGGGAACTATGTTGAATAATAAAAACGAATTTTGACAAAAAAATGTGTTTTTCTTTGTTAGACCGGGGACTTATCAGCCAACCTGTTATACCTATACCTGTACCTATACCTATACCTATACCTGTTATAACATTAACCGTTTAAATGTTTTATCAAAAATAACCACTCCTACATTTAAATGCTCCACGAGTTGATTTAATTGTCCCATATGTACCAATTGGTCTAATTTTTCAAGGTCTAGTCAATTCGCATATATCAAAGCTCTAAATTTTCACTATTCATATTTTCAGTTACCTGAGAGTACTCCTTTTTGGAAATTCGACCACTTCATTACGGCAGGGTACTTAGTAAGATTACTGTATACTGGTATAATTTGGACAACCTAACAAATGAAACAACAAAATCCTGAACTATAATCAACTACTTATTACTATGAATTACGAATACTTCAAGCAAGCAAGTTCCTCGCAATATCCTTTAACTGTTGCTGAAGGAATGCTTATTAGTCTTCTTGCCAACTATAAAACATAATTGCTCAGAATCGTGAATCCTTGTGGCTTAGCACGAACGTTCTTATTCAGTTTAACATCATCCAGGAATTAAGGGCGCTATTTTACAGGCACAGGACATCGTCATCTAATAAATGTTTTTTGTAATAAAATCTACAATATAATGATGTTGAAAGGCTCCGAGCGAGCGCTCCTCCTCTTGTAATACCGTAATATTAATAATTGTCCTAATCCTGAAAACACTTCGCACTAAAACTTCCAGATTAAATGTTCGACATAATCACTGCGCAATGCCGGCATTAGCACAATGGGTTCAGGCGCGCCATTTGTCGTTCGTAGAACGTATTTTATGATAGCAGAATTAACGGAGCACAGCAATATGCAGCGTATCCTTTTAACTTCATTCGCACTTTACTTTAAGAAATGATGAATTCAAGATTAACCAATAAAAAAAATTGCATGACGAAGAAAGAAGGAGCTAGAGGGGAGGCATTTCATGGACGCATTTTATGGACGCATTTATATGAAAAGTGGTATATTTGGCTGAATGGTTTTTTTTTTTTTAACCCATTCGAGAAATGTTCTCATTTAAATATGTTCGTTCAAATCAACCAAATCATATATTAAAATTCCCGATACCGATAAATAATAGAACACTTCCATGGCTAACATCTATAAAACGGACAAGCAGATGACCATGGACCATCATGACAATTTTAAAGGGAAACATTCGACTTCCTCTCATAAGGTTCAAAAACGCGAACTGCCACGTTACATTCGTACTAGAGCTCTTAATATTCGGACATTCGAATATCCAATTAAGTACTCGAGTAAGATTTTATTTGAATAGATAAGTTCGATTTGCTGTATTCGAATATCCGTTCTCCGACGGACGTAAAATGGGAAACTTTACCAAACTTAAAAAATTTAAAACAAATCTTATAGCACATTTTTGAAGTCAATGAAGGTCCAAATAATACACCCAAAGAGTAAATATGAAAAATAAAACATTTTTGAAATTAAAAAAAAATTTATAAACCCTATGAGAATTATAAAACAGAACCAGTGGGATGATTTATAAATGAGAAATAGAGTTTTGTACAAATTTTCAAATCTGTTGGGATCCATTTGCGAAAATGTTTGCGCAATTTTTTTACAAATCATAAATAACACGACATTTTTTTGCATTATTAAAACGAAGCAGACTATAAATAATACTTTGGTAGTATACTTACAATCGGTTTATTCCGAAAAACAGTAAAAAAAAAAAAACTATGTGCAAACTTGGGAGAATGAAATTTTGAAACCATTTACAAACTTTGACACTGATCTGAAAGCACAAAACAGTTTCTGCACGCTTTCGGCATACCATAAAGATTCATTTACGGTCGTACACAGAGAAAATGATACCACATAAAATGGAAGAAAAACGATAAGATTTCTCTATGGTTTTTATCCAAGAAGATTTTCTTTTGTTTGTATTTATTTTGTCGTTTTAATTGATCGACAAGAAAATATATTCAATATGTATCTAACATTTAAGAATATACCAAAAATTCGCTACATTTTACCGATTTGAATAAATCTGTCCCCTTTTCCCTTCAAGTGATTTTCCTACAAATGGCAGCACTGCTTGCAATTGTAAATAAACAAACAGCTGTCAAACACAAACACCTCGCATAAGTGGAAACGCTCGAAGTGTTTAGCTAAACATCTCAGACTTAAACACCATATGGAAACACGCTGTTATTGAAACCATAGAGAAAAACTTATCGTTTATCTTAACAAAAAATTAAACAAAAAGCTAAGAAGATAACTTCTTAATTTTGATATAATTTCTTGTAAAAAAAACAAGCTCGGCGGGTTCGATCCCTGCTCCAGCGAGCGTCGAATTTTTTTTTTTTTTTTAAGTAGATAATTTAACTTTTACATTACTTAAAAAACTGAGAATTAAAAGGTTTTACCAAACTTTTTATGCTTACAAAATTTAAAAAAATATTCTATATGAATTTTTTGAAAGAGCTTGTGTATGACGTTTTGGAAGGCGCGATGAAAGCAACTTACTGATTGGTTGACAATTTCTGCTCCCCGTATTTTTTCCTTAAAAATTACTTGCCTGTTTTCGTTCTCCATTTTTCCGCAAATAGTTTTGCCTGTGACAGGGTTCGAACTCGAACCTTCCAGATTACAAATCTAACACACTTCAACTTCTTTTTATAAGAATGTAAAATAGTTTGAATGTTATGGTCACCTCATTATTTTACTATATCAAAAAGTTTTCAATATTCTTCAACAAAAATAATAAGATGTTCACATGATATACAGGGTGTCCGGGCAACTTTTTGCATAATTCTAACATGTGATACCTAATGTCAAGGGCTGTGTTTTTTGTTTTTGCACCATTTGCCTAAAAGGTACCGTTACTGAGTTATAGCACTTCAAAGTAGGATGCATTTTTGAATGCATTTTTAAATATTCTACAAAATACCTGTACATTTTCAAATTATATCTTTGATTTTCTTTGAAAAGCCTGTCAAAAAAATTCCTTTATAATTCTGCAAATCATTTCTTTAATAAATGAAATGTTCAAAATGTGACCATTGTTTTTCAATACATTTTAAATAACGCTGCCTTATTGTGGTGGTGGTTATTTCCATGCCTAGCTCTTCACCAATTATCTGAAAAGCAGTGGAAATTTTTTGTTTCAAATGTTGAAGGCTGTCAATTTCTTCATTATAGACCAGTTCTTTGGCTTGTCCCCAAACGTAAAAGTCTTAAGATGTCAAGTCATGAATCTTCTGGCACAATTTTATAGGACATTCATACGAATCCAGTTCGACCCGACATTTTCATCAAATATTCTTAAATTGCTTAATGAAGGAATTTTTTCGACAGAATTTTCATAGAAAATCAAAGATATAATTTGAAAATGTACAGGTATTTTGTAGAATATTTAAAAATGCATTCAAAAATGCATCCTACTTTGAAGTGCTATAACTCAGTAACGGTTCCTTTTAGGCAAGTGGTGCAAAAACAAAAAACATAGCCCTTCACATTAGGTATCACATGTTAGAATTATGCAGAAAGTTGCCCGGACACCCTGTTTATGAGGATATCTATTAAAATGCTTCAATAAGAATTTCTCTATGCATTCAAAGGGTTTTTCTCTATGGAAAAAGCATATCGTTCATATAGTTTAAGTAGATTTCTCTATAAAATCGCTCAATAATGGGATCTTATCGATTTTATGTGGTCATATTTCTCTGTGTGTAATATTTTGTACTTTCAAGAACACTAGCAAGTAAGTTCGTGCTCCGTTTGAGATTAAACCGATTCAGATGTCAAATGATATCAGTTATTTGATTAACCGAGATTTTTTCGAATTCTAAAATTCTTGATTAATTGTGAAATTAGATTGTTTTAACAAACAAACAAAAACGAAATAATGGACATGTTGATTATTTCTGTCAAGTTCATTTGCTAAGGAACACTGGTTATCATATTCAAAATTCTGTTACGTGTGGGATTGGAATCCATCCCAACAATTATCTCGTTTCCCTGCAAGGGACGAAACATTTCTCGTTTCCTATTGATCGAATATTTATTCTTTTTCCACTCGTTATTTATCTCCCTTGATCAATCACCTATTCTGAAAATTTATCCTAAAATATTTTAAGGCAATCAGTTGGCTTTAAATTTAGTACAAAAAAAAAAACAAAAGAAAATTTTTATTTTGAGAACATTTTCATTTTCATTTTTTTTTGTCGAGAGAACAATTAAAAATTTTTCGCTTATTTTTGAAAATTTTTGTAAACCAAATTCAAAAGAGAATACGCAAATAATTGGTTTAAAATGAAGAATCTCCAAGATGAACAGAGAGTAAGAGGATATTGTTCCTTAAAATAATTCTGCAATTTAACATCTTCCAAAAAAAAAAAAAATTCGTACAGTTGGCGTCATGTCTTAACGAGGTTTGGCGGAGCTGCCGCAAAATCCAAGCAACAATTTTTCGCTATGGTTTCGACCTTTGCTCTGAATTTTGTAAATATGATCCAAAGGGCAAAGGATTGGTATCAGGTAAAGACGCTGGGCATATTCATGTAAGCACGGCTCAAATCGATTAATATCTTCTAGAATCGTTATTTGTCAATATTTTGGGAAAATATAAAAATGTTGTGGGAATGTCTGATTACGAGATACGCGAGATCACTGACTATTTTCGTTTGCGCGATGGACGAGTCTCGTATTTGCAATTCTGTCGAGTCGTAGGCAATGAACGTGAGTGATTCTTTAGTTCAACCTTGGACAAAAGAAAAAAAAATAGAACTTACAATCAAGAGTGTTTTCCTCTGCAAAATTTCTTTTAAGCGCTCATAAAACATAAGAAAACTAAGGATTTTTCGCGGGGACTCGAATGGAACGATCCAATGGCTGTTAATGTGCTACCTCAGCCAGAAGATAGACGACGACTCTGCTTGATATTGATCAAAATATCACAGAACGCTCACTTGCCATTATTGCCTTATTTTCAGGACTATGAAATTGTAAGTACATACATATAGTCATGGTTTAAACAGGGAGACAAACCGCGAGACACAGGAAGGAAACACATGAGAGTGACGAAGATAAAATTTCTTTCGTCTCCGTCACTCTCATGTGGTTCCCTCCAGTGTCTCTCTTAATCTAAACGGGGACAATCAAACCGTTTACAGCGAGAAAAAAAATTTTCAACCATACATTTGATGTAGTGAAAGGTTCATAGAACCATTTACTGGGCGGAAAGAATCCCATTTAGGGCCAAGGTAAAATAGGCCGAGAGTTACTTTATGTAGGGTTGGTAGGCGTTCACTCTACAAAACGGCCACGCTCGAACAAAAGTATAACAGGATGGTATATGAGGACGTTTGCATTACTGAATACGGCCTACGAAATGTGTTGTGGTTCATCGCTTCTGTAAGCATCATTTTGGCCGCTGGCTCCCTCGGCCCTTATTACTTGTGCAGAAAAGGGTTAAAGCTTTTTAAATTATGGTATAAAGTGAAACCAATAGGGTGACCAGCTATCTAGGCCACCATTTCATTCCGCATTCGAATTGACTCCTCTGTTCTAACTTAATTTTTTCTTCGCTACAATAACCATAAATTGATCTCCTCAAATAGACGCGATCAATTGAAACAATTTTATTTATGTGGTTAAATTTCTTTCTAGATTTCCCAGCATCATGGCGCTGTAACAGTAACGCATTTTGCCCGAGTGTTGCATTTTATGAAAATCCCCCTGTCTGACGATGACTTCTCGCTGTTGCTGAAAAGATACATTAAAGATGCATATTTGGTCAATTATGTTGCCTTCATAAAGCATATTGAAAATATCACTCAATATTTTAAAGGAAAAAGTCTTCTCAATTTGTCCATGGTAAGCCTCCATATGCACGACGAGGAGAGCTAATCATTTTACGAATGAAAAGCCATATTTAACATAAACTTTAATTATTTAAGGAATTAATAAGGGACTTTCCTGGCCGCCTAGTCGACCTTGAGCTACCCGAATTGCCCCATATAGATGGCACAGAGCTGAGTAAACTTGTATTCCCCGATAGCTGTCATCATCGAAAAGACCATAGGCTTAGTTGTGATTTGCTGCACTGCATACAAAGATACATTAGCAAGAACCGGGTCCGGGTAACTGAATTCCTAGAAGGTTTCGATCATCTACGCACGGGAACGATAACGAAAAATCAATTCGAACGAGGCCTGAGCAATATCGGTATTGGAAAATTCATAAATCAACGCGATTTTGATATCCTGTGCACACGATACGTTGATCCAATCGATCACAATCGAATTATGTGGCGTCGTTTCTGCGATGAAATCGATGAAGGTACATAGTAGTGTGGGACTCATGCAGCTTCGCAAATTGTGGGAAATGAGAAATTTGTCAAACAACTGTCAAAATTTATATGAAAATTTACGATGGGAAAAGTTGCGAAGGCATTTGCGAAGCTGCATGAGTACCACTAGTTTTTGCATGATTATTATATTTTGATTTTTAATGAAAACGGGTTCTTCCTTTAGTTTTTACAATAAAAAATCTGGACAAAACGCCCCAATTACCTGTTAAATCGCCACCGCGCCACATAAAGTCTATGCCAAAAGAAGGCGCTGCCGAATGGAGTGAGATCCCCCTAGACACTCGGGATCTATGCGAAGAAGTTTTGATGAAAATACAAATACGGATCAAAAATCGCCGTTTGTATCTCCATCCGTTCTTTAGGACATACGATAAGTAAGCTTTTGAAGTAATATAAATTTTTAACCCTTTAATACCATAGACTAGTTAATCAGACTTGTTTAAAAATCGAAATGTCATACATCGTAACCAATACGCGAATTTAGATTCCAAGTACAAAGGAACTGTTTATGGGTGGTAGGATTAGAAAAAGCTAATTGTCTAGAGAACGGTCAAAACTTGGCTAAACATCGCTGCCCACTAGGTGCAAATGGTCAAACAATTTATTATGACTACTTATGAAAACCATATGAGAATTCCTATTCTATGTGATTTCATCATAAATGCTTCAATCTGTCTCTACATACTTTGAAACATTCCTTTAGGAAAATTTCTGCTGACGAAAGATATCACTACATTGAGACAATACCTACAGTTAGGGGTCTTACATAAAGCAGGGCAATGCTTGGTTTTTAAAAGTTTAATGTCTGGTATCCAACAGCTCAGGAAATCCTGCGCCGGAACAATGCATATATACAACACATCCTTATATATGGAGCCAAATACAATCATAAGCAGTTGATTAAAATTGGTTTCATATGTTTGCATGGATTGAATATTCCTAAAGCAATTTGCAGTTGGAATCCGGCCGTTATTCTGTGATTTTGGAGAGCTTTTATTAAAGGGGCTAAGTCTAGTTCTGTCAGAAATGAAAAACTTCATACCTATAAAAAAAAAAAACACTTCAGAAAATTTCTGATTAATTTCTGAAGCGTTTTTTTTTTTTTATATGAAGCTTCATTTCTGACAGAGCTGGTGATAACCCCTAAGCAAGAACCCTCCCTCTCTCACTGTTCTGCATTAACTGAATGAACTATATCGCAATCTTTTCTTTTTCCAGACTTAATCACGGCCACGTTCGTTGTAATCAAGCGAATCAGATATTCCTCTCGAATAATATTTTGCTTACAAGCCGTGAGCTGGAAGCTTTAAAGAAACGCTTTGGCGATGAGCTTGGATTTAACTACACAAAATTCTTGGAGCTCGCTGATCCAGCTGAATATGCTATACCGAAGATGAAAGAACCATTCTCCATGAAAGCAATGTGTCCATCCTTCAAGGATAAATACAACGACACTTCCGATGAATTCGACGAAGAATTCATCATACAAATACTGTCGGAGGCAAAACGCCAGGCCGTCACGAAGAGCCTCGCGGTTATAAACTTCCTGCAGGACTACGATCGTCACCGGGAAGGAGAAATTCTTGAGGTGGACTTTAAGCGTGGACTTGATAATGCCAATATAAAGCTGCCACCAGAACACGTCAGTGCCTTGTGTAAAATGTGAGTTTCCTGAAGTAGCGCTGAAAAAAAAAATCCTTTACAATTTTTTTTCCTTTATTTTAAAGATTCCGCTCGCCGAAGAGGGCTTGTTGCGTCTTGTATCGGGACTTCTGTCGAGCTCTCGATCAGATATTCATACAACTTGAAACCGATCACGGAGATGAGGTTACTGCCGTTCCACTCATTCACTTTGCCAATTTGGATTGTCTGCTTTGTTCGCTGAACTTCGAAGAGCGTACAACGTGCACGAACGCCCTCATGAAGCTGGCGCGGAAACCAGATGAAATATCGAATTTGAGCTCGATATTCAAGGATTTCGATAGAGAAAATTGCGGAACGATAACTCAGAACCAATTCCTAAGAGCGTTGACAACGCGTGATATGCACTATACCATCAGCAGTCGCGAACTGGAAACCATTTATAAATGCTTCGGATATACACGAGGCATTCACATAGAATTCAACTATCGCGAATTCCTCAATGTTCTAAGCATTCTCTTCCGTACTGGCCAAGTTAAGCGAAACTATTAGTCCGAATGTCTTGTATGCCTGTTTTGATGAGTAATGTGTTTAAGAGAAACAAAAATTTAAGTATACAACAAATTAAATACACAAACATTTATGTATGTAATTGCGATTGACTTCTTCGAGAGCTGTGTGCCCTTGGCCCATAGTCAGTCAAAAAAGGTTGAGTACACTTTGAGCTTCTCAACAAAACTAGTTTTTATCCACATTCTAGCGGTTTTTTTTTTCTTTTTTCTATAAATAAAAAGGGGGGATGGTTAATTTACCAAGCGGCCAAAATGCTGCTTACAGAGGCGATGAAACGCAACACATTTCGTAGGCCGTAGGCGGTAATGTATACGGCCTCATATACCATCCTGTTATACTTTTGTTCGAGCGTGATGCCTGTTTTGTGAGATGTGTTAACGCACTATCAACCCTAATAAAGTAAGTTACAACAATTGTGAGCCGTCAATCTTATACTGTTGTAATTGCGATTGGAAGAGCAGTTCCTTACAGCTCTAGAATACCATGACTTTTGTAGAGTCAAAAAAGGTTAGGCACACTTTGAGCTTCCAACAAAACTTCAGATTTTTATCACATTTCTGAAGCGTTTTTTTAATCAATTTTTCATTTCTTGACATAAAAGGGGGGTTATACCCTACTGCTATAATTGCTTACGATGCGATAACGCAACACTTCGTATGCGATAGCGTATTTCGAGTCCATATATCTGTATACTTTTTTGATAGTTTTGTAGATTCGTAAACAATGAACTGAAAGTTATCGGAAATGCATTCCAACTTATACTTATAAACTTGGAAGGAAGTGCTTAATTCTATATTAGAGCAACAATCGTTCCATGGCACTTCGAAATAATTATCTGATGCGTTTGTTATCAAGTTTTCATTCAATACAGAGACCTGGAGTTAGCCCCTCGGGAACGAAAAATAAATTCTTCAAAATTACCTTAATTGAAGAAACCTTGAGCGATGAAATTTATATAGAAAAAGTTTATGAGCTTTTGAAGCCTTTTCTATAATGACTCGGGCTCACAATTTTCCCCCCACATAGTCCTGTGTGCCGTAATTAGGGCCTCCTTGGAGGATATTTGATAATTTTGAATGCTTGTTATAGGAAACTCGAAGTATGCTCGATAAGATTCGTATCAGAGGATTGCGGAGGTGTATGCAATTGCTTCGGGAAGTTATAAATACAAGAGCCATTGCCGGGCTGTATACAACGTGTGTTTGGGGATCACTGATCTGGCTGAAACCGAATCTTTGCAGGTTTTAGTCCCAATATGGGTAAATAATGACGTAAACTATTTTGGAAGATATCAAATTACATCATTTAATCCATATTCTCGACAATGAAGGCCAAATTAATAACTCCGACTTTGCTGTGCAACCCTAAACCACTATGTTTCCTTCAGCGCGCCTCACATTAGGAATCAAATTCACCTCATGCACGCCTTTGGCGGCTTTTCCTCATATTTATGTTCAATTCATTCCACCAAAATTTACCAAATTTGGTCTCAAAACGTTTTAAAAAAAACTATATTTTTACTTTTAAATCCAAATTTAATATATTGATACATACCTCCTGTGGTCAAACGGAGGTCAATTGTGCGTTAACAGCCCTATTCTAAATGAAGATGGCATTTCAATCAGGCTGCGGTTATATTAGATATGTAAATTAAGCCTTACGACTACGCAAGATAACATTTAATACGACTTCGTTGGTTAGATTACACGCGACCAAATTTTGCTTCGTTTGTTTACATTTGAAAGTTAAAGCTGTAGAGCTGGAAAACCATCGATAACACCATCGATAGTTTTTCCAAGTTTTCACTGTTGGCATTTTAGGGAGAAATAAATCTTTAATTCTGAAAATTGTCCCTAGAGGAACGTTCCGTTGATTTCCCATCAATTTAGGGGGATCTAGATCTAATTTACATGCATACAATTCGAAAAATGTTCCATCCGAATTATCTTTGGGTCGCTATCGATAATTGTCCAGCTCTACAAAGTCATGCGGGTAATACGCTATTTACACGTTAAGACATTTCGATAATGAAACAAACTTTCGTTGGCAAAGGAGGCAGGGGGAATAGAGAAAAACGCTACCATACCACATCCCCGCGCGCCCCTAGCCAATAAAAAGTGTGTTTCATTATCGAAATGTCTTAGTGTGTAAATGGCCTCTAACTGACGAAAAACAAGATTATTTGATCGCATAAAAAAGGTCGTACGAGTGGGTACGAGCGCGCACTGAAGAGCCGCTAGAATTATAACCACAAAACATAATTTCCTTGTTTTTGTTTTAACAGGCGTGCTCGTGCGTTGCGTTACGGGAATACAGTACACTCGGGATAACGTCAATCCCCTATTCCGTCAACACCCCAAAACGTCAACACCTTTTTATTTACATTGACTATTCTAAAACGTCAACCAAACCTAAAAGCTCTAAAAGGTAAACTCTGCGTAATGGAAAATTTTAGCTAGAATTACGTATAGAATACGAATTCTCAGAATTTCGGGAACCTCCTTTTGTGCGAACAATGTAGTTTTTGCTCTCTTTGTTCAGTTGTGTTGCGAAATTTTTGATGTTGCGCCTATAAAATGAGTTCTAAAAAAACTCGTATAAAATATTTTTTCAATTTTTACAAATACATAAACATTTGTTTGAATCAGATTATTGGTTTAATTTAGTTTATACAGTAGAATCTCGCAAAAGTTACCGCTCGAATGAGTTAAACGCTTGGTTAAGTTAATCGAATTTCAGCGCCCACGTAGCGTTCTTAAATGTTAATTTTTGGCGTTAACTTTTCTGAGCGTAATTTTTTTCTTTTCCTTTTTTTTTTATTAAATCACCCCTTTTTCGTGTGTATTACGTGGAATAGCGAAGAAAAAAAATAAGACAACGCAAACCATAACGGTAACAGTTAAAAGTGACAAATTAAATCAAAACGTGCATCCTTATTGTGAAATAGGAGTTGTTGAAAAAAATTGAGTTAAAGTATATAATATCTGTGTAAAACTGATTTAAAATAAAAAATTTAAATAATATAAGCATGTTATGTTTGCAAAAATATTTTTTTATGCATGTAGTCCAGGGCTGGGCGCAATACAGAAGCAAATATAACCTGATGAACATGTAGTGGTGCAACAACTTCATAAAATACAAATTCGCTCTTCATTTTGCGAAGACGAGCGACATAGGTCTTACCTCCAGGAGCATTCATGCCAAACTAAACTCACAAAGCATTATTTTAACGAAAATAGCTCTCTGCTTTGCACTAAAAATCTCTTGATCGCATATATTTTTTGACAGACGTCTTGCTTCGTTCGCTTCTTGACAACAACTAAATTCGTTTCGCGTGCGCTCTTTATATATGTACACGCGAGCAACGAATTTTTGCTCTCACTTGCACATTTCTTGCTCGCGTGCCCAGCCCTGATGTAGTCTCTATTTCTTGAATTTTTTCGATTTTGAAAGACATTTGGAAAAGTTAATAATTCGGAAAAGTTGATTACCCCTGGGACAAATCGATTAACTTTTGCGAGATTCTACTGTACTAAAAAATCGTGTAAAACTATAGTCCCGACTATGTTTTGATCTAAAATGAGGACAATCATAAACGTCAACAATCTGGTAAACGTCAACTATCGCGGTTTTAATTAGTTGACGTTATCCCGAGTGTACTGTATTTAAAATCGGGCTGCGTACTTTTACTAGACACCCTTTTGCTCAAAGTCTATTCAATCCTCATATATAAAATACTCAACATTTTTAGTGGTCATATTCCGAGTAACCTATGAGTACTCCTTTTGGTAAATTGACCTCTTCAAATACAGCCCGATTCTGAATATTCCCGCGGAACGAATTCTCGAGGGTAAACTTCTTCTTTTTTAAATATTTGGGGATGAAAATTGATGGGGAATGGGTATTTGACCCCATGCCCATAAATTTCCTTACTCTATCTATTTAGAAAAGGAGAATTTTAGTCTCTAGCAAAGTAAATTCCCCTGGAATATTCAGAATCGGGCTGATAATCTTGACAATTAAACTGAGAACTTTGATTTATCGAGGACCGGCTTTACATAGAAAAAAGAAGAAAAATATTTCGATTCTTCTCGCTTTGTACCGTTTTATTAATATATAGACAAAAAGATAGGCAAATATTTTGACTGTTGAAACTTCTTTGCTTATTTTTAAGACTTAGAATTAAAAGTACTAGTATTAAACAGTATGTAAAAGATTCTATGAAGTTAAATGTACATATTCTAGTAACTAAATATATGTATGTATATAGATATATATGCCTTTCTATAATGTAAATATTTTTTCCCAATCTATTTTTTATATGCATACATCTTTCTCTTATGTTTTTGTTTTTGATAGGACTCAAGCGATGGTCAGATTTAATAAGTATATAAAGCCTATACTTTCGGAAGGATTGCACACTATTATATTGTTCAAGTAGAGTACGCATTATCAAATTTGTATTCGTCCCAAAAAAAAAAGATTTTTATTGCATACTGCAATACCCTGTAACTTGTACGGGTGCTGAAATTTTCTTGCTGAATATTTTTCCAACCGGATTAATTTTTTTTTTTTCTTTCTTTTTTTCTATTTCTATTTTATTTTGCAATGGTCAAGTTAAAAATTGATGTTGTTATATTTATAATTTCATTCTCTTGCGTCAGCGCAATTAGTTAATATATATTTGAAGGACTCTCTTCTTCTTATATCAAGTATTAAAATATAAATTCTTGTGTTGCTTTTTTTTTTTCTCTTAACGAATTTTAAACGGAGTTTATTATTTCATTGATTTTTTTTTTATTTAATTTTTTTTTTTTTTTCTTATTTTCTTAATTAATCATGGTCTATTGTAAATAATATTTTAAGCTTTAATGTACGATTAGGTAAGTTAAATTTTGGTGGATTAGTTTAGATGCACTCTTTAAGGGTCATCTCTCTTAAAATGTATCCTGTAGGGTGTGTCTTAGCATATTTCTCTATAACATTCTCTGCTCTCATATCCAAGAAAGTATTACAAATGCATAATAAAAACACATGAAAAACCACAACGAACATGATGATTATCTTCGAAGCTATTTTTTCCGATGAGGATAACTAATGAAAATTATGACTGCTTAATTGCCATACAGCTGTGTTCAATATAAAAGTTACGTTAACAGGGACGAAATTGGATTAAGCTGAAATCCTCATCAAAGAAGTATTATTTATGAGACCAGGATGGACTTTTAGTCATTTCAAGGATTTCCGAGTAAGCATCTGATAACTCTTAAATTATATTGAGCGCAACTGTAACTCTAAAATACAACTGTTTTTTATTTATTTTTTTTTTTCAGGACATTTAAGGAGAGAACAATTTAAATGAACTGAAATGCAAATTTTTTCCACTTTACTGGGATCATTTAAATGAGTTTTGAGAATACATGAGTTTGTTATATTACAATTACGATCGATCCATTAAGTGTGTGCTTAAGGTAACTACTTATTATTCCCGATGACGATACTGAAAAATCTGAATAAAAAAAAATACCAAATGAAGTTCTCAAAAATAATGACATCGTTTTTCAATGAAGACCTTCGTTTAAAATGCTCTATTTTTAAAAGTCATCAATTTCGAATGCGATGTCCGTCCAGCAGCTTGTTTACTTAACCGCACAAGCTTAAAATAATGCTGTAGAAAAGTTTCGTTTAGCAAACAACAAGAGCAACACAGAAAATCTTCAAAGTCGCGCTGTTTTAACTTTCTGACCTTACCATATTGTACAAGGTTTGTTCATAGCAAAAAAAAAAAAAAAAAAACTTTATGGTTTAAACTTAAATTAGATTAAATGAAAAAGAAACTCTCACTGTTGAAATCGCTGTAATATATTTTTTTTTTATATGTATGTGTATTTAATATGGTTGGTGTCTGGGTTGGCGCCCTGTGCCTCTCTGCTTGCCAGCTGGATAGCCACCTATCGAAAAATAGAAAGTTCATTTTAGTACATATTACAAAACGGAAGATCGTTATGGTAAAACTAAATTAAGCAACAAATCAAAAACTCTGCAAAATGTGCTATTTGGACCGGAACCATCAGCGGGACCGAACTCATACATAAATTTATTGGTCGTTATTTATAGCAAAATGATTTTTAATAGTCGGTGGATTGTAGGGAATTTTGGTAAGTAACATTGAAAAAATGAATTTTCTTTACGAGAATTTTCGTCCCGGATTAAACTATGTATGTTTTTGTGTGTGGCTTTAAATTCAGCTTTTGGTAGGTCGGAGAAGTCATTTACGTCATCCAAAGTTGGTATCATTGGTCCATCACCTAGATATTGTTGATCAATTACAGCATCTGATGATATTGCTCGATTCGGATGCGGGCGAATATCTGTCATTTTTTTCAACAGACCCTATATTCTGCGTGTGGTTCAACGGCATCGCTATTAATGTAGATGTAAATTGATTTTAGCTTTGGTATTCACCTTCGACCTTACCGGCAAGGGAGGCGATCCTGCCAGTAGCTACGCTACCGTCGGCATCGCTATATGCTAGAGTCCCTATGCTCCACAAGGAGCAAAGGACAACATAAGTAGTAGAAGTAGTAGTGGTTGTAGAATTATTAGTAGTAGTAGTTGTAGAGTAGTATGTAGTAGGTATAGGTAGTAGTATCGGTAGTAGTAGATAGTAGTAGTATCAGTAGTAGTATCAGTAGTAGTATCAGTAGTAGTATCAGTAGTAGTATCAGTAGTAGTATCAGTAGTATCAGTATCAGTAGTAGTATCAGTAGTAGTATCAGTAGTAGTATCAGTAGTAGTATCAGTAGTAGTATCAGTAGTAGTATCAGTAGTAGTATCAGTAGTAGTATCAGTAGTAGTATCAGTAGTAGTATCAGTAGTAGTATCAGTAGTAGTATAGTATAGTATCAGTAGTAGTTAGTAGTAGTATCAGTAGTAGTATCAGTAGTAGTATCAGTAGTAGTATCAGTAGTAGTATCAGTAGTAGTATCAGTAGTAGTATCAGTAGTAGTATCAGTAGTAATAGAAGTAGTAGTAGAAGTAGTACATGAGCAAGGGCCACGATTTGTAAGATAAGAGATATCGCGCTTGGTCCAAAGTTTCATGTTCTTCTATCTTCATTGTTCACACGTTCTTCTAATCCAACAGATCTTGATTGAGGTCCCTTCGAGAACTTCTCTTTAGGGCCCATACGGCGATTCAATATAATGACATCACGTAGTCCATCTGCACTGCAATATAAACTTGGTTTCCGTTCAGTTTCGATTCGTCATCAACGATTAGTCGTTCAAAAAAAAAAATTCATATTGAAGTTTAATATCGATTTGAGTCTTAATTTTATGTGAGTTGAACAAATTTTTTACTCCATAGAGTATGCTTTAAATTTATAAGAGTAACAAAATCCGAGCCCTGGTCATCAGCTTCGATTGACATGTCAATGCTGCTATCACTTCTCGCAGCGGCTTAGAGTGGTCTTAAACGATGAATCTTGATGGAATGAATTGAAAGAAATCCTAAAGGTACAGCACAAGGGAACAATTTTTTTTTTTTTTTTTCGTCCAATCGACATATTTTGCAGAGCTCGTCTAAAATACTTGATTTTGAATGGACTAAAATAATATAACTTAAATTACTAGTTAAAGGGTCGATCGAAAAGTTTCTGAATAGCTTGTTAGTTTCTTTTGTTTTATCAAATTCAGATTTTTGTTCAAACAATTTACAATAGTTTATGTTATGAAAGGAAATATTAAAGTCTATTGTTAATTGATAATCTTAAATTAAAATTTTACAAAAAATATTCAAATTTTGACCGATTTTATTTTTTTTTTTTTTTTGCAAGTTTTTCCAATATTTTTTGAAAAAAAATTGTATTGTTTTTTAAATTGCAGAGCGCATGTGTAGAGAGTAAAATATAATTCACGAATTGATTTTGATTTTTTATGCATAACAAGTCATTTGTGCAAAATATACCTTTAGGACCTCCGCGCGGTGCACCAGCGCCACGACCACTGCCATTACCATAATTGCCACCGCTATATCCATCATAACCACCGCCGTATCCGTAGTCTATATGGTGAATTTACAAGTTTAATAATGAAAAGCACAAAAAATCGCACAATTATCGAGAGAAATTGAAATTGAAGGACGTTATATTTAGAATATTGATTGGGCAGGTGGGGGAAAAATTACTTGGCAAAAATTTAGCGTACGGCAAGAGGAAATAACTTTGCGTTCGTATGACAAACATAATTACGGAAGGAAAAAAAAGCACACGGTTTTCTTTTTACAATTTTTCTTTCCGTTTTTCTTTCTGTTGTTTTGTTAACAAAACTTTAGTTATACGGTCAAAATTTTACTTTTACGTTAAATGATGGACAAATCATAAGTGATAAAAGTATAATAATTACCTGACAAAGAAACACACACAAACAGCAGCAACAAAGGAGACTCAGAGTCGTCGAACAGCACACTACTGCACTTGAAATATTTTTCATGTCATTCCACATTTTGGTCCCCATTTGCACCAAAATAAAAAAAAAAAATTCCAACACATCAAAGCACATGGATCTGTTGAATTTAAGTTTTCTTCTTTTCTTTCACATGAGAATTCCCAAATGTATTAAAAAAGATTAGGACCTATTTCTAGGAAATCATTATCAATAACTGAACTTATTCGGATTTCGCGCCGAATACGGATTGATCTCTGTATCCTTTATGTTCTAACAGATTCCACCATCAAATGAAAGTTAATTTCGCCACATATTTTATGACGAAATAAAAAGTTCCCAAGCAAAGAATCAGTCTAGCTGATTGAAATATTGATTTTGATGGACAAATCAGTTTAAACTAGGGACCGGAACTGTAATTCCTTTTATCATAAAAGGCAAAACATATAAGTTTTTTTTTTCGTCTGTTATATTTTTATATTATATTTTCCTATTATTATATATATTATATAATACAGTCGAAACTCTCTGTAAGAAATTTCTCTCTATAGCGAAACTTCTGATGGTTTTTTTCGCTACATTTATAGAACATTTTTTCCTCCTTATAACGATTTCTCTCTGGAACGAGGATTTTTCCGGTCCATTGGAATTCGTTATGAGTTTCGACTGTATTATATTATATACAGGCATGCTCTAGAAATCGAATCCCCATAAAAAAAAATAAATATTCGAACAGTTCAGCTAAATAAATCTCATTTGAAAATTCACATTGAATTATCCGATAATTATTTTTAATTCGAGATTTGATGTGTCTGAAGAGCATATAATCTCTATTGAAATCACATTGATTCCGAATATTTTATTCGGATTTGATTTCTAGAGCATGCCTGATAATATATTTTGTTAAACAAAAATCAAAAAGTTAAATTTTTCCTTATATTTTTTCCGAAAAATTATACCAGTTAAAAATGTTCCCGGGCACAAATTTTAACTGGTATAATTTATCCGATAAAATGAAAGGTAGAAAGTTGCCTTTTACGAAAATTGAATTTAAAAAAATCCACATCGTGTTGATTTGATTAGAAGAGGATAATATTTAAATAAATTTTTTAGCTGTCTTTTTGCCTTAATAGATTAATTCATTACATATTTTCAGTCCCTGGTTTAAATGCACACCAAATTTTGGGTCAAATTTTCATTGAAATTATAAAATACAGCCCGATTCTGAATATTTCCGCCGTATTTATTTTTCTCGAGAGTAATCTTCTTATTTTTTCAATATTTGGGGCAAGAAAATTAATGGGTAATGGGTATTTGACTGACCCACCCCCACAATTTTCCTTACCCTATCTATTTAAAATCGAATAATTTTAGTCTCTAGAAAAGTTAATTCCCCGGAAATTCGTTCTTTGGGAATATTGAGAATCGGGCTGATAAATTTTGAATAATGGGAACATTTTCTTTTGCTTAATATTAATATACTGATATCTCTTTTTTCGAAATTAAAGTGGGTCTGATTGTCCCAAACAAAACCCCCGAAAGGACTTCGTTTTCATGCCAATTAATTTCATTAAAAAAAAAAATTTTTTTTTTTTAATCATTCAACTCGGACACAAAAGGAAGTCCGCCTCGAATATGAGAATGGTTTGATGAAAATAATGAACATCGTGTTTTTTTTTTTTTTTTTTTTGAGTATTTGTTTTTACTATTCTCAATCGATGTTATCGCAATTGTCATGGGGAAAACAGGATTTCATTTCATTTCAGTACATGAGAAACACCAATGATGTTGGTTTTTATTCTTTTATTTGCTTCTTGATTTTTTTGTTTATTTTTCTTTTTTGTTGTTGATTATAATATGTTCAATTTTTGTATAAATATAGAAGAAAAAAATCGTACAAATAAAATTTTCATGCTTTGCTTTGTAACTGCTGTAATTTAACAGGCGACATGAATAGATAACATTGTCAAGCACTTTCGTTTCGGGCGAGTGTTTCTTTTCAATTCGCACGAGTCAACGGCGGCGGCGGCAGGCACTCCCCAAAAGAGATTTTCTCGTCGATTGAATGCTGCTGCTGCTGCTGCTTTCGTCATGTGCGATGAAACTTATTTTTTAAACACAATATTACTTTCTCATGTTTCACAATGTATTCTCATCCATTTTGATTTTTTTTTTTTTTTACCTTATTTTCCACACAACAATTTCAGCGTCTCAAAATTTCATATTTCATCATCATACACACACTAACGGCAACTATAGTAGTGTGAAAGTGTTAACAGATTAAAATCGTTGAATGGACTTTCATTGCCAAAATGAAATATAGAGTGGTGGCATTCTTCTATCTCTTAATGTCTCTCGTAGTAACAACATGAGTAGACATGAAAGAACTTTGATATTGATGATCAATAACTATTGCCGTTAGTCGTGCGAACCATCATAAATTTGCGCTATAAAAGTCCATTGGCATTAATTTGATGTTTTAAGGATTGTTTTTTTTTTTTTTTTTTTGTTTATATATATATATATAAATTTCGACTCAAGTTTGATGCTGCTTTGTGTGTTTCAATGTCTCACCTCACCAAAAAACAAAAAAAAAAATAATTAAGAATAATAATAGTAAGAGTTTTTATAGCAAAGTGGCGTGTTTAGATTTTCAACTTTAAGAAAAATTCAAACAAAATATTTATATTTACGTGATTATATGTAAAAAAAAAAAAATAAATGTTTTTTTTATATAAGTTTAATATTATTGAAGAAAAATTAACGAGAAAAACAAAAACAAATGCAAATTACTATTTCAAAATGTTAAATATGGGCAATTTGCAATTTTGATAGTTCATCAGCAATTTGTTTTGCTGTCGCTAGATATTTATTTTATTTCTCTTTTTAAGTTAACGTATGTTCAAGCAAGAAAATTTTCATTTTATAATTCGTTATTAACGCAACATTTACTACACATTATTAAGACTAAGAAAAAGATTATAAATTGTTTTTTTTTTTTTTTTTTTTTGATACTTTATATAGAGCGAGAAGGAAAGAAACTTCATTATTATCATTTTTTTTTTTACTCTACTCAATTCATTCAATTGAAGCTTAATAAAAATTACTTAATTACAAAATTATTTAATTTTAATTTTAAATTTCAACTTAATTACTCTTTTCGTATATATGCAACAAGGAAATACAAGGCAAAAATCAATTGAAAAAATTTTTCTTCGGAAAAATGCATAAAACTCGATCAAAGAAAAATTCGTTGACTTGTTAACTTTTTCAACGGTTTTTGATTTTGATTTTGATTTTGGTTTTGTTTTGTTTTCTTTTGTTCTATTTTGTTTGGTTAATCATCAATCAATTTTTGTTGTTGGTTGTTGGTTCTCGTTGGTGTGAGGCGAAACATTCGAAAATTCGGTATTACAATCGATTTTAAATTTAAAGTTTAGAATAATATATATGTATATAAGTATATCGTAATTAATAACAACTATTTGTAAAATAAGGAGCTACACAATATTTGCTGCATAATCAGAAAAAATAAAAAACAAATGTACCATTATTTTTGGTTCTCGATTTTCATAATATTTCTGTTGTATAATATTTTCAGCTCGTAGCTATTTTTTGTTTGTTTTTTCTTTCTAATATAATTTCTCTTCCGTATTGGATATTTGAATGGACTCTAACCGTTCGAAATTCAGAAAATAAATCAGCTCTTAATCTAGCAGCAAAAATATTTTAAAAACTATTCTTTAAGCACAATATATTTTTATGTAGTAAAATCAAAAGCAAAGAAAAACGTATCCAATGAAAGCTAATGAGAAACATGCGTTCGATTTTTTCTGTTGTTTTCCCAAAATCTAAGTGTTTTTTTTTTTATGACACACATTTCCTAGGTTTCGATATTTACTTTCGTTACACTAAATAACATTTCAAAAAATTAAAAAAATTGTTTATATCATATATAGTATGAAATATCTGAAATAAGGTTAGTAGTTATAATTTCATTTCAAACATAATTCAAAAACCATTTAAATTGAAAAAGAAAAAGCTTTTATGATGATTCCATATATTTAAGTTATTTCTAAATTTCTGCTTCTTGATTCATATATATATATATATATTATTTTTAAATTGACGAAGTGTGTGTGTTGAATTGCGAATCCATTTTATTATTATTTTTATTCATAAGAAAGTACAGCGTTGTTCAATATATAATAGCAAGAGTGCTAAAAACAAATCATGTATCATAAACAAGTTTTGCCAAATAAAATGTCGTTAAAAACATTATCAACCCGATTCTGAATATTCCCGGGGAATACACTTTTCTCGAGACTAAAATTCTCCTTTTTTAAATAGATAGCGTAAGTAAAACTATGGGTGTGGGTCAAATACCCATTCGCCATCAAATTTCTTCCCCCAAATATATAACAAATAAAAAAAAAACAAGAAGTCTACTCTCAAGAAAAGTAAACTCCCCGGGAATTCGTTGTCCGAGAATATCAGAATCGGACTGTATCATTTTATAGATGAGAATTCAATCACCTGGTAATTTTATTCAGCCCTATTCTAAATGAATATTCCCCGGGACTATTTTTCCTAGAATTTTTTCTCCGAGGAAACAGGAAGCATTCTAAAGGTGCTCCCTCCCCCCCTACTTGGCAATTAAAGCGCTTTTAACAATTATTTTGCATTCGCTTGTCAAGTCTGGTTGATCAAAAAACACTTTCAGAAGGCAACATTATTTTTGATCGAAAGTTTTCTTTTTCTTCTTCTTGAGGAAGTAAAAGCGCTTTACTTGCCAAGTGGGATAGCACCTTAAGCGTCAATAAAAGAAAAAATGTTCGAAATTCTTGATCACGAGTTTCGTAACGAATGTCAATGAGGTAACATAGGACTCATTTACGCTCGGGCCGGGCTCACCATTGTGAAATAATCGCCATTTTGTTTGGACACTGACGCCGGTCATATAAAACGGGAATTTGAATATTGACGCCGGTCATATAAAACGGGAATTGGTCGAAACGTGTGCTTAGGAGGAATATAAGTACTCAAGGGCACTCGAATCGGGCTAAATTCAACTCAACTATAATTAACACAACTGACGACGGTCAACCAACCCTGGAACCAGTATCCCGTCTGAGGGCGGTGGGGAGGGGTCAAACGTAAATTAACCCTGACGCAGGTCATCTAACCTAGCCGATATATACCTGACTTATGTCATATAAACGCGGAATATACCCTGGCTAATGAGGAACTTAATGTGACCCAAAGCCATTTTTTAAGCCCAAAAAAAAAAAAAAAAAAAAAAAGAAATTCTTGATCACTTTACTTCCCAGAGTGCTTAGAATGGGAGAATATTTTTCGAATCCGCACGGGGGTAAATTCCCTGGGAATATTTAGAATCAGGCTGATTGATTTTCATGATTATAGGAGTTGGCAGCAGCAACCCGACAGACAGACTTGATGATGATGCTGATGATACATAATAACAAAGCACCACTAGATTTTATATTGTACATAGCTGTAGTGAAAAACGTCGCACATTATTATTGCACGTTATATATGTATACAATGTACTTTCATTTTAAGTTTATGAATATTCTTTGATTTGAGAAACTTTTTTTAGCGTTATAAAAATGAATGTGTTGTTTTGTGTTTGTTTTTGGTTGATGTGTTTTTAGCTTTCATCATCAAACATTTTCGCTAAAGCAAATAAAAGAAGTTTTTATTTAATTTTTTTTTTGCTTACTTGACGAATACCAAGTGTGTGTGTATGTATATAATTTAGTGAAAAATAAAATACACACACCGAAGTAAAGCTTAAAACCTATATCACTTTTTGTTTGTTGTTTTTGTTTTAACTTTCCTTTCGTTTTTTTTTTTTAGACATTTCTAGGTTCCCTCCATTCGAATTTGGTAATTTTTCAACGTCAAGTCATCTCATAAAAATAAAAATTCATTGCATTTCATTAATGTTGTTTTTATTGTTGGTAGTGTGGTGGTGGTTTTGTTGTTGTGTGGTGTTTTTGTTGCTGTGTTGTTTTAATTGCAATGAGGCGACTTTTACTAGGTTTTGTGTATTCTTTTCTTCTTCTTATTCTTCTTGGTACTGCTAAAACTTGCAGTACAAAACTTTGTTCTAAATACACATGTATGTGAATGTGTATGTGAATGTGTATGTGAATGTGTGTGAATGTGTGAATGTGTGAATGTGTGAATGTGTGAATGTGTGAATGTGTGAATGTGTGAATGTGTGAATGTGTGATGTGTGTGTGAATGTGTGAATGTGTGAATGTGTGAATGTGTGTGAATGTGTGATGTGTGATGTGTGAATGTGTGTGTGTGTGTGTGTGTGATGTGTGTGTGTGTGTGTGTGTGTGTGTGTGTGTGTGTGTGTGTGTGTGTGTGTGTGTGTGTGTGTGCAAACGTACATATGTATAAGAGAATACAAATATATTGGTGTAAAAGTCGTTTTCGTATGAATATGCAAGTATGTATGTTCGTATGTAGTGTGTATATATATTTATAAATAAAAGCACATATGAAAACATATGTGTAAAAAATAACCTTATACTTATTTTCTATATACAATAAATAAAAACGGATGTTTTTCGTCTACTTGTTCCTTCGTAGTAGACTAAGTCCACAGATATATTTATTTTTTTTAATTTAATTTTTTTTTTTTTTTTTTTTTTTTGCAAAATTTGCAAAGTTGCATTCCATAGTATGATTTTTGTACTAAGATTTTCTTATTGAAGAGAAAATTGCAACAGTTATTGAAATTCCGTGAAATTCAGAAATTGGAATTCTATGTGAGAAAATTTTTCTTTTGGGAAATTCCATGAACACGGTTCCACCCGTGACACTCATTATTTAGGTTTTAGCTCATAATTATTGAAAAAATGATTTTGATTCTCAAGGATATATGTATTAACAATCGTTAAGCACTGAAATTACACAATTTGTGCTCAGAATGGCTGTCACGGGTGTCCGGTTGGGACAGTTTCTCGTGGAATTGCCTTTTTCCTTTTTCTTTTTTTTTTTTGTCATTCACATTTTTCTTTCATCTCTTTTCAGAGTTGGTGTTTTTCTTTTTTCCAAATAGAGTAAAACTTTTTCCGCTAAATATCTATTATGAGGTCTTTAAAGAGCTTCCATATGCCGCAAAAGAACCGATTTTTAAATTAAGAATTTAGTGCTCCGAAGCTTTAGTAAAAAAAAAAATACAAAAAAAAAAAAGATTTCGCCCGTAATGTTGTCTTCACCGTGGAGTTAGTGAGAGAAAATATTTGAAATTTTAGAAAATTTATACAAGGCGTGGAGCATTGGCAGTAAAGCAAAAAGTCCGTAAATTTTTAATAAGGATCGATTAAGCTTTTGAGAATCTACTTTGGTAAGAATCTCATCATCCGGAAGGGTTGTATAGGAAGACTTTCTTTCGATCTTTATTAATTGAGATTGAGAAATAAGGAGTTGATAGTATCTTTGAAATATACATTTGTCCAAAAAAAAGTTATTCAGCCCTCTTCTAAATGAATATTCCCCGGGAATTTCATTCCTAGAAATTTTTCCACGCGGAAAAAGGGAGTCAATTAAAGAAAAAATGTGATGATGGATGACGAAATTCTTGTCCCATTTCTATTCCCTTCCCAGTATGCTTAGAATGGGAGAACTTTTCCACAATCCGCAGGGGAAAACTCTTGTGGAATATGTATTTAGATTCGGGCTGATTATTATGCTGTAGGTAGGGGGCTCGGTCTTGCTTTCTATCGAGAATATAGTTTTTATTTTTATTTTTAACTGTCAAAGGATCAAATTGTGATTTTCAACCACACACGGACAATTTTCATCAGCTCAAATAAGTTGAACTTTAACTACCATTTGGACTTTTTGAACTCTTTTTGTATCAATAGAGTCCAAGGAGGATTATAGTTATTTTTTTTCCATCCTCATAAATGCAAAAATTTCCTAATTCGGTTCTTGGCTGGCTTAAATGGTTTAAAAGCTCTTTGTTTGGTTTGTATATTTATCTGTAAATATATATGCTATATTAAAGTTGGTAACAGTTCTGTGAAATAACAATCATATAAGCGCAAAGTAAACAAGTTGTCGGAAAAATTCAAGTTTAAAATTTAAAAAGGCACTTGAATAATAATGCTATACGCTATTTCCAAGCAAATATATATGTGTGTACATACAATATATATTTTCTTTCATTGGCACATTTAATCGCAATGCGGATTTTGAAATAGTAGGTACTACTTTTGGTTTTACTTTACATTTCCAAAATTGTTCTCTATCGAAAGCTCTTGCATTACAAATGTCAAAGACCCGACCCGGGTATTTGGAAATAGCTTTTCTTTTTAAAACGTCTCATTATTTGGTTTAGTATTAAGTCAAATATTACATTCCTCATAACACATTGCGGTCGGTCATGATTAGTTGGTAAGTAATATTTATTTATGGTATCGGCCGTTAAAACGCAATCATCGACACTGAACAACAGCTGTGCGCTGCTGAAATGCTTCATAATGAAACTAAAATTTCATTTCAAAATGTTCGTGCATTTTTAAGGTTGTTGAAGTATTGCTGATACACTATTGAGAGGTGGTGGGTTGGATCACCGACCAAATGATGGTGGTTCTGGTAATTTTTCCAGAGCAATTCCGATTTTGTCGAAATATTTATGAAAAAAAAAAAAAATCAACCGATCTTAGTCACCACCAACCCCCTATGTAGATTTCATAGAACAATTTCATCCCCATGAACAGAAGAATTTAAATTTTATATGCCTGTTTTTGTTTTGTTTTATGATTTCTTATTAAAGGGCTGTCTCCAGTTCTGTCAGAAATGCAAAACTTCATATAAAAAAAAAAAAAAAACACTTTCTGATTAATTTCCGAAGCATTTTTTTTTTTTATATGAAGTTTTCCATTTCTGACAAAGCTGGAAATAGCCCCACTAAGAGTAAATCACGAAAAAAGGATATCAAATGACATCAATTTCTATTTGGGCAGTTCACAAAAAAAAAAAAATCATTTAGATAATTATATATTTATGATATACACGCTTCGTCAGTTTAACTTTAAGTGCTTTTTCATTTACGCATATAAATCCTTTTCGCGGAAACTACTAAAAGTAACATTAGAATTTTATATTTGAAAAAAAAAAAAAATCTTTTAGCCATCTTTTCAAATCGAAGTTTTTCTTTTTCATCATTTGTTAAACTAATATTCAAAAAAATTGTTAATTTTAATATACGTTATATAGCGGAGAAAACAGTATCTAGTAGTAAAATATATATTTATCGTATAAAGAGATTTAAAACTAAATTTTCTTGTTTCGTTTACGTTAACGTTTATCTAAGCAGTTTCGTTTTTGTTTTTCTCTATTAAAAATCTTTTTTTTTAAATATTAATATTGCAAAAAGTTTAATAGAAAATTAATAATTATAATAGTAGGATCATAATAATAATAATTAATAAAAAAAAAAAAAAAAAACACAATACAAGAAGTCAATCAAAAAGGAAAACGTTTTTGTTTGCAAATTTTCATGGTTTCGTATTGCATGTATATGCGTGTTTTATGAACAAAAAATTCTGTCGACATTTTCATTTGGATTTCACTCGTTCTTTATTATTTAAGATATTATTATGAGGATTAAATGGCGTTGTTCTATTTCAGTTTCGTTTCATTTTATTTGTTTCTATTGTGATTCATCATAGTATTTGTCGTTTTGTGTGATTGCAGTAGTTATGGGTTTTGTTTTTTTCATTTCTTTTATATATTTATGGGTGGTTGGTTGTGTCGAAATATTTTCTCTTAAACATTTAGTTTAACCGACAGAATATTTCCTATATGACTGCTATTGCCTTTTATTTGAATTGGCTATAGTTATTGCTATTATTATGTTTGTGGTAGTTTGAGGAATTTGCATTGTTATTATAAAAACTAGAAGAGGAAGGAGTTTGAGCATTGTTGCTATAATTTTGGTATTTACCGTAACCATAATCGTAGCCATTGTAATAGCCACCACTGTAATAATCACCATAGCCGGCGTCATATCCACCATATCCGCCACCGTATGGTGGATAACCACTTTGTCCTGCCCATTGGTGTGAATAACCTAACAAATAAGCAAAGCCGGAATATTATATATCTTGTGTTATCGTTTAACTCATAATCGCGTAAGATCAAAAAAGTGTGATAGAATTCATGTTGCCTCGAAAGCAAAATAAGGAGCGCATTATTCCAATAAATTTTTAATGAATATCACAAAGCAAAACATACATGTGTTTTAATGTGATCAAAAAATCTAGAAAGTTGAAAAAAAAAAAAAAAAAAAAAAAAATAATGGAAAAAAACATTATTTTTGGGTTTTGTTGAGAAAACTAACCCACCGGATTGAAATCGCTTTCAACTTTACTCATTTCAGGCATTAAACAAAATCATGAACTCACCACCCCTTCCAAATCCACCACGTCCACCACGCATCATCATCATACCTCCTCGACCGCCACGCATTGCCATCATTTGGTTTTCAGGCTTAGGAGTGGCGCGCTTAACGTCCACCTCTTTGCCAGATATTTTCTGCTTCGGCGTTTTTAAAAGCTCATTTACGACCTGCTCCGAATCAAATGTAATAAAGCAAAATCCTTTGCGTTGATTCTTTTGCTTATCAAAAGGCATTTCAACTTCAACAATCTGAAAATGAAAAAAAAACATATAAGTTCATACATCCGATTATACTGAAATAATTGAATGATTGTAGGTATATATTTTTGTTTGTTTATACTTACGTTACCAAATTGACCAAAATAGGTTTTAATTTCATCATCACTGATCTCGTTTGTCAGGCCGCCGACAAAGATTTTTCCGTGACGAGCCTTGGCTTTCTTTGGGTCGACTTTCTTATTATTAATAACGTGCTCGCCGGCATTGTGAACCTTATCAATAGCATCATTTGCTTTAAAAACTATAAAAGCAAAGCCACGGGAACGGCCAGTTTGTGGATCTGTTTTAACATTAATGCTCTCGATCTCGCCATATTTTCCAAAATGTTCACGTAGTTCCTCTGAAAAAGGCAAAGAAAAACATAGCTAATATTATAACCACATCATCACACATAGCAATCAGTTTTCTTCATTCAGTTTTATAGAAATTTGCATTTCAATATAGTCGTCACTAATCGCTAGCTAATTTGATAACGAAATTCTATAGTCGTCACTAATCGCTAAATTGATAACGAGATTCTAGAGTAGTCTCTAATCACAAAAAGACACAGAGGAGACTACCATAGACTGCTTTCAGAATCCCACAGTTAATCATATCAAATGCCAAGAGATTGCTGGAAAAGTATTCGTGGGACCTCATGTTCATATGTATATATGGGGCAACGAAAAAAAGGTGATGTTCTGAAAATCGTTCATATTCGGCTCAATTGTACCTCTATGGGATATGAATTAGGGGGCAAAAAATTTTGGCTGAAAATCCGTTAGTTTTGAAAATATAGGCTTCTAAACATTGCCGCACATGAAAATAAGGTTTTGTTTGAATGCAAATATTCTAACTAAATTTTTTTTTCTCAAAAATAAATAGTAGTGATTTGTATAGAAAATTTAACAAATTTTTTAATAATAAGAACAAAATCACAAATATAATTTTTTTTTCAGTGTAAAATCAGAGATAAAAATTTCAAAGCAAAATCTAAACAACTTAGCCTTTTTTATTTTTTTTTTTTAATTTTTTGTATTAAAGCCCAAAATGCTAAGAACATACTGTATAAGTTTAATAATGGGCCCGAAAGTGGTTTGGGAGCTAGAGCACTTAAAGCACACACGCATCGCTTATTATGAATGAACAATATACTTCCCATTGTTTTTCCGTATAAAAGTAATTACTTTCGATTCCTAGAGATGGCGCTTATGATTGTTTATTGCTGTAAACATCGCAAAGCATAAGCGCAACGTACCATTTTAGGGCGATGCGTGTGTGATTTAAGTGCCCGCGTGGAATGCCCCATATGCAAATGATTAAAATGATGCAAAAATGATTAAAAACGGAAATCTTCCATAGTAAATAACGACTAGATTACAAATAAGTTTTATTTTTAGTACATCTTATATTGCTTAAAGTGAGGGAGCACTTAAAAAATTATAACTGCCATTTATCCATAGATTTGGAAAACTAAAATCTCATTTTGTTCGTTAAAGAGCTGTCTACAAATGAAAAAATTCAATTTTCTCTTAAAATGAGCGCTTAAAAGGTTTAAAGGTCTACAGAATCTTATTTTCTTAACCGAGAATTAATCTATGTAAGAAAAGGTGTAAGTAGGGTTAATTTTCTTTCTTTTAATGGATAATTCTTTTGAATAGGGTGATCCATTGTGGAGTTCTGCTCAAGAAAGCGAATCCCTTTTTTAAAAAAAATTCTTTAATAAAAAAAATTTTTTTAACAGTCGAAACTCTCTATAGCGAATCTTCTGATGGCTTTTTCCCTTCATTTTAAGTGCCTTATTTTCCCCCCTTATGCCGAATTCTCTCTGCAACGACTTTTTTCCGGTCCCTTGAAATTCGTTATAGAGAGTTTCGACTGCACTTTTTTCATGTTTCAGAGACCAAATTACATTAGAAAAGAGAATTTAGATGTCGCGAAAAAAAAAACAGTCTGACGATCTGCTACTATATATTTTAGCTAATTAAAATGATAATTTATTACGTTAGTTTTAGCAAAATATTGTACTTACTTTCAGACGTTTCCCAACTCAGGCCGCCAACAAAAAGTTTTCTGCAAATGACGAATAAAATAAATTATAAATAAAAATATATCCATAGGGTTTTTGCATTAAAATTAAAAGATATTACAAATCAAGTGTTTAATTTACAATTGAAAATAAAATTTAATATTTGATGAATTTTGAAAATTGTATCAAAGGACTTCGTTTCATAATGCTAGAGCGGTAAAAAGTCTCAAAACACAAACGCCGCCTCTCATTAATTAACTGAGAAATTATCTTAGTTATATTATTTATGCAAAAGGAGAAGAGTAAGAGTTATACCAAATATAATTCAAAAACGTTGAAGCTTAGAGTTGAACAAAATTTTCCGAAAGATGTCACATTAAAAATAAAACAAGACAGTTTTTTATGCTTTAATTCATTTTTCTTTCTTTTTTTTTTTTTTGAATTTAACTTTAATTTAGTTTTCAATAAAACATTTTTTTTTTCTGAAATTTTATTAATTTTAGGAAAGACCATAGAGAATTCGTAAATACTTGTTTTTTTTTTTTTTTTTTTGTTTAATTTAAATTTAATTGTAACAATTTTATTAGAATAGTTTTGATAATAGAGCAATAAGATTATATGATATTATTCTTCAATCCGATTTTGCTTTTAGAACGAACGAACGAACGAACGAACGATCTTGAACAAACAAAAATTTACACTGATTTTGTTGATGCTGTTGTTGTAGAGTAAAGTAGTAAAGCCCGCAATCTGGTAAAAACAACAAAAATGTTCTTTTTTTTTTCTTTATCTTGGCAACTTTGCGAATTTGGTTTAATCCAATTTTTACTATAAATTTTTAAGATAGTGTAGTTTTGTTTGTATTTTTCAAGATAAATACCATCATCACCATCACCATCATCATAATCATCGGTCTTCGTATGTCCACAACAGCTTGGAATATAATCGTTTCAGGCGTAACACCATCATCATACCACCATCGTAACGCCATGCCATGCCATGCCATGCCATCTGAATAGCCGTGGATTGATCGTTGATCCTGTTCCGACGCTGTCTCATCTATTGTAAATCACAGACAGGGCGCTAGGCTTGATGCACTTGATTCGATGCACTTGATCGGCGAGTATCTACAACTTGTAATTTTTGGCGGCTCTGTTCACCTGCCGGAGAGGAACAAGATTAGTTCACTCAAACACAACAGGAATATAGTGATGGGTGGCTAATTTTCTTATGGAGTCAAAAACATGTAATCGTAATAACAAAAGATTTCTTTCAGCCGTGTTTCAGAGTTTCATTCAGATGCACATAGCAAAAACAATTTCAAATTAAACGGTCCTTCAAACTTTTTGCGAGCATACACATGCATTTATATTGGTCCTTTCGTTGGGTAAAGTTGACATCCTTTTAATAATTTTGGTTTTTTTTTTTTTTTTTTTTTTTTTGCTAGAGTTAAATCGTAATACTTTAGAGATTGCCCCCATCGAACATTTTCTCAAATATAAGTGACGAATGACGATTTTCCGCCCACATGCTTTGCAATTTGCTATTTTTAAATAAATTCAGTATAGAAAAATTTAACTTGAAATTCTTAAGAATATGATTTAAAGTTAAAAAAAAAAAAAAATAACAAAAATTTAATCTAAAGTGGAAAATGGAAAAGCTGAAAATGAAAAACTTTTGGATTGATTAACGCATCCGAAATAATACTCTTCATAGGAAAAAAAAGGTAATAAATTTAAAATTAATCGAATTTTTTATTTATTTCCTTAAGTAATACAGTCGAAATTTTTTATAACGAATATTTGAAGAAACCGGAAAAACCCGCGTTACAGAGAGAATTCGTTATACAGTAGAGTACGGATAACTGCAACACGTTTTTTCCTCGAATTCTTGTGCACTTATGTGTTCTTTGCAATAATCCGTGCATATTTTCATGAGGACACATAAAAAAGGCTTCAAAACACCATTTACTTATGAGGTTTTTGCATTTATCTGTAGTTTACTGTAAGGAGAAAAAAAAAGCACTAAAATGAAGCGAAAAAGCCTTCAGAAGATTGGCTTTAGAGATAAATTCGTTATAGAAAGCTTCGGACAGTTTTTCTATACAAAGTAAGTTCTGTTACAAAATATCAATATTTTTTTTCTCACGATATTAATCAGAGCTTATATAAAAATCAATTCATTAACCCTTTCGTGCCCAATGTTGCATATAAGCAACATTCGAACGTCCTCCTTCTTTTTGCAGCTACGCCTATGTGATGCAGAAAAATTTTTTGATTTTAATAAAGTGCGGTCGACTAATTGTTTAAGAAAAGAATACGTTACAATTTTTCAAAGAGAATCCTTTTATTTCAAATTTGTTTGCCGTAGAGTGTGGACATGTAGAAAATAGTTAAAATTTTAAATATTTTCAAAGGTAATGACTTTATAGTAATTAGTTATTTTGATTAAAAATAATTTTGATTACTATTCATTTTTGCAGACTTGAAGCGCAAATATAACAAAAAATGAGGAAAAATAAAATTTTTGTAATTTTGTTGGTTGTTCAAAAAGTTATAGGCCTTTTTCTGTTTGGAGATAATTTATTTCAGCACCAATATGATGGATCAAAACAACTCAAAGCTTCGCCTGGTTCAACAACTCACCATCACCTTTCGTTTTGAGTCGAAAATAATGGTATTAGACAGCAGGTTAAAATTCGGGGCTGAGAGGGTTAAAAGTAAAATTTCAAAAGTCATTTTTAGACTGTAAATTACTTTCTATTCCGATTGAATATCATTAGGCCGGCCGATTCTAAATATTCCCGGGAAATTTTCCCGTGCGGATTCGAGAAAAATTCTCCCATTCTAAGCTTACTTGAAAGGGAATATAAAGGGATCAACAATTTTGAACATCTTTAAGCAGCGGCCATCACATTCTTTTCTTTATTGATGTAAGCGTCTTTCTTTTTCAGCGGAGAAACATTTCAAGGGAAAAAAGTCCCTGGGAATATTCATTTAGAATAGGTCAAAGTAGTTTTCGCTTTTACCGAGAGGCAAATATAAATCTGAAACTCAATTTTGCTCGTCCTGATTTTTAAAATTGTTACCTTATACAATAATAAAGATTGACATGTCGATTGTGGATATTGTACTTCAAAATACATCATTTTTGAGACATGCGTAGAATCGATATTCATGAATCATGATTTTCAAGGTCAACACACAAACATAAGGAAATGTTCTAGAAAATAATTTAGGATGTTTTGTAGTAGCTAGGGGTTTAAATTAGTGATGCCACGAATAGTGGATTTGGCCGAATACCGAATATTCGGTCAACCTCTCGGCCGAATAACGAATATTCGGCAACCGAATATTCGGCACGTAGCAAAGACAGCTTGAGCCTACTCGCGACTAGCTGGAGTCAAGACAAAAACTGCCGCTGAAAAATTTGCCCACTGTTTATAATGTTTTCGAAGAAAATTTAGAAGAAGCTAGCGTACATTTAATATTTCTAAAGAATAAAAAGCAAATCTGCTGTATTTTTAGATCTCGTTAATTAAATTTTTTTACGTTATTGTGAGAAAAACTTAATTTGTAGTTACTGCTGATTTTTTTAATAAGTTATTTCTACTATTCGGTATTCGGCCGAATATTTTAACTATTCGGTATTCGGCCGAATATTTTAACTATTCGGCCGAATACCGAATACTGAAAAATGACGCCGAATAGGCCGAATACCGAATAGTGGCCGAATATTCGTGGCATCACTAGTTTAAATACTATTAATTGTTTGTTGGAGAAAAATAATACAGTCGAATCGGGATATAACGAATCCCTGAAATAATTAAAAGCATGAAATAGTGAACGCTTTTTTGTTACATGGACTGTTCTAAATAATCAGGCCTGTAGAGATGGGGCTGGAAAAGGGGGATTTTCCAAAGGGGCCCACAATTGGCATGGGACTTTTTTTGGTCGCACGTTTTTATGAGGGAACCCCGGAAAAAATCCCCCGCCTGTATGTAATAAGCAAAACATTCAATCTCGCTAATATGAAAAATCTGGATACAATGAACAGGACGTAAAAAAAATTAACTCACTTTATCCAGATTCGACTGTATATCTCTTACCATCGAGAAATACTTATTTTGTATGAAATGATTTGACCATTTAAGTAAAAAAAAAAAGACAAATAAATAATTATCTAGGTTTTGGCAGTTAGAAGGAATAAATTAAAATTTAACCTCCAATTAAATTGAACTAGACTAGTCAGTCTGGAAATTGGAGAATAAGGTTGACTGAACTAATATGTACCTAAATATTAATCTCAGCTGTACGTTGAGAGAAGAAAAGAAAGAAAGATAGCACTATCGATGGTTTTAAGCTATTGAAAACATCGATGTTTTTTTGACGATTATAGAGAGTTTTGATTCATTGACATTTACTCCAGATTTGTAAAAGTGCTTCTGGTGGTGATAGAGAGGTTTTTTCTTTAAATGGATAGATTCCTAAATATATCCGTAATTAGATTAGGGCGATGCATAAATTTCATATTTTGATAAAAATTCCCATTTCTCCGTGTCACATTATTTGAGTGGAAAACCCCCAAGATCTGGCATCGCTGTTCCTCCCCTACCGAGCAAAATCAATAAATAAGCCAAACTTACAACGCCCTTGCCACTTCACGCCGTCAAAAAATTACAGAAATTCTGCGTGTCTTATGTGTCCCATTTTATAAACCAAATGAGAATTATAGGCGTCATGTTAAAGGAGTTGTCTCGATCAAAAAAAAAAAAAAAAAATTTTTTTTTTGTATACATTTTTTTAATAGAAATTCCTAGGCTATTTGGCCGAGGAAAAATGTATCATATAAATATTCTAAACGGCCCTGACGGCATAAACAGCTGATTTAAATTTCAATTTGAGTTTAAATTTCGAAATGGAAACTGATTTGTAAAGTATTTTTAAACCACCTTCAAATTATTTTGATATCAACTGTCACTTTTCTGCGTATTCGTTGAAGTATCATAAGTAACTCGAAGTACTTTTTGGTTTTTTTTTTTGCATGTTTTTAGTATAGGAAATTTACTTGCTGCGTATCTGCGTAGAGGCCTTTAAGGTGGGATCCCACTATCTGCGCAAATAGCACAATCTGCGACGATTTTTATCGGGCCAGATCAGCACAAGTTTCAACAATTTCCACAATCATTGTTTGGGCTCACATTATCGTCACATATTGTCAAAAATATATCGGGGAACAATAAAATTGGGACAAAATCTTCAAGAAGATCACACTTGTCAGCATCAGAGTCCGAAAATTGCGTTCACACTATCGGCGCTTTGATTTCGACAAAAGTCGGCGCATTGCGCAGATAGTGGGATCCGAGCTTTAGTCATAGAAAAATTTTTCATAAAAATTCAAAATTTTCATGGACAATTTGAAATGTTTCGATGAATAAGGTATCTATTTTAAGTAATTTTAAGAAAATTAATAATTTTCATAAAAGAATTTAATCTTTTATGGTTTATAACAAATTTAAATTAATTCTGAGAAATTTAAGGCTATTATATTTTGTAAAGTTAAAATTTGATTAAAGGAAAATTCTCGAATAATCTTCTAAGACAGAGCGATTTAAGTCTTTTTGGTTTTATAAAACAAATTCTAAATTTAATTCTGAGAAACTTTTCATGAACTCGTGCGTGATCGTGAATTTTCGTGAAAGGTTAAATAATTTCGGGATCGGCGTGATCGTAAGGAAATTCTTTGTATCGTGATCGTGAGTTACGTGAACGAAAATTTACTCACGTTGACATCTCTACTTCAAACTTTAAACGCATTTATCTCGAAGACACTTTTTTGAACTGGCGGCTACTATTTCTCCAATTCAAACTGGCCCGATAATAGACGGGTCGACTGATTTGTTGAGGCGTTTGTGGGCAGCATCTTTAGTCTTCACTGAAGTCAAATAAGTTCGAAGAACCAAATATTGAAAATTAAATTGAATTTGAATTTAGAATCTCTAGAAAACGAATTGTTGAGTAAACTTAAGTTTCATTAACTAATCACTATTATAATTTAATACAAAGAAGTAATATATTCAACTAAAATTGTCTACACAACGTGTATGTATTGCTGGTGGTTGATATCTATTGACGAAAATCAAGAAATACCATATATTAATGATATTACTCCTGCAAATTTTCTTCTAGCTTAGCTGCCCATAAACGTTTCAATGAATCCATCAATCGGTTGAAACTACAACAAAAACATAGCATTAAAAAAAAAAAAAAATTGAAAACTTGCGATCTGTTTGTGAATCAAACTATAGTCACAAAATTTTACGTCGATTTAAACCCATTGATGGATTTGTTGATACGTTTGTGGGCCCCTTTAGAGTAACAACAATAAAAAATATTAATAAAGAAAAGCTCCTCAAATTGAAATCTCCTATTAGGATATTTCATAACGTTTTTATCAAGATAACCTGATTTGAATCTTATAAAATCAATTTGATATTAAAGAATATTATAAACAAAATATTTCTGCTTAAAATAGATCGGATGATCATCGTTCCACAAATACACACACATAGCTGAATTTCTCAAAGATTTACAACAAAGAAAGAAGATTTAGAACAATAGCGAATTTTTTAATGAGATTTAGCAAGAACGAGAAATGAAAAAAAAAAAAAAAAATGATCGTCTATACATATTTTCTCTGCCCAAAAGCTTTTATCGGCATTTCTATGCAAATGACATTGAAAATATATATTTTGTTTGTTTAATTGAGAATTGGTTTTAAGCTCCAGCAAGGTTTGGGTTTATTTCCATAAATACGTGACGCCTCCGTGGAGTAGTGTCTGTCCGTTTCTTTGCCGGTGTTCGCGAAACTGCAATCGGAATTTATTAAAGAATAAATTCTTTGAGATGGCCCGTAATTTAAAATAAAAAATCCTAGACCCGGTATACCTAGCAAAACCGTTCGAAAAAGTTATAAGCGACCGTCGAAAAAGTTTCTTTGAATGGATTTCCTATTCCATGGAGTTTAAAAATATTTAACATTTCTCAATGAAGTCCATCCAAAATTTGTTTAATTTGTACTCGAACAATTTTTATCGTCATGTTCAGTAAATCATTCCCATAGTCACCAGGGAATTTCGAATTTTCCTTTGGGTTCTTTAAGTTTTCGGGGGGTTTCCATATCTTCCAAACACTGAGTTTTTGTGCAAACACGGCCCCAGCCGGAAATTATCGCATGCATGACAAAAGTCATCAATGCATATGTAGTGACACATTCAATTGTAAAGAGACCAATTGATGCTCTTTCGCATGACTATCTAGTGAAAATATTATGGAAACAAGATTTCGCTAGAAGAAACCCTTATTCAAATGAAAGTTTCGTTTGAAAATCGTTAAAAAATCGTTTAACTAATTTTTTCAATGAAAATCTTATGAAATTGTCATGACAACACTGTATTGCATATTTTCAAGATACCTGCGATGATATAGGTACACAATTTGTTAGAAATATGTAGTTGTGTTAAAATTTATGTCACTTCTGTTTTTAATTGAAATAAATGCTTATAAAAAATAAACAGTTGGGATTTTTTTTTTTTTTAATGTTTTTCTTGATTAATATTGTATTTTATTATAGCATTATCAATGAAGTGATTTTTAAATACATAGCGTTATTGTTGTTTTATAATAGGTATAAGAAGACTAATATGACTTCCAGACTGTCAACTTAAAATCTGAATTTAGCTCCTTAAGTTGAATTTAGAAAATACCCTTTCAGACTGTAAATTCTGAGTTTACGAGCTCACACGCCTGTTCGAACTTAAATTAGATGTTTGCTTTGATTGATCGAAAAGATATCGTGGTGTAGTGGATAAGCCTCCGCCTTGGAACCCGAAAGGCTGAGGTTCGAATCCGGGCGAAAACAAGATTATGTGGGGAGAAAGAAATTTATTTTTTTTTTATTATTAAAACAAACGAAAATTCATTTCACCTCTTAAAGATTTGAAAAAAGAAGCAAACAGGTATTTTCATCGTTGTCAAAAAAGGTAGTGAAATGTAAGGGTTGCAGCAACGAATGCCTAAACTCATGAGTTTATTTCTGAATTTAAATACCCTAAACTCAGTTTAAACTCACTACTAAAGTCTACTTAAGGTACTAAAATCAGTTTAACGCAATAGTCTGGAAACCATAATAATCACAAATTATACATATGTATCTGATCAAAAGTAAAAAACTCTTAGGTACTCAGGCATGCTCTAGACATCGAATCCCGGCAAAAACAAAAAAAAATAATAATAATAATAAATAAATAAAAATAAAAATAGCTGAAATTTCTATTAAAATCACGATTTTTTTTTGATTTTTTTTTTTTTCGATTTCTAGAGCATGCCTGATGGTAAAAAAAAAAAACAAAGTGATTTACGATGTAAAAATGTACCATGTTTTAATTTGAAAATTAAAAACTTTTATTTTTCATTCCCTCCCACTGATTCCCGCAGCGTACTCTTTTCAAATGACATTTCCATTCGCATTAGCAGCCTGAATGTACTCTTTTCTCAAATGAAGTTGTCATGCGGACTAGAGTCCTTCGCTTCTTTTCCTAATGAATAACATATGACTTTCGAAGTAATGAAAGCAGCGACGATCCCTAACAAATATCGTTAGAAGTAAGTGCTAGTAATGCGAGTAGTCATAGGACGCAGTCTCACCACTTATCAAGCAGTGCAATTTCCGACTGGGGCGATTCATGTCTACACTTTTAAGTTTGCTCGACAATGCGCAGAGTTTTATTCCAAAACGTGTGGCGTTCGCAAAAATGTTAATGACACCATTTTCCAAATTTATAAATTTTATGGCAAACCCGGCTAACATATATTTACATAGGCGTACAACCACACAATACTTTCCGTAGCTTCATAGAAAAAATTGCAAATTTCGTTCTTCCATTAAATATAAAGTTACAATTCGATTCGACCTAGGGCTTTTCCAATATCCGATTTCATTATGGGAAATCAGTTATTAAGGCCTGCATCCACTCCAAATTTAGATGCGTTTGCTTTAGGCCCTTTTTCCGACCCGGCCATTCACACTTCGTCTGAGCTTGCATTTGCGAATTCGTAGAGTACATTGAAAATTGTGGGAACGCGAAGAAAGTTTTCAATTGCTTTTTTTTCCTTGATTTTTCTAGTATCAGAGAAATTAATATTCTCTCGCAGACTCTTTATTCCCGTGGTTAAAATACTTTTTGAGAGAATTCTCCCGGTCACACAGCCAACGAATGTCAACACAAAACAAAATCGCCGCTAAAGCCATGAGCATAAAGATTACAGCAACCGCGACAAAGGCAAAATGAACGCTAACTTTTTAGCTGAAAGCATGTTCTCTCATATATACATAACCTCAATTTCCAGTAAAATACCATGAAAACGTATTGTTAAAATTGAAAAACTCCAAAATTTAGCATTAAATCGGCTAAACAATTCGGGGGGAAATCGGGATGAAATATGAAAACGATAGACTACAGAAGAAAAAAAAAAAAAAGGAAAAAAGTAGACAAGGCTAGAAATTTTATCGAACGGCCAGTTTTTCACAAAACAGGTCCTAACTTCTTGAAATCCATCAGAAATTTATTTTTGAAACGAATTAACCAGAATAGGCCTCTCACAAACGAAAAAAAAAAAAAAAAACGTGACTCCAGTACTCCACACATTCGTGTATGTACCCAGGTACAGTCGCTCACAATGTCGAAAATGCGTAGAATCAAGTCAATAGTGGAATTTTACACCCGCTTAATGGCGTTTACGTAACCTAGAATTTTGGCATCGCAAATGCGATTTCGATTTCCATTTATTGCTGAGCATTATCCGAGCATTATAAATCTTCAATTGGGTGAATATTGATTTTAAATTGATAGCGGAATTACCTGTCATCGTCGCGCGCATTCGACGCTGTCCCATTTGTCGCGCCGGTTCCACCATTTTCATTGTCGTTGGTGGTGACGTCTTTTGAGAAATCTTCGCCGTTCATTTCACAATCGTTATTTTTGTTATTATCAGCCATTTTGTCTTGACTTTTTTGTTTGTTTCTTTTTATAACTTAAATTATTTAAAAAGAGTTTTAAAGTTCAAAGAGCTTTGCTTTTTTTTATATTAACTAAAGAGTACTTCTTCTTGCGAAAAATTGACCGCGTGAATACTAACTTCTGCAGTAATGGCGGAAGAGGAATGAATAGAAAGCGGAAAATGAGACAACGCGCTGTACCTACTGAAAGGGTGCTGCCAGACATTGTTTTTACGCTTGTGATATGACTCGAAACATCAGAAAAGGGACAACGATATGACGTGATATTTTCTTCCTGTTTACACACGACCAAGATTGGAACACATCAAGTAATGTGATGAGAAGAATTTTACTTCGAGTAATAAATGTGGAGCATATTATTCTCTTGGGAAAAGTAATGCACAATTGGATAAGCGTTTAAAATTCTTTCCGTTTCTGATTTGCTTATTTTTGCTCATCTTTAAGGTAGGCTTTTTAGAGATTTGCATACTTCTTGCTGACAATGAATTTTGCTTTATGTGTTGCTATAAACGTCGGCGCTTTCAACACAGTATCACAAGATACGGGGGTTCCACTTCGCTCCACTCACAGTGTACCCATTTTGCCTCATAAGGGGGCCTGGACCGAATTGGCGAATCTTAGTCGAATTCCGGTTCTATCCTCACCTCATAGACACCACAGTCCCGACGATACTCTTCGAAGGGCCGTACCCAAAAGATCGGTCAGAATACTAAATCGTATTCTGGGGCTCGCGGTCCCCGTTGCACTATTTTCGCGTCATAAATCAAGTTTTAAATATAAATATAACTAGTAAAGCTGTACAACACCAACACTAATTTGAAGTCGTATGGTTAACCTTGCATACATTCCCCAAAAGGTTGCTGCACTTACAATTGACCCCATACCCGAATCATATATTGGTGGACATTTGGCTAGGGTCCGCGGGTTTGCCAAGCCCGTAAATCATAAATGATTTTCCCTGCGGGAACTTTTTGTCGACAAGGGAGGAGAAGGTATATAATTGTAAAAAATCTGCTTACGTTAACTTGAATGGCCTCAACATAGCTCCATCGGATATATGTTTCGCCAAAACCTCATAAAGGCAGCCTAAAAACTTCACTCAAGGATGATTTTTTGAGTATATGGCAAAGTTTGGAGCCGATGGAGCTATTGAGTGGATGTACAATTGTCTAAAAATTACCCACACCAAAAAATGGAAATTTGCCCGTACACTAGTCCAATTGGTTTTTCACACGTACATTTTTTGGTGCGGCTTTTTCGCTGGGCAAAAATTAGACAAGCTACCCCTCAGGTCTTTGCGTCTCTCTGTCGACGAAAGTTGGGCAATTGCCTAAGTGTATTTTCAGCCATTTAGACGCCAAATGTGGATATATATATATATGTTGTTACATTGGAAATTCCAAATTGAATTAATTCGACAAAATCTATGGTGAGACAGTGGCTAAGGGAAATTTAATCTAATCTAGCCTGCATCTTGATAATACTTATCAATGTGTGAAAATTAATTCGGCAGAATATCTGATTTGGTGTACGACAGTGCTAGTTTTCTGTGTAATAAGCTTTAGATCCTATGCTCAGATATGTGGTAAGTAAAGTTCCCATATGAAACACATGCATAAAAAGTTATATCTTACTTCCGAGTAAATACTTTACTTTCTCTTACACTGAACTGTCAAGTAATTAATAAGTATTTAGTGCGCTGGGTTGTATGCGAATTCCGGCTTTACTTCGACAGTTGATCATGCCAGATTGTTATCCAAAATCCAAACTACATAATTTATTTTCTATGACATGCCAGATTGTTTATCCAAATTAAATGCCAGAACAGCTGATTATAACTCAATTTTCAATCTTAACACGGATAGTCGGTGTGACTTTGAAAGTGTAAAATTTTTTGGCATATTTTGAGGAATTTAAAAATACTGAATATAGTTGTCCCTCTCATACTTAACGCGGCTGTAGCGTATTTACTTACTTCTCCTTAATGTAGAAGTATATACTTCATATCTGAGTGTAGGGCTCTTATATAAAAAATTGCTATTGAGGCCTTTTAGACTAGGGCAATTATCGCCGAGCAATTTTTTTCAAATTCTCTATATTGGAGTGTATCCATTTTGCAGTCCAAAAAGATTTACAATCCACTTAAGTAAAATCCTGTTTGACAGTTTTTTTTTTTAAACTTAATGAAGACTTAGTATTATGTATATTAGTTTTTAAACTCTGGATTCTTCGTTTTAGTTAATAAAAGCTTAAATAATTTTTTTTACTTGCTTTTATATTATCAAAATGCCAGTACTTTGGAATTAATTTATATTTTTTGATATTAGTTTTTAGCTTAAAAACGCTATGAGGACTCGCATTTTATTTATTTATATTTTAATTTAATAAAAAATAAAGACGAGTTTAAAAAAAATTTACTTTCCTTTATGAACTCTTTCAAACAAAAGAAAAGATTCGCATGTTTGAAAGACGATTTTCGAAATGGAACTGACGAAATAGCGCTTGAAAACTTCAGATCCTCAAAGGAGTTCCCCGTCGCAAGAAAACGTATGTTGTGGAAAGACGAAGATCAATTGGAATCGCTTCACGCATAATTGTATCCTGTTTGTAGATGTATGGTCCAACCATATCAATAATTCCTCAAAATGTCATTATCCATTCGCATAAAATTTTTGAAGTCTTTCTGCGCAGATATTTTTATTTCATTCAATAAATTATATGAGCAAATTCCTTCCTTTTTTTAGCCAATTTTTCATCCAAATCCTTTTTTTGTTTTTCGTTTTCTTTTTTTTTTAATGCCACTCAACAGCCGCCAAATTTTTTCCGCGTTTGACACCGTCGTCTGCACTCGTTGAAAGCAAGCGACAAATAATGAATAACTAAATTCAGTAACGTGTCGACGCAAACATACTGAACACGACGTATGAATTCAGTAGGCTATTCATACCGTGTCGGGTTCGCTTAATATCTTACTTCCGAGTAAATACTTTACTTTCTCTTACACTGAACTGTCAAGTAATTAATAAGTATTTAGTGCGCTGGGTTGTATGCGAATTCCGGCTTTACTTCGCCACAGATATGATCATGCCAGATTGTTTATCCAAAAAAAATTCCAGAACAGCTGATTACACCTCAATTTTATTTTTATGATCATGCCAGATTGTTTATCCAAATTAAATGCCAGAACAGCTGATTATAACTCAATTTTCAATCTTAACACGGATAGTCGGTGTGACTTTGAAAGTGTAAAATTTTTTGGCATATTTTGAGGAATTTAAAAATACTGAATATAGTTTGTCCCTCTCATACTTAACGCGTGCTGTAGCGTATTTACTTACTTCTCCTTAATGTAGAAGTATATACTTCATATCTGAGTGTAGGGCTCTTATATAAAAAATTGCTATTGAGGCCTTTTAGACTAGGGCAATTATCGCCGGCAATTTTTTTCAAATTCTCTTTTGGAGTTGCCTTCGCTTTTGCACGATCTAAGAGCCAATTTCTACCAAGCATACTTAAGTAAAAATCGTCGTTTAAGTACAGATTTTCATTTTTCATCAACCTAAATGGCAAGTCGAAACTTAAGTGATCCATATCGGGCAGTTAAGTAGAGTTTATGCAACTCTGTGTTGTTGTAATGAAACAGCTGATTTAAAAAGAAAACTATTTATGTATATGGAAACTTGTTTTATTTATCATTCCATAGCTCTTGCGTTAACTTTATCAGTTTGTTTGCACTCAATTATAGACTTCTTGCTTTAACGCACGTGCGGGACTCCATGTCTTATTTATTTATATATTTAAATCAGCTGATTACGACGGTGTTGCACTAAAAATAAAAGGTGCTGCCGTACTTCGCGTAACTAAATTTTTATTTGCATTGAAACGGCTGAAACTTAAATGCGTACTTAAGTGCCAATCGTACTTAAACTTAAATGCCTTTGGTGAAATTGGCTCTCTAAAAAGATCGCCTAGCAATTTTTATTTTCTTGCCTGTTTTTGACGTTTGCCCCGTTCGCGCAGGGTTGATTTTTGGAATAAATTAAAATAACATAATTAAGTATCCCTGATTTAGGGTTGATTTTAAGACTAAAAAGACGCGTCCTGGCATATTCCGGCGATTTAATATAATAAATGCAAGGATTTTGTTGCATTAGCACAATTAGCTTTTCTATGCATTCGCGCGGCCACTTCCCCGACATTTGAAATTTAAAATTTTATATTTCCCGAAATATCTCAGTTGTTAACACCTCGAAAGTAGAAAGCGAATGAAGCAAACGTCAAAAACCAGCTCGCAGCCAGCTTCATGTTTGACAAAACGAAAGAGAGCAAAACGGAATTGCCGAGTACGGGCAATTTTGAAACGAGCAATTTTTATCTACCCCCCCTCCCGCTCTGCGTCTCGCCAACAAACGAAAAAAATTGCTGGCGATAATTGCCTAGTGTAAAAGGCCTCATTGGAACATACATGTGCTAAATAGGAGTGGGAACTAGGCGTTATAAACGACCGGACATATCAAATGCAAGAAAGGGATAGCAGGCATGTGTGTAAAATGCATTTTGTGTTGAATATTAGAACCAGGTACTAGGTAAAACAGGTCGCGAGTATTCGTTTGACTGAAGATTCATTAATCAAAACTCGTTCAATTTATATGCTACTCTAAAACTCCTTTTGCATCGATAAATTAAAAAATAAACAATAAATAGATTTAAAAATAAATAGATTAAACTGTGATTACTTTAGAAAAAATTGCGCTATATTAAGTTGGAAAGAATTGCCAAATTGGGGAAAATCTAAACACAGACACGCGGAGAAGCGGAAAAAAAAGAAGAAGAAGAAGAAAAGGTAAGCGCCAAGATAAATAGATGGAACAGGAAAATTTATTCGTGAGATCATTTCATTTAGCAAAGTTTCTAACTCTTTATCCGATTGCAGTGTTTTATTTAAGATTCAAGTGTAAAGTAACCGGCTCTTTAGTAAAGTTTGCATAAAACGAGTCGCTTCAAATAGGTGAGTAAAGCACTTTTCTCTTTTGTTTGATTTTTTTTTTTTTTGCTCTTGCCACCTTCAGCAACCTTTTCCTTTAACACGTTAATCGGATTTGTTGGAACATTGCGAACACAGTAGCATTTCAAAAAAAAACAAATGCGGAGACAATATTAGTTTAATTATTTACCGTTTAAGTGCTATATTTTTAAATTCAATTTGAATCCATGAAGGTTAGTCATCTTGAATCTCTTTGTTCCAAAACATGAATAAAACAGGGAATCAAATAAGATCAATATGCACGTCGTCTTTTTATTATTGATATGGTATAGCTGAATCTGTTGTAAAATATGTACATGATTGAATAGCATCATAGGAAATTAATTTCGATGTGATCTGTTGTCAATAAGAATATAGGTATTGTCAGTCCAAAATAACTTTTCATCAGTTTTATCTATTTTATCTTTAGTCAAATTTGTGAAACCGTTTGATGAGCCACATTTCTGAAATCATGAGAGATCCATTTATTCTAAAAAAAAAAAAAAAAAAACAGGTAAGGGTGTTATAGTCAGGCGAGCCTGACAATAAAATACCCGACACAGACTAACATCTTCAAATAATTTTTAATATCAAGAGGTGTTTAAGGCCATTAGGGGCCCCATATACCGACTTTTGTTGAATTTCTTTATGAAAACCACCCTTTTACCACGCCCAATTTTCCAATTTTTTTGTTTTCTAATCGGAGGCCTTAATATACGCTCGAATTCTAAGTTTCAGTGGAATATCTCAAAAAAAATCCGATTTTGGGGCAGTTTTGAGATTTTTGTGGCAGACCCTAGTACTGGAGGTACTCTTAATAATGGATCTATCAAAAATTTTTTTGGAGAGGATGTTTATGGCTACAAAGGAAGCATAACTGCCAAGTTTCGTTCAAGTCCCATTTGAATTTCGGGTGTAGGAGGCAATTTTCGAAAAAACGCCCTTCGGCCACGCCCACTTTTCCATTATTTTGAAATTGAGTAACTTCACTTTAAATATGTTCAACTATCAAATTTCATCAAAATATCTTGAAAAACTTCGATTTAAGAGCAGTTTTTGTGATTTTCGTAACAGACCCTAGTACTGGAGGTACCCCTAAAAATGGTCCGATCGGGTCCATTACTCGAACTTGTTCTTACTCATGTGCTTGTGAGTACGCATATCAAATTTCATCAATATAGCTCAACTCCTTCGATAAGAAAACTGTATACAAACAGACGACCAGACAGACAGACGGACATGTCTAAATCGAATCTCCTGGCGACGCTGATCATTTCTATATATATTTTGTATGGTCTATCTCAACTGGTTCTGGGTGTTACACACAACCACACAAACGCAATATACCCTCGACACAGAGTGTGTCGGGTATAAAAAAAAACCCAGCGCAAAGTATTTCTTTCATACAGTGGTTTCTGGTTATATGCGTCCCGCTTATATGCGTATCTCGCTTAAAAGCGTGGTAATTATTTTGCTTGAGTTGTAAAATTTGAGCAAAATTCCCCCCTCAAGGTGGAGATGGATTCGTTGAAGCGTTTGTGGGCCCCTTTATATGCGTCTCACATGGTATTTCATTTTCATGTGTGTACCATGTATGTTTTTTTGTGAAGGGGTGAGGTAAAGAGGGTGATTAAGAAAACTTTTACTATGGCATGGCTTTAAATCATACAAAAAATGTGAAATGGTGGAGCTCGCCGTTGTAACTTCTTCAAAAGAAAATTTCAGTCAAAATTCCTTCTTTTTTTGCACGTTTAACGCGGTACATACGTTTAATATGTCTTTGAATTGTTTTTTTTTTTTTTAAATATTCGTAAATACATTTTTTCACACTATCAGACCCAAATCTGCATTTTACCCATTAATTTACCATTAAAAATACCACTAGCTTACAAATAATTTTACATGAACGCGTTTTTTTGTATACCTATTAATAAAAGAAAAAAAAATTGTAAAGGAGGTATTGCAGCTTTTTCGAGCAGAACTCTGCAATGGATCATCCGATTTGAACAAATTATACCTCAAATTAAAGAAAATTAATTGCACTAAAAATAATTGTTGCATAGTTTTAATCTCCGTCAAGAAAATAAGATGCTATAGACCTTCAAACCTAAAAAAATTTATTAAGTTTTTCATTTATCGGCATCTAAAAAATCGGCCGCAAGCAAAATAATTTTATATTTTGCGTTTTTCATTTAAAGTTACTTCCCCAACAAAATTAGATATTATTCTTCAAAATCCATGCATAAATGACAAAGTTATAATTTTATAGGTGAGGGAATAAATGCAATGTAAGCAATAAAAAATACACATTTAAGCATTAAAGTAAGGCTTAAATTAAAGTGTAAAAGAATGTAATTAGCAGAACATTTTTTTGCAGTCTTAACTCCCAACCCTCAAAAATTTTTCTGCTGCAAATTTTCGCTGCTGATTAAATTATTTATGAGTGTAATTACTAATTAGCAACAACCAATTACATCAATAAGAAATAATTGATTTCTGATGTTATTAGAATAACGTAGAAAATATACAGGGTGATCCACGAGAGCTAGTACATCCGGAGCAGGGTGATAGAAGATGTCAAGACAAACAAAAAATAGTGTGGGAAGGGGGGGGTGGGGGGGGGGATTTTTTTTTTTTTTACTTTGACTGTTTATATTTTCCTCAACGTCTAAAATTTTAAAAAAATTTAATTTTTCCTAAAAGCCCATACAATTGGTTTGCGAACAGAATTACAGTTTGTTTTTTACGATAAACCATTATCGTGGTAGAATTTTTTTCTCGACTTCCTGCTTAAGGGGGTCTTCTCATTGAGCAACTTTTTTTTCGACTTTTTTTTTTTTGCATTTATTTATAGCTTGGGTAGTTGTGAATATGCCCCTAAAAGGATTTTTTGAAATTCGAAATAGTTTAGAGGATATAGCCTTCTTTGTCGAGCAAGATCTGCGCTAAAACGAGTAATTTTTGCGTTGCTTCAAACTTTAAACGCGTTTATCTCGAAACCACGTTTTTCGAACTGGCGGCCATGATATCTCCAGTTCAACTGAACCGATTTTCATGAAACAAAGTGGAATCGACGCAGAATTGTCACCATTCTCGGGTGAACCTCGACCATAATTTTAAAAAAATTTTTACTATTTTTTTTTTTTACACTAAACTACAAAAAAAAAAGCCCGAAATTGAAATTTTTTTTTGAATGGCCGCCATTTTGTCAAAAAAAAATCACAAAATTAAGCTTGAGGTTCACCGGAGAATTACATCTATACTGATTATAACCCCGTTTTTTTTTCCATTTCGGACGCTCCGGAGACCCGGAATCGTGGCCGCCGTGACGGCACCTTTTTTTTTCACCACCAACTTTGAAGTCTCATTACTTTTTGAACAGCCCACGTATCGAGGCAAAAAAATTTTTTTTATTTACTTTGAACCTTTTGTAATACAATAAATAAAAAAAGTTTTCAATTATTCTTTGCGTTTTCAAATAAGAATTTTTTTAAAAAGGGTCCAAAAAACGGGTTTTCAATGAGAAGACCCCCTTAAAAACTTTAAGGCCGTATAACTCCTCAGAGGTGCATTTGCGGCCGCCCTTCCCACACGATTTTTTGTTTGTCTTGACATCTTCTATCACCCTGCTCCGAATGTACTAGCTCTCGTGAATCACCCTGTATATTAAATGTGATTTATTAAAATTTCGAATACAGTCGAAACTCTATGGAGAATTCGTTGCAAGGAGAAAATAAGGCACTTAAAATGAAGCGAAAAAGCTGTGTTCCTTGAGATGGTTCGCTATAGAAAGAAACTTGTTACTTGTTTTAAAGAAACTTTCATAAAGCGCTTTTTTTTTTTTTGATGTTCTTGAAAATCAAATCGCTCTTAAGTATGTAACTTGTATAACACATATCCACCACCATCATTTACTTCCTTCTAATTTATAATACGTATGTCTATTGTGTGTTAAATTCTTCTTTTAAATCTTCCAGGCATTTAGATTCAATATCATCACGCTAAATTATTCTAAATTGTCACGTTAGCTTAAAAATACCTCAAAATCGTTTTGATCTCTCATCACAAAAAAAAATCGCCACGACAGATCAACACGCAATGGTAATGGATGCAACGCAACCTCAACAGCCATCGCCTCAATCGGTTGGACGCGAGTTCGTTCGTCAGTATTACACTCTGTTAAATAAAGCACCCAACCATTTGCATCGTTTTTATAACAATAACTCATCGTTCATTCACGGCGAGTCAACATTGGTGATTGGACAAAAGAATATCCATAATCGCATTCAACAATTAAACTTCCACGACTGTCATGCGAAAATCAGTCAAGTGGATGCACAAGCGACCCTTGGTAATGGCGTTGTCGTTCAAGTAACTGGCGAACTTTCCAATGATGGCCAACCAATGCGTCGTTTTACGCAAACTTTCGTGCTTGCAGCTCAATCTCCTAAAAAGTACTATGTTCATAATGATATATTCCGTTATCAGGACATGTACTCCGACGAGGATAACGACGGTGAGTTGCGTTCGGAAAATGGTGACGATTTAGAGCAACCAACTCAAGCGAGCGGCAATGGAGACCAGTTGACAACACAGCTTGCTGGCGGGATAAGCGGAGAGAACCCGAACCAACTTTCTTCGCAATTGGTGGTACCAGCAACTGGAGTTTTACCGCAACAGTCAGGACAGCAGCAACAACAACAACAACAACAACAATCAGGTACTCCGCAACAGCATGCTATTTACTATTCAATGCCAACTGCTGGGGTTCGTCCAGTTCCAGTACTAGCCGGTGCCGCTCAAGGTGCAGCTGTACCATTGGCCGCGTCCATTGCAACTCAGCAGGTTCAATCGGGAAACGTTTCACAAATTAATGGAGCTGTTGGTAACGATGATTTGCTAACTGTCCCATTAGCCGTTGGGAGCTCATCAGTGGGACAAACCTCTGTCATGCCGGTAGTTTCAGGAGGAGTTGCTCAGAGCTCGTCTGGAGGTATAAAAAATTCCCAACAATCTATTCAAATAAATTCCAAAAAAATTTTCACCACAGCAATGCCGGGACAGCAGGGATCACAAGTAACATCTACTGGAACAAGTGTTGATTTTGACGACGGAAATTCTGCAATTGCCTCGGTCAATGAAAGGTCCTCGCCGTTGTCATCCTCGGATTTGGCACCAATTGAGAATACTTTAAACATGGCTCCAATTGTCGAAGATTTCAAAACCATCAATGAACAACAGTTACAGGAAAAATATGAAGCTAGCAAGCAATCGCAAAACGAACCGAAAACTTACGCAAATCTTTTCAAATCTACATCAACATCTCCGAGCAGTTTCGTAAATGCTGCTTTGCAACAACAGCAGCAAGTGCAACAGCAACAACAACAGCAACAACAAAATTCAAACAACGGCTTTCAGACGTCCATACCCTCCGCAACGTTCACACAGTCCAATTCCTCCTCGTCGATGTCCACATACATTCGGAACGCAAACAACGCAAACGAAATTTCTACCCCAGGAGGACCGCTACCCCAACGCACACCATCGGCGAGGATAAATAAAGGTAAGGGGTCAGAATTTTTTTTTGAAATTAATTGGTTTCATTTTTGATCAGTATTGAATTGAATTTTTCGCCTTTGGCAATTGAAACCGATATAATATATAATATTTGAGTTTACTTATGTGTTTCAGATTATGAACAACGTCGCGTCAGCAATGCACAACAATTTGGCGATAATCAGCAACTATTTTTGGGCAATATACCACATCATGCATCTGAAGATGAACTTAAAACATTATTTGCCCGTTTTGGTACCATAGTAGAGCTGAGGATACTATCGAAACCTGGTGCCAAGATTCCTCCCGGTGTAAGGAATCCTCTTAACTATGGATTCATTACCTACGAAGATGCTGAATCTGTGCAAAATTGTTTGAGTGCTTGTCCTCTGTACTTCCCCGAAAACTCGCCTGACGGACAAAAACTAAATGTTGAGGAAAAAAAACCACGCGTTCGTTCGGACTTGCCACCTCGTCAATCAATGGGTAATAACATGAATAGCGGTAACGGCATAGGAGGAGGGCAGCGCAACATGAGCGGCGGACCTCAATCGCGTTCTTTGTCGAATTCGGGAAGCGGAAGCAACAGCGGAATGATGCGAGGAACAACTGGCGGAAATAGTTTGTCACGCGGTGGACCGAATGGCCAGCGTTTGGGTGGTGGCTTCAATCGGAATGATAATCGAACTGGATCACAATCGAATGGTGGAGGAAACTCTCAAATTCGTGGCGGAAGCAACAGCACACAGTCAACAGGAGGCAGCAGCTTTGCTGGGCGGCGCTAACCATTAATATTCTTCTACCATCCCCAACCTCCAGCTCCACCACAACCACAACCACATCCATCAACTCAAACACGACGCCATCCGCACTACGCCACAACCACCACATCTGCTCTAGTAACAACGCTGTCACAACAACAATAACGGACTTTTTAATGGCTTTAAGTTTCATGACAGTCTCCATTTTATCTTCATTATCATTTTTCAATGTCTTTTGCATTGCTGTACTTGGATTCGATTGGAGGCATTTTTTTAAAGGATATTCGTTAGCTATTTTGAATTTAATATGACAGCAAAGTGAAAGAGCGACATAACTGTTATTTTGCTAATCCTTTGTGCCTTGGATTGCTGTCATCATCGGATGGTGGTTTTAGACTATTCATAACGTATATATACACCTACCTTCATAAAGAAAAATTTTTTCTTGTATCGAGTGCTTAATTTTCACCAGAGATGTCGCCACTAATAAAACTCCTTCGGTGTGTGCCTGTGCGAAGTTCCGAATTGAAAATTCAAAGTCCAATCTTAAGTTTATAAATTAGAAAGTATATTTAATCTTTTGTTTTTTTTTTTTTAGTTAATTTATATTTCATATAAAAAAAAAATAAATTGGGTAGCATACGCACACACGCCCGAAACAAGAGCAAAACTTAATAAAATCAGTCCTAAGAAGAAATTCATTTGAAGATATAAGCGATATTTTTATACATAGTATCCTAACTTTCGTTAAAAAAAATATTTAAGTTTAATTGTTATTAGAGTTTCTATACCTCTTTTTTATTTTGAATTTATTCATTTTTTTTTTTTTTTTTTTTTTCATAAACATATCGTTATATATTTTCTTTTCTTTTATTTTTTTAATTTTTAATTTTCCTTGTGATTTTTTGTCAACGAAAAGAAGAATATATTTATTATCCTTTTATTTTAATACAATATTTAAGTTGTCATAAAAATATTAAATTATATTTTAATATATAAATGAAAATTTTCCAAACAGAAATTTTAAGCCGGAGAAATAACAGATGCAAAGCAGAGAAAATACATCTGAAAAATCTTAAACAAATTGACATAAATAAAAAAAATAAATAAAAAAAACTAAAATAATAATGCAATAAAAAGCAAAAGAAAGACTTGTAAAACTTATGTAAACAATTAAATTTATAAACAATGAGAAAACGAAATCTTTTTCAAATACATAGATACTTCATGTGAATTAAATTGAAAACAAAGGTGTACTAAATTTTCAATCAAAGTATAAAAAAAAAAATCATTTTAAAGTACATACGAATAAAAAATCATTTGTAAACAGTTAAATAGCATTAAAGTAAATAAATAGCATTAAATATTTAACAGATCATCTATAAATAAAATTCATAGATGGATTTTTACAAAGAAGGCTGGGTTTGTATGATTCCGATTGACCTTTTTTGTGGACTTCGATTGTGCGATATGTTTGTTGTGCTTTACATTATTTTCCTTCTGCCCGTCCGGTTTTTTGCTTAATTGTGGCTATGTGAACACAGTAGGATCTTCAGTTCAACACCGATCTGGACTCGAAACTTTCCAAGAAAATTTTCGATGAAAAGAATTAAAAATGTGTACTATCACCCCTGGAGAAACATGGGGCCTTACTCTGTATTGCGATGCGATAGCTTATTTCAAGTCGCATTTAGAACGGTTGTTTGCACTTAATTCCTTTTTCAGTTGAATTGGTTTGTCGGAAATGCATTTCCGAATATTTCAGTTCATTTTTACGAATAAAAAACCGTTCCAATTGCGACACGAAATAAGCTATCGCATCGAATTGCGTATCGCATCGCAATACGGAATAAGGCCCCCTGAAACCAATAGGCGAAACGTCGGGGAATAAACAACATATTTTTATTTTACGAACCAAAGTTCCAGAGCGAGGCATCCATTGCTTGAGTACTTGAATTAATATAAGAAAATAATTCATATTATTTATTCAGGTGTGTGATTGGATTCCCGGGAATTCATTTCCCCGGGAAATTGAAATAAATACTCGGGAATTTAAATATTTTCGAAATTTTTTAATTCAAAAATTTTATCGTATAGCCGCTCTTTTGTTTTTGACAATGTCATTTCTTTCAAAATAGCCATACATTCTTCAAAATATTGGAGGAACGAAATTCCCTTTCCCCAAAATATGGGGAAAGGGAATCAAATCACATGCCCGATTTACTGGGTTTGGTATTGTGTATATCGCACATGTACATCAAGAGTGTCAAAACTCAAAATTTACAATTTTTCAGAAAACGCACTTTAACCGATGCGCAGTCCATGTGCATTTGTATGACGAAGAGACTGACATAACTGTTTTTTGCGCTAATTAGCAATAACAAAAACGCAACTATGAGTGTGCTATTAGGTAGACAGGTGACCTGTGAACACATTTCTTGCATTAACAAATTGCATTTGACAAATTTTGAGTCGTGACACTCTTGATGTACATATGCGATATGATCAGTGCCGGCCAGGAAGCAAGCTAGAAGCAAAAAGAGCGTAAGCACTCGTATGTGCACAAAATTGCTCTCAAATGAGAAGTTAAGCTGAGAGCCAAAATTTCGTTCAGTTGAGTGGAAAACGTCAAGCGAGACGGAGCTGCGTCGGATGAAGCTAGATGAGAACGTAAATTTTTTCAGCCTTGATACACTTCGAAGAAAATGAATTTTTTATACTTCAGGAATTTTTTCATCGTGTTCTTAAGATTCAGTTATTTTATTATATAATATATATAAATTCAGCACATCATTGATTTGTACAATAATTCTCTGCTCTGCACTGTAAATTTTCAAGATAAAAGAGCTCAAGATGAGCTGAAAAAGCTCCAAAATGAACCATCCCCGCCTCTTGGACGAGGCGTCGAGTTTTTGCGACATATCGATCCAGGGACATACCCAGTTCTAAAGAACAAAATTTTTCGGCTCTAAGAAAAATTTATGAAATTTTGTATGAAAACATCCACAACTGTTTCTCGCTGTGTAATGTGCACGCACACAAAAGCAATTAGTAAATGTAGTGGTGGCCGGCACTGGATATGATCAAAAAGGTCGCCACATAAAATATCGACAAGGTTAGTCCGTGGACATCTCGTCATGTAGTAGTGTAGTATTGAAAACGCCCATATCTTGAAATTTGCTATCGATAAGAATTTTATCACCGCCATTCTATACAATTCTCAACAATGTGGCATACATAACTATACCATATGTCCATTTTTTCGCTGGACAGTACGTTTTTTCTAAGCCCATACAGCGGTCATGCGAACATATTATATTTGAAATCATGATTTGTCATGCGATTGTACTTTTTATACCTTTTCCGAAGGAAAGGGTATATTAAGTTTGGCACGGAGTATGTAAATACCAAAGGAGTCGCGATAGATATAGACATATTATATATTCTTGATCAGCGTGACAAGAGGAATCGATCTAGCAATGTCTGTCTGTCTGTCTATCTGTCTGTCGGTCACACTTTAGTTTTTCGTAATTAACTCCTAAGCCATGAAAGATATCATATTGAAATTCGGCATGGACATGAACCAGGTAAATGTCCGAAAAACTGCATAAAAACTGTTTTCGTAGTCCCTTCTTGGGTCGTGGGAAGTGGTTCAGAAGTTTCAAAAATCACGATTTTTAACGTTTTTCGTGAATAACTTTTTTTACTATACATCCCAGCTTATTGAAATTTGGTGTGTGTATAGCTACCATGTAGACTTAAGCTTTCGCTGAAAAAAAATTGCGACATCGCTATAACTATGGTCATCATCCTACACATTAGAAAAAAACACTATTTCTCTTATTCTCATATCTGTATACAAAACTGATTTTTTTTTTGCTTCTTCCGATTGTGTATTTTGCCGCCAAATAAAGTAGTCACTTAAGGTTAAAATTTGACCATGACCACCATTCGCGAAATTCGCAAAAAATTGATATTCACTATTTTGAATTTAGTATTTCGCTGCTAGACAAAATGTCCTCTAACGGTTAAAATTTGTCCATGACCACCATTCGCAAAAAATTTGTACTTAAATATAATTTCGAGTTTGTGAAGCTAAATCGAAGCACAGATAATGTGTAGCTAGAACAACGAAAAGGGCAGGAATTATTGTTAAGGTAATGTTTCAACATATTTAAGGCTGAGGAAAAGGTATGTGTGCAATTGGCTTAGCCGATGTTAACTGTTTTCCTTGTTTTTTTTTAGAAATATGCCCACAGCCCATCATTTTTTGAATTCAAAATTTTCAAGATCCGACAAACGACGAGTACCATTGCGAGGGGTAGGTTCTCTACATCCACACGTTTCATCTCGCCTTTAAACAAAACAATTGCCGGAAATAGTTGCCCTAATGTAAAAGGGCACATTGACAAGTTTGAATTAAATTGGCTTGTTGTGACGCTGAAGATTTTGATAAAGAATAATTAATTTTTATTCACTTAAAAACTGGTGATTTGCACTCTCAAAACTTAAATGCTTAGTTGTATTTGGAAATCTCACAATTCTTAGTTCTGAGTCCGAAAAATTCAAATCCGTTTTTTTTTTTTTTTTTTTTTTTTGCAGAAGCGAGATGGTAACGTTAGGCATACCACTCAATATAAAGTCACAAAGTCTAAATTTTTTCTGAAAAAACGACTAATGGTTTGAGACTGCAGTCAGAAATTTCGTTACAATTCACAATCGAATGTATATTAGTATTATAGATGATAAAGATCCTGTTTTGATCCAAAAGGAAGCTCAGATTAACAGAATATATTCGATTAGTTACAGGACATAAGAACTGGTCTTATAAATTTAATGCCTAATTACTCCTATGCTTCCGAAAATACAGCCTTGTAAAATAATCACAGCTGAAGTTCATTAAATGATTTGTCCTTGTGATCAATAAAGAAGCACGGAAAATTTCGTTGGGAATATTTAAAATCAGTTTGAATTACTACAACCTGAATATGTTATTTTCTCCATTTTGACGATACATATTGTACTCCCAAACAGGTCTTTCAAAATCAATGATCAATAAATGCTAAATATTTGAAACACCGTACAATTTTTTGGAATTAAAAAGAACTGATCATCATCCATCAATGAAGAATATTTTGTTTTTCAATAATTCCTAATTTTCAAAATTATTCTTACCTAAAATTATTTCAATTGTAATTTAAAATTTTGGTAACTTCAATCCGATCATTGAAAATATCCTTAAAAGATATAAAGAAAGATGTCGAGCCTTACCATATTCATTTTTGTTTAGAAGCATTCCTCCAAGATCATTTTTATCAAGCTATCAGGCTTACCCAATATCAGTTGAACTTGATTTTGGGTTTTGACCTAGAGAAATGCTTTCTTTGACTTACTCATATAAGAAGTATATAAGTTCGCTTCATGAAATAAAATACGATAATTTGATTATTTTAATTAATGTATATTTTTTTATTTAAAATTCAATTAAAATAAATTTAAACATAATATGGTTTCAAAATGACTATAAAGTTTTTTAATTTGCTCAGAGGCGTAACGTGGTTGGGAATAAATATTTACAATTCATGGAAGAGAAGTTTTACGTTGTAGGAGTCACCTTTGTTTCCCCTTCTGATAGCGAAAATACAATTTTGAAATATCGAATCGAGAATAATCCACACAAAAGAGCTCAGGAACAGCTTATCGCCAATGCTAAGGGGTTAAGGATTTTCGCATTAGGCAGCAGAAAGCAGATTATTAAAATTAATATTTAAAAAAAAGTTGCACAAATTGAAACTGTGATGGTTGAACCAAGGTTTGCTCTCAAAAACTATCAATAGTCTTTGTAAAATTGTCATATAAGAAATAACTTGAAATCGATCTTCTTAAATAGTTGTATTCTTTCCACTTTATATAAAATCCTCAAAACAAAAATAATACATCAAAAATGTACTCCCCTGAGCAAATAAAAATTAATAAAAATGCCCGTCATTCTTACTTACCTCGATCATACATAAATAAACGATTTAATCAATCGTCAATCATGAGCAATAATAACTTCAAGCGGTAGTTTCGGAATCAACGAGTCTCGAAAGACAAGACACAATGTTGCTTGATTGCGTTTGAGAAAGCGCGCTTGCGAGATGACGTATGCATGTATGCTTAAAAGAAATATTGAAGTATTGAGAAAATTTGCATAATTACTTTTGGTAACTAATATAAAAGAAAAGAAGAACTATTTTAATTGACCAATATAATTATTTATACATATACATATACATATAAGTATGTTTGCTCTTAATAACTTGAGATGATTAATTGAGATTGTTAAATGGAATTCGAAGAGCTTAGAAAAAATTTTTAAACTGCAAACCGTTATATTAATGATTAAATAAATAGTAACAAATAATATTATAATTTGTGTTCGAAAAACGGGGTAAGGTGAGACATTTTGGAAACATTGAAATTAGGGTTAAATAATTTATTAATCATATTTAATAAAAGAAATGAGGGAATTTATATAAAAAGTACAAAGCTTCTAATGCACAAATAAACATACTGTACATATATTTACGAATTTTAAACGGAATTTATCGAGTATGCAGCAGAGTTTATTTGTTTTGCCGGTTATATCCAAGATGTCATAAATGCGACTCTTTATCATTACGTAAAGTTGTATGAATAAGCAGCTTGGAATCGCAGTCAAAGAATTTATATTTTTGGAATTCAACCTACAGAATTGAATCTAAATATAGAAGCAGCAATATATGTATATAGTTTTAATAACATGGACAAATAATTTGTGAGTTTTTTGCACACATCTCTTTGGTCAACATAAATAATTGCAGTCCCCCAAAGCACTGACGAAGACAAATGTTTGTTTTACATTTTAATAAACTAAAATTCAAAATACAAATAACGACACTCTCATGAAACCGAGTGTCTTCGGAAAGGCTATCGAAGGCAAGAGATTTCGTTGGAAAATGGAAATGCAGAGTACTATCATTATATGGCCTTTTAAAGGTTACATGATTATCCTTTTATGTGATACAGCTGGTATCTGTCATAATATTTGGTTTTTAAAGCAGTGATTTTTTTTTTTTTAAATAATAAATAAAATGTTGAATAATATTTAAATAAATATAAAGCTCCTACAATACTTGCGCATTTTATAGTTTTGGTTTAACTTCAAAAAATATGATGCTGGCAGACCACCGGCCAGATTTAGGAACATAAGAATGAATAATTTGTTCAACAATAGAATAAAAATGAATTCTACGTACATACATAAAAGATAAGAAAAGTTTTTGTTTTTTATCCACTAGTTTCCATACACAAATTTCTGGATTAAATTCGTAATGAGAAAGTTATACATACGTACATACATACATTCAATAAACTGCTTCAATATGAAAGAAATAAAACACTGATGATATAATTTAGAAGTTAAGCGGGCTAAGAACTTATGGACTATTTATTCTTTTATTGAAATTTCGTAATTCAGTGAAGTGTACAGCTTACAATACATAATTATTAATGTGTGGGTTTGGTTATAAAATATTTAATAATGACATTTTGATAAGAAGTTTTCGTCTTTTCCAAGATATTTTTACATATAAACGAAGAAGTTCTTCGCCTACCATCGATACTGAATAATAAAAAAAAAGTGGTAGTTCACCAATGCTATATACTTTTAACTTTAAAATGGAATGATTTATTAATTTATAAATAACCAGAAAATCATGTGCATATTATGCACCACAGCGCTAAGCGAAATAATGCATTGGGAACTGGTAAAGCCATTGAAAAATTGAAGTTCTTGATATTGTTCAAAACTAAAAAAAAAAAAAAAAATTAATTGCACTCCTGCATGAAACTTAAAATTGAAAGTTAAAATTTTAACTAATTTATATAAATGTTGTTTTTTTTCTCGGCAGCTCGGCTCGATGGTGTGGTCAGTGATGTTCGCCGTGTCACGATGTTGTTCGTCTATCCTCTATTAACTCTCTTATTCGCATGCTATACATATATGCATATATATATATATATATATATATTACGTATATATAAAGGGTCGGATGGAGAAAGCTAATTGCTCAAATTTGACTGTTTTCTCGCACTTGAAGATTGTCATATGTAAAACAGAAGCTGCCAAGCTGCACAATTCGTAGAAAACTGAAGATAGTGTCCACTGCGTTCACGCTCCAAAAATTTCATATGCGATATAAGCATTATAAGCAAGTTACTTAATATATGTTCTTACTTCACTTACTATAATTGCTTGAATATATGTATAGGTATACGGGTTTTAATTGAAAACATCTTAAATGCCTATGAGAAATGAAAAATATATAGTAAGATACGGTTGATAAATATATATAAAAATATTGTGAGTAAATGTGTATATAATATATATATGTATATATATATATATAAATATGTGAATATAATGTAATTATAGTTTTGAAATAAATAAGGAATTAAAAATAAAAATTAATATAGTTTTGGCATGGTAAATTATTGAACAAGTTGATAGGCTTTTTTTTTAGCAGAAGCATAGGTACCTAGAACTTAAATTTCTTGCAGCCGAAATCACCTAAATGTTTAATTATACCTATATTTAAATAAAGTTTTGACTTTTTCCGTTTCACTATTTGGATTAACCAATATTTATAGTAACCAGAGTCCATACTCTATATTGCGATGTGATTAGCAATTCGATGCGATAGCTTATTGCGAGTCGCAATTGGAACGGGTTTTTTATAGGTTTTTTATTCGTAAAAATGAACTGAAATGTTCGGAAATACATTTCCAACAAACCAATAGTAGGGGAGCCCAAGAGGGGATTTTTGCAGTTACTCGAGCGTGTCAGAAAATAATATGGGGAGAAAGCTTGCACCCTGTTATATGGCCCCACCATATATGAGCGCTCAATATTGGGGTGTACGTTGAGGGCAGCCCGTCAGATTAGTAAAAAAAAAAAATCAATCCTCTGAAAAACTCGAGCGCGTCAGATTAAGAGAAGGTAAGTTAAGTAGATGTTAAAAAGTGTATATTTCAATTCTCTCAATTTGAGCGTGGCATAGGGAACAGTGAGCACCAGTTCAAAAAAAAAAAAAACGTCAACTCGATATACTCGAGCGCGATTAGTTTTTGTTTTATTTTAAAGGAAATTCTTTAAGGATTACGAAAAACATATAATCTGACGTTTTTCGTGGGGCAAAGTAGGAAAAAATGGCACATTTAATTGCAAGCTTTGTAGTGTATTCAAATGATTTTGTGAAATTAAAAATTTGTATTCCGTGCCAATAAAGAGCTTTTAAAACTGAAAAACTGTGAATCGCGAATCCTTTTCGTTTCCTTTTTCTCTCTCTCTTTCGCTCTCCTTTTTATAAATATATATATATATATATATATAGATTGTTTTTGTTACATCTAAATATAAAAAGAAACGAAAGAAAAATTTGGTCTTTAAATTGTCAGATTAACAATACGCCTCCATGTAATTGTCAGATTATCATTCAGGGCGGCTAAGACATCTGGTTGATCCCTCTGCATAAAAATCTGACGCGCTCGAGTATCTCAAGATTACCGTTTTTTTTTACATTTTCAAAAATCATTCCTGAGCTTTGGCCACCTCCAAAACGTCAGTCATTGAAGTAGGACACTTTTAGGAGTCCACTTAACATTCACTGTGAATATCTGACACGCTCGAGTAACTGTTTTTTTTTCTTTTTTTTTCCACCTATATTTATGGCCAACCACCTCCAATTAATCGTCAGATTAATATATATTGGTTATCAGGGACATAAAGCGCGTTTACTGTATCAATGTCTGACGCGCTCGAGTATTGCAATGTGTCCATTTTTTTTTTTTACATTTTTGACCATTCTTACACGCTCTCATCCCCATTAAAATGGAAAACTTTACATAGACTTTTTTTTTGTTTAAGAACGTAAACTTCACAATCCAATAAGTTTCGATGACGCTTTAGTAACTGCAAATTTAGCATCTCGGGCTCCCCTACTACAATTCAACTAAAAAAGGAAGTAAGTGCAAACAACCGTTCCAATTGTGACTCGGATTTATCTATCTCATCAAACTACGTATTGCAGTACAGAGTAAGGCCCCAGGAGTAGACTTAAATATTTCTTATAGCATAGTGAGGACATGCAGTCTCTGAAATTGACTGACTGAAATTACGAAAACGCTCAAATTACGTAATTTGGGCCTATAGTGAGGACATGCTATTAGTGCGTAACGAAACCAGCTCACTTGCGATGCCACTTTTTCAAAATGTCAAAATTCAAGTTTTGATGAAAGACCAAAAAATAAATTTTTTAATTTGTTAAAAAAATTTTTTTTTTAACTATTCACTAAACAGTTTGGTGAATTCGGCCGTTAGATACATCAATATATATAAATACTTTTGTTGGAATTAAAATTGCCCGACAACAAATAGACTCTCTATCCGAAAGGTTCAAGGAATAGAAAATGAAATATGCGCATTGCTCTTCCATACTTTAGATGAATAAGAACCCTTTCCATTTCTCCTCAAAAGAAGCAACGAAATGACAACCAAATCTATTTTAAAACATGGTCCCATCATTGGGAATCGGTGTTTTGAAATTGAGTTATTTTAGAAATAACGAATATAATGTAAGTGAAGACTGTATTGTTCCATTTTTGAATTTTTTTTCAATTGTTTCATAGAAATGGGGGAAAAAGTAATGAAAAAGCTTTCTCACACAACCGCAATTTTTGAAGCCGTTCTGTTTTTGGGCATGGTCTTAGGAGTGCTTAGAAGTTTAAATAGGCGTTTAAAATACATACTCATGAGAAAATGTAATCGAATATTAGTTAAGCACAAAACGTATTTACAAAAGCTCAAACTACGGATTGAATAAAATAGATAACCAGATGAAACGGCCTTATTTCTTGAATTGAGTTACAGTAGAAACAGTATAAATGTATGTTTTTTTTTTAGGTATAAAAATTAGTACATACCAGATTTGTTTGAATATTTTATACTCTTCCCGAGTCTCTTGAAATAGTTGCGTTGAATTTTCTAAAATTAGTATGCTCCTCCACGAAGTGGTGGTTTACTTTGAGGCAACACTGATGTTTTCGCAGCTATTGGAAGAGATTATCGATGACTGTTTTGTTGGAATTTTTCATTTTACTGTTGTTGGAATACTATGTTTATTAAAGGTAGCATATAAATAAATGTAGCCAGCAGAAGTGGCTACAACAAAGAGTAATTATAATACGAAATTGAATCTTTACACGCTATCCATAATTACCGTAATTAGTAGGTGATGCGACTTGATAGGGATTCATGCGATTCGTTTGCAGGGTACCAGCTTTTTGCGGGCCGCCATTATAGCTTTGTTGGTAGTCACCAAAAGCTTGTTGAACTCCTGGTGCTGCTGCTGCGGTACCATTATTCCAGCTATTGGCAGCAGCAGCCGGTTGTGCTGGCGTAAGAGAAGAAGAAGCTGCCGCTGGCCCGTATCCGTTTTGCCATGAAGCTGGTGCTGGCGAATAAGCTGTTGCATTCCATGCGGCAGCACCATTATGCTGAGTATTACCGTAAGAGCCATATCCGGGTGCAATTTGTTGCTGATAATTAGGCACGTATCCGCCCCAACCATTATATGCTCCAGCACCGGCTGCTGGACCTGGTGCTACAGATTGTGGATATCCATAAGCAGCTGCTTGAGGGCCATATGCCGCCATTGGTTGTTGATAGGGACCAGGGATACCCGGCTGTGCAACTGGAGGAACCTGTGCACCTGGGGCACCAGGCATGAGCATACCGTTTCGTTGTTGAGTAGCCATCTTCTTGGCCAGTTCTTGCTTGTAAACAGATTTTTTTACATCAACGAGCACATATTTGATCGTATGGTTTTTATACACTGTGATGTATCAGAAAAAATAAAAAAAAAAGATCAGTTTTACCATATCAGTGAATAACGTAATTGAAAAAAAAAAAAAAATTAATCTTACAAACAGCTTTATCCACCGCATCATAATCATCGAATTCAATAAAAGCAAATCCTCTTTTACGCCCGGTTGTTTTGTCAGATAGAATTTTTACGCTTACAACATTTCCGAATTGAGAGAAATGTTCTTGTAAAGCTTGTTCATCGTGATTTTCTTTCAATCCTCCAACAAATATTTTCTTGACATTAGATGAAGCATCATTTTTTCCACCTTCAGGACGCGGCAGTGCTCGCTTAGAGTCGACAGCTCTAAGAGAAAAAAGAAAAAATAATTTATAAATCTCCTCTCGAAGTACCAATATCTCGAAGAATCAATATTGCGTCTTACTTTCCGTCGATAATGTGTGGTCTTGAATTTTGTGCTTTGTCCACCATCGAAGAATCGGAATAGGTAATAAAGCCGAATCCACGTGAACGTTTTGTAGTAGGATCACGCATAACAACAGCATCGACTACTTCCCCCCATTGACCGAAAAATTGGCGAAGAGTATCTTCCGTTGTTACAGCGGCGAGCCCACCGATGAACATTTTTCTTAAATGATCCTGACTATCCATTGATGTGGAAGCCAACTAAAAATCATACAATAAAAATTTAACATTTCGTTATAAAAATGCTGGAAAAATGAATGCAAAACTTAGAATAAAAAATAAAAGTTCATGAATTTTACTTAAAAATTGAGTCTGCTGAATGCACCCAATGGTACGTGCGAGATTTAGCAAGATTGACTTGGTAGGGTTCTCTCGTTATTTAAAAGATAAGATGCCTAATAATTTAATCAATCCCTATAGGAGTCCACCCGAAAAATCGGTTTTAGGTACCGAAGAGTTTGCCTCCTAGGCGAAACTGCGAGTCATATTAAAACTCTTTTGATACATATTTGAATTTAGGGGAGATTCTCCTAAACTGGCAAAAGTGATTTGAACGATGAAAACCAAAAGTTGGTTTTTTTTTTTTTTTTTAATTTTTAAATATCGAGCCTGAACCGCGAAAATAACGTAAGCGACCAAGCCATATTCAACAAGATGGTTTTAATATCAAATTTGTTTTCTTCTTCCTGAAACTAAACTTTCAAACTATAGCCCTATTCCTGCACGAAACTGACCAATTTTTTGAAAACTGTATGAAAATTGGGCAGTTTTGGGCACTTTCGTGCGGGAACAGACCTTATATGAAATTTTTTGAATTTTTAGTTTCTTTGCAACAACAAAGCAATGTTTTTTTTTTTTTTTTTTTTGTAGAACTGCTATCACTTTATTAAATACACCTCGGTAAGCGATAAGAAGCAAATTTTACAGGGCAGCGTTTTTTCTGATCTTGTTTGCATTGACTGGCATACAACTTATAAAACTTATCCTGCATTTGCATAAAAGAGTAAATTTCGAAAAATAGGTCGCTTATGTACGTTATTTTCGCGGTTAGGGCTCGATATGTTTCGTTATATTGACTCTAAAGGAAACGAATTTTTTGTGTTATGTTACAGTTTGAATAAAATATTGAAAAAAGCGTTAGGTTTGCACGGAAAACATTTAAAAGCTCGAAGAATGTTGGTTCGAGGTTATGTTCTGTCACAAAGATAATGTTGTATTAAAACGGTGTGTTTATTCGACAATTAACAAAGAGCTGTGGGGCGCTAACTATAAATACGTGTTTCTCAAATCTATGTTTTTTGATTTGGCGACTACCGTAACGCGAAAGACGCTCTGTAGATTTCAATGAAAATTAAGCCTTAATAGCTTGCATGTTATAAAATTCTCGACGCAAAACATGAAAATCAGGTTTTTTCATAAAATTTTGCGTGCAAATGTATCCAACCCCATAATCAACAAACACCATTAAGCGTGAAAATTGTTAGAAAAAGCTTTGAAGGTACATTGCTAAACATTATTTTCTGTGTAAAATGGAGACCGCTCATGTCAGATGGCATGCATTTTTCGCTTGCGATGGGCTGTCACTTTTGAGTTTTTTATGTTGTTATCTTGCCTGCAAGAACGGATTTACCCAGAATGTCGGGGGTTTTTTTTTTCTTTTTTGCTCTTGATTTAATAAATTTTGCATGCCTTTCAATGTTTTAGCGCTGCTATGCATAGAATTTTCTCGCTGAATGCCATCTTAAAATGCTCATCGCATACCGAAATTTGCCCACTCAAAAAAACCTCACTACCTGCAGCCATCGCATACCATAAAATTTTCCAGATGGGTTGCGATGAACTATCGCACGTGGAGTCCCACTGTAATGGCGGCCGTATGGGCAATCATGAATAAACATTCCCCATCACAATGCTGGTAAACTTAAGATTATAACAAAATGTTACAAAATTTTGTCTTTTCTACTACGAGTCCCTAGACTAATTCAACTATCTTCTTCTTCTTCAACTGTCTTGGATCTCTTTGTTAAACTAATCCAAGATGTCTGACCTTCAAATGGTTTCTGTTAAGGGCCAGCGAAATACATGAGAAAATACAATTCACGGTTTTTTTCAAGTGCATGCATATTTCTTTCGTCTGAAAAAATTTACTTACAGCTTCTCCGCTTTTGGAAATGTAATTGTTTTGGTTTTGAATCATTTTAGAATGAATACTTGATGATATTTATCTTTATTGAATCAGTAGAACACGGAAAAGAAAATGCCGACTAGAGTTGTAGAAAATCGTATGCATTCATTACTGAGTAGCGGGTGCGCCATCTAGTACCAAATAGCGACACGTTATTCGCCGGTCGCACGTCTGAAAACATGTTTTGAAACAATTTGTAAGTAGACAAAGACGTGGGAAGAACAGAGATGGTTGTTTGTTGAATGTTCCGAAGCAATCTTTGTGTCTCATTCAAAATAAACAAGTATAAATCTATATTCGCCCATTTGCGTGTGACTGAAAGAATCCATGTATAAAACTAGTGAGTAACCTAGATTAATACGCGTATCCGGCTCAGTGCTGTCGAAATGCTACTATAGTAGTTTTTTTGCTCCTTTTTGTCTTGCCGTACTACTTTACTACTCCTTTCATTAACGTACTACTATTTGGTAAATAAATTTGTTAGCTTTCTTGTTGGTAGAAAATTACCGTATGGTAAGTCATTGTTTAATATCCATACGTTAATCTGTTTCTTTCATTCATTAAAAATCAAGTGAAATTCCATTAAATAGCGAAAAATTAAAATCTTTTCATAAATATTACATTCATTGATTTTTTCGCTTCTGATCGTTTATGAGAAATAATTTCTTGAAGGTTTTTGAAACTTTTTTAAAACCTAATAGTTTTCTTATTTCTTAGGCTATTTTTAAACTCATTTGTTTATAATAAATATTTTTTTATTTATAAAAACACTATTTTAAAAACAGTTTGCTACTTTCTAGATACGAAAACGACAGACATGATCCGGCTATGAACAGGGGTAGCATCGATAGTTTTTGTAAATGTCGTGAGTGCAAACAAGCTATATACGATCGCTTGATTCTGCTAGGTTTGTTCGTGTGTCTGACTCTCGACTTATTCGTAGGATTTTGTAACAAATAACTTACAGTGCGACTCGACGTGCGATAGTTCATTGCAACCCATCTGGAAATTTTTATGGTATGGCTGTCGTAGTGGATTTTTTTGATTGGAATTTACGAAGTTTGGTGAACGGTATTATGGCATTCATAGCATAGATTTATGCATGACGCTAAAACATTGAAAGGGATGCAAGATTTATTAAATCAAGAGCAAAAAAGAAAAACCCGACATTCTTCGCAAATTGTGGAAAATGAGAAATTTGTCACACAACTGTCAAAATTTATATGAAAATTTACGATGGGAAATATTACTAGTATGTTATAATGCTCATCGCAAGCCGAAATATGCCTACTTACAAAAATCTTACTAAAGATGCTCTCACACAATTTGTATACTATGTGCGCAACCGAAAAGCACTTTTTCTTTTGAAATGAAATAAAATGCAAAAGATCGGCATAAGGTAAAATAGTTGCTGTGCAAATTACTTGATTGATTTTAAAAAAGAAATTAATCGTACATGTGCACGCGATATAGTGTTTTCTTGTGACAATAATAAAATCACCAATTTTGAGTGGCAAAGGTAAATAAAGTTTGCTGGTTAAATAATTGATTATTTTAGAACAAGACATTAACTGACTCAATCGTATCATATAATTTGACGATGGTATGTTCAAATCAATATTCGCATGGAGTACCATGAAATTGACAGTTCATACCTGGGTAATGCGATTAATTTGCTCCATCGAAATCAAATTTGTTCAAGCGAATTCCAACCTGGCCTAATCGAGTTAAATCTTCAGTCAAGATCTATTTAATAGGCGCTATCTACATTAGTATAATTAGGGTGACCAAAATGTTTCGGTTAAATAAAGGAAACCTTAAATCGAAAACCAAAACCCCCTCGCCCCTCGACAAAGATTGTTACATTCCATATTCAATGAACAACAATCGTTTTCAATTCACCAATGTTGAAACTTATAAGGCCTAAGAATTACTTGAGATCAGTCAAATACGACCTAAGATAAATGCCTTGAAGATACGGATTGAAAAGCAAATTTCTATATGAGGTGTATATTCGTTTATATTACATTTCACGAAATTCCATAATTTAATTGTGTGCTATTACTCTTTCTTTACATATAAAGTAAATTCGTGCATTTGCATTGAATTTGAAAACTATTGAGCTTTTCATTGTTACCATCGAAGCATAAGTTCATGCAGTTGCAAATTTGCGCGAGCAACAGGTAGTACATAGATTTTATAATGCTACGCTAAGCTAGCCCTTCTGTACACCAAATCTTTATAAAATGCTTCAAATTTCATTAATCTATTGCGACACTCGATACATTTTCACAATAAAATATTTACATGCGTAGGCATCGCATTTGAGTTTGCTATAAATTAATGATACTTCCTTCAATCAAATGAGTTGTCCCCATGAAATCCATTTGGCTCGCGAGCTTAAACAGTCAATGCTTTCAAACAATCTTTGAAGAAATACGTCAATGAATTTTTAAAGGTCAATTGCTAGCATTACATATTCGTGTGAGACATTTTAATGCCATCATAATAATATATTTGACAAGATATAAACTTTCGCATGAGTCCACTTTTGGTAATCACAGTAATATACATACACTTGGAATGGATTTATAATTTGCTACCATGAATTGAAATGATGATAAGCGACATTCCAAACCTGGATTAATCGATTCCCAAATCTTCAGCAAGATCTTTTAATAGCGACATATTGTACCTCTAAGCGTATAATACATAGTCACCAATGAGGCGATCAATTTTAAAGTTGGTTCTAATGCTTTCAAGCTATTAGCTATTAGTTTGAAAAAACGTCCACATATAACAAAATTGAAGAACATTACACTGCTTCCAAAATTTTTAATTTTTCTTCGCTGAACGGTATTAAGTAATCGTACGATGTGAATATTAAATAACGTTCGAATTGTCCCTTGCAATTTCTTGCTACCAGATTTTGATATATTGGAAAGAAGCCTTAAAGAAGATGGTTGCAATGTTTACCGATGGAAAAAACCATGGTTTGATTAACAGTTTACGCTATATAACTCCTGTTCCATACTAGGCGACAGTCGACGGAGACACATTTAGTTTTGGGAAGAGAGAGAGAGAGAGAGAGAGAGAGAGAGAGAGGTACTGTTCTCTCTCTTCTCTGGCCGTGACTCGCCTAAAAACAAAATTTTAATATTTAGACTCGCGTAAATTCAGTGAATTTCTTTCGTTTATTTGTCGTGTAGAGCTGCCATTCCTCCTTAACCGAAAGAAATTGGCCATTTAAACGAAAATTTCGATTAATATTGCCATCACTGAATTGGTCTGGTCATATCGAACTATGTTGTAACTGTGAAGCTGTAACGTCAAAATAGAGCAAAACAAAAGTGTTTAAAAATGGAAAATAATTAATCCAATTTACTACAACAACGATTCACAATGAACAGAGAGAGCTATGCTGCAGATGGAGAATCATCCGATATAAGCCCAACTAACAGACCGGACTCCATTCAAATTCACATAGAGGATCGAACAAATCACATTCCAAATCAAGAAGAAGCGCCAAACCATTCCCGGCAAGCTTCAAGCTTGCATTCAGTGTTACAGACATTCAGACAGCATACGTTCCGAAACAACCTTGGTCATCCAGAATGGCGAATGAATTTGAACAATTTACGCAGCTTGATCTCAAACAATTATCAACCTTTATCAACCAGACGAACGGTAAACGGTAATATGAATCGCCCTGATAACAATGAGCGTGTATATGCACGTTTTGGCCATGATGGCAACGGGATTCCAAGATATTTTAGGACAAGAGAAAACTTAAGCCGCGACCGAGCCAGGATTCATGAATCATTCCACGAGCCACATTATTTCGGTTATGATAGAAACAATGCACAGCAAGAGCATTCAATTGAAGCCGGAAATTCGAATAGAGTTATGGAACCCAATCAAAGTGCACAGGCAACACAAACACGCTCTTCATCCTCACATGTTCGGTCAGATGATGAAAACAATAATGAGTTTTCCAACATGTTCATACCATTTTTTACCGTTCATAGCAATACTTGTTGTTAAGTTTGTTCATGATAATTTGCTAGGCATAATCGATATTATATTCATCCAATTCATTGTCTACACCGTGAATAAGTCACTGTGCAATCAAGTGTCGAAACTTTCCGAAAAGAATATTGGGATTTTATTGCGAGATATTAGCTTGGTTGCTGCTGTGACAACTTTTCGGTTCCTCATTACTCCTGCGCCTCCAGACCCTCTTGGGCTGATACTTGCCCCACCCACTGGAAGTGTAACTATAGAAATGTCACCTGTGAGACAAACAGATATTACACTTGAAGGCGAAGATTCAATCGTTAAGACGCTTGCAAAGTTTTTAAACTCAAATGAAGGAGAATCCATAAAATTGGACGCAGGAACCACAATTAAGATATCAAAAGGAATATCACTCAGTTTACTCATCTACTACGTTGCAGTGAATGACCTCTTCGTAAAAATGCTGACCATTTTAACAAAAATCCTTTTGACTTTGTTGCCGAACAAGCTGTTGAGATATAAGCAAAGGGTATCGGATAAAAGAAGTTGTTTCTATGTATTAGAAAAACATCTCTTTCAATATTTCAGGCTCGAATGTATGCTGTCATTGAGTATTTTTCACAGTTCTATCGTGCTCTCGTGCCAACACGCCAGTGGATAATTTTTCTGTTCAGGACCTACACAGGCTTGGAAGTGGTAAGTAAAATATACTGAATCGCTAAATTGATTGTAATCGGATTTGTGCATCGCTAATAGGCTTCCCATTCTTAATTGGTATATAGGTATACAAAAATGCATAGTTTCGTTTTTCAATTCCAGATCTCAGGAATTCTTTTCTCTGCATTTTACATGGGTGCCAAAATATTTGAGTTAGTCTGTCGTGGACGGGGACTATACAAGGCGTTTATAAGCTTTGTCCGCAATATGGTATGTAACGAATTTTTCATTTCTTCGAATTTTTCATTTCTTCTCTTTTCATCGAAACGACGTTTTTTACAGGACTACGAGCGAAAACCTACAGCAAAGGAATTAGAGACTGCGGGCTCGATCTGCCCAATTTGTCATGATGCATTTAACTCACCAATAATTCTAACGTGCAATCACGTTTTCTGTGATGACTGCGTCACCCAGTGGTTCAAGCGGGAGCAAACTTGCCCGATGTGTCGCGCAAAAGTAAGCGAGGATCCACGAAGACAGGATGGATCAACATCTTTCTTCTATCAACTTTGTTAATTTTTTTTTTAATGTTTGAGAACCTCTTGACACGACAATTTATAAGAAGTTGACGACCTTGTTATTCTTTTATTTTTAAATAACTCAATGAAAGACAATTTATTTTTAACGATTTCATTTTGTTCATTTTTTCAACATATCTCTAAGTCCTAACTTTGAAGAGTTTCAATAAAAAGAAAGACATGTAGATACTCCTAAAAATGCTTATATTTGTCGTTTCCTGAAATAATCGATCCCTTCACTCAGATTGAGAATTTTATAAGTCTTAACTTAAGAGTACACGAACTGGAAAGACTTTTTGCTTGATGAAAAATGTCTAAAACAAAAATGTCTTTATTAGAGTATCATCAATCTTCAAGAAAAAAAAGTTACTACATCTCATACATTTCGGATTGCTCTGCAAAGTGCCTTTCATTTCAAAAAAGTCTTTAAATAGCCATGGCTTTTATACGAATTTATATTTATTTAAAAGCAAACCGACAGCATGGCTTTTAATGCATAGTTTTCTTTCCAATTGTTTTTTCTTGGAAGTAAATGCCATCGCTCTCAGTTGCAGCCTTATTAATAATCGCGTGACGCTCCTTACTTACTATTTCTTCCATTATTTCACTATCGCCACGAATTAATCGCACTCTTCCGGTGGTTGGATCCACTTCTCTACGCATGGCAGTGCTTCTCCGTTGGAATTCCTCTGGTGTTTCGGGAGCGTGAGATTTACAGTTCATTAGTTCTTAAAAAAGGTCAATAATTGGTAAACACATAATTAACCATGAAGCTGTATTATTATACCGTATTCAATTTAATTTTTAAACAAAAAAAAAACGAACAAATTATTTATTAATCATGGTTATGGCATGATATGGAATTAACGAGATTTTGAAATTCTTACAAATGGCATATTTACTCTATTTGCATTTGGGAATTTGCAGACTGAACTTAGAACAAGTCGGTTCCAAATTGGAAATGGAAAGAGTGCAATTGGCCTTTTTATGATAAATCAAAAATTTCAATGCAATGTCTAAGATTTGCAGACGTTTTTTGGGATTCTTTTGAACATTTCAACGAAAGATATAACCTATTAGAATATGTGCACTGACATAAAGAGCCATTCGATTGTATGGACGCTCATGAGAAGCTATTAGAATGCATCAGAGCAATTGATTCTATAGGTTGAGGATGTTCGGAAGATTGATTATTGTTTGTTTGGAAATTGTTTATCAATTACTGCATTCATTATTCTAAATTTAAGACAAATACATTTTTCTATGCAATTTAAAAAAGCCATTGCTTTAAATCCTGAATATGGTTATAAAAGGATCTTAGATTTTATGGAGGGGAGTGGAAGAAAGAAATAAATCATTTATACTTTACCTACTGGTATCGCGAAGTTATCACCGTTATCAGTGTTATCATTGTTACCCTCTTTTTCTTTTTTTTCTTTATCACGTTGGTGCTTGTGCTCCTTCTTGTGCTTGTGTTTCTTCTTGGATTTCGCCTTTTTTACCTTTTTTTCCTTTTTATGACTTTTTGTCTTCCCCATATTGAAAAAAACGATACTTTGATTGGAGATATTCTGATTAGAGATGGAAAACTTTCAACGATACAATATTTAATATCGAATCTGTTCACTACAATCGATAAGACTCAGCTCATAGGTCCGTTCCCGAACTGTACGAAACTGCCCAATTTCACCGAAAACTGTCCCCGTACTTCACAATTGTGTAAATGAAAGAGATTTTTAGAGATAAATTTTTTTCTTCTTCTTGTCCAAACTAGGCCGAATTTTTTCTTCAGACAAACTGGGTGAAATGTCAAACACTGCTAACATCAATTTTTTGTCACATGAAATATGTAGTCTTGAAATTTATTCTATTTGTGTCCCTTTTGTCTTTTAGCTTGATAGCAGAAAAAATTTTAGGACATAAATTTTATTTGCTAAGGCGGGACTTGCACTGCAAGAAATTTCGATTAAAAATCATATTTTTTGGCATGGGACGTGCAGGGAATACAGCTCCCGTATCAAACCTCTGTGTGCCCAGTGCCAACAAAAAAAAAAAGGAAGTACTGGCACACAAGGAGTATTTATCAAGGTGGTGGCGATAGTACAAAAATTTAAAAATATTCGGATATGTCAAAATCAGCGCAAGTTTGTTCAAATATAAAAATTTTAAATTTCGTTCAAAAATTTAAGCGTCTAAATACAAAAATTTGATTGTTCAGAGTTTAAAAAAGGAAGAAGAAGAGCTGTTTCTATCGCCACCACCTTGTTAAATACACCTTGGACTGGCACATAAAATTATAAGAAATTTTAAATGTCATTGGAAAATCTTTCAGCCTTCTGTATTCTAATGTTAAGACAAGGTGTATTTAATAAGGTGATAGCAGTTCTACAACAAGTACAACTCGACAAAAACAAAAAGGAGATTTTTGTTGTGGCGAGTACGACCAAATGTCAAATATGTATGTTGTTGTAAGTACAGAAATATCATTATCAACTAATGTATACAAAAAAAAATTTGTAAACAAACAACATAACATATGTGACATTTAAATTGCAGTTTTAAAAATAAAATCAACAAAAAAAAAAACGGAAAATAATAAAATAAGAAGAAGCCATACATATCGAGCCATAACCGCCAAATTGACGTGACATTTTTTCCGAAATTGATTTTTTGATGAAAATATGTTCTACAGCCCGAAACTCATCACCCCGTTAAATATAACGACGATAAGCTCAATATTAACGGAGATATTGCACTATAAGTTTTATAATTTGAATGGCAGTCAATGCAAACAAGTTCAGAAAAAACGCTCTCCTGTAAAATTGCTTTTTGTCGCTTACGTCAATTTGGCGGTTAGGACTCGATATGTGCTACTGCTACCACCTTATTAAATACACCTTGACTTAAGACTTAAGACCTTAAGACTTATAAAATTCTCAATCTGAGTGAAGGGATCGATTATTTCAGGAAACGACAAATATAAGCATTTTTAGGAGTATCTACATGTCTTTCTTTTTATTGAAACTCTTCAAAGTTAGGACTTAGAGATATGTTGAAAAAATGAACAAAATGAAATCGTTAAAAATAAATTGTCTTTCATTGAGTTATTTAAAAATAAAAGAATAACAAGGTCGTCAACTTCTTATAAATTTCGTGTCAAGAGGTTCTCAAACATTAAAAAAAAAAATTAACAAAGTTGATAGAAGAAAGATGTTGATCCATCCTGTCTTCGTGGATCCTCGCTTACTTTTGCGCGACACATCGGGCAAGTTTGCTCCCGCTTGAACCACTGGGTGACGCAGTCATCACAGAAAACGTGATTGCACGTTAGAATTATTGGTGAGTTAAATGCATCATGACAAATTGGGCAGATCGAGCCCGCAGTCTCTAATTCCTTTGCTGTAGGTTTTCGCTCGTAGTCCTGTAAAAAAACGTCGTTTCGATGAAAAGAGAAGAAATGAAAAATTCGAAGAAATGAAAAATTCGTTACATACCATATTGCGGACAAAGCTTATAAACGCCTTGTATAGTCCCCGTCCACGACAGACTAACTCAAATATTTTGGCACCCATGTAAAATGCAGAGAAAAGAATTCCTGAGATCTGGAATTGAAAAACGAAACTATGCATTTTTGTATACCTATATACCAATTAAGAATGGGAAGCCTATTAGCGATGCACAAATCCGATTACAATCAATTTTGCGATTCAGTATATTTTACTTACCACTTCCAAGCCTGTGTAGGTCCTGAACAGAAAAATTATCCACTGGCGTGTTGGCACGAGAGCACGATAGAACTGTGAAAAATACTCAATGACAGCATACATTCGAGCCTGAAATATTGAAAGAGATGTTTTTCTAATACATAGAAACAACTTCTTTTATCCGATACCCTTTGCTTATATCTCAACAGCTTGTTCGGCAACAAAGTCAAAAGGATTTTTGTTAAAATGGTCAGCATTTTTACGAAGAGGTCATTCACTGCAACGTAGTAGATGAGTAAACTGAGTGATATTCCTTTTGATATCTTAATTGTGGTTCCTGCGTCCAATTTTATGGATTCTCCTTCATTTGAGTTTAAAAACTTTGCAAGCGTCTTAACGATTGAATCTTCGCCTTCAAGTGTAATATCTGTTTGTCTCGCAGGTGACATTTCTATAGTTACACTTCCAGTGGGTGGGGCAAGTATCAGCCCAAGAGGGTCTGGAGGCGCAGGAGTAATGAGGAATCGAAAAGTTGTCACAGCAGCAACCAAGCTAATATCTCGCAATAAAATCCCAATATTCTTTTCGGAAAGTTTCGACACTTGATTGCACAGTGACTTATTCACGGTGTAGACAATGAATTGGATGAATATAATATCGATTATGCCTAGCAAATTATCATGAACAAACTTAACAACAAGTATTGCTATGAACGGTAAAAATGGTATGAACATGTTGGAAAACTCATTATTGTTTTCATCATCTGACCGAACATGTGAGGATGAAGAGCGTGTTTGTGTTGCCTGTGCACTTTGATTGGGTTCCATAACTCTATTCGAATTTCCGGCTTCAATTGAATGCTCTTGCTGTGCATTGTTTCTATCATAACCGATATAATGTGGCTCGTGGAATGATTCATGAATCCTGGCTCGGTCGCGGTTTAAGTTTTCTCTTGTCCTAAAATATCTTGGAATCCCGTTGCCATCATGGCCAAAACGTGCATATACACGCTCATAGTTATCAGGGCGATTCATATTACCGTTAACCGTTCGTCTGGTTGATAAAGGTTGATAATTGTTTGAGATCAAGCTGCGTAAATTGTTCAAATTCATTCGCCATTCTGGATGACCAAGGTTGTTTCGGAACGTATGCTGTCTGAATGTCTGTAACACTGAATGCAAGCTTGAAGCTTGCCGGGAATGGTTTGGCGCTTCTTCTTGATTTGGAATGTGATTTGTTCGATCCTCTATGTGAATTTGAATGGAGTCCGGTCTGTTAGTTGGGCTTATATCGGATGATTCTCCATCTGCAGCATAGCTCTCTCTGTTCATTGTGAATCGTTGTTGTAGTAAATTGGATTAATTATTTTCCATTTTTAAACACTTTTGTTTTGCTCTATTTTGACGTTACAGCTTCACAGTTACAACATAGTTCGATATGACCAGACCAATTCAGTGATGGCAATATTAATCGAAATTTTCGTTTAAATGGCCAATTTCTTTCGGTTAAGGAGGAATGGCAGCTCTACATTGGGCAGCAAATACACGAAAGAAATTCACTGAATTTACGGGAGTCTTAAAATTACCCATTTCAAAAGATTGAAAATTCTTCGAAGATGAGCCCGAGTTGACATTATATTCTGTATTTACACTGTGGAAGATATTTGCAAAATCTCTTCCAAAATGTCTCGCTACGCCCCTGAGTGTGGGCATTTGGTTGGTGAAAAAATAGACAAACTACTCTCCGAATTTTTGTGCCACTCAGTTGAGTATACAGCAACTCTGATGTTTTGCATCGCTCTCAAATTTGTATATCTCCCGTGCGTTAATAGCTTTTTATAGGACCGGAGTTATTCATGCTGCTAAAGCAATTGGGGTTTGGAATTGTATTGTCAACAAATATGTTTAATCTACCTACGGACTATACATGACATTTTATTCCTGTCCAATCGATTGCAGAAATAGTAGTGGTATTCAAGCAACAGTGCAAACGCAGTGTGCAATATTTGCACTTGTCAAATTGCGTACAAAAAGCAGCAAATATGCATGCGATTGCAATTTATCCATAGTAATCGGAAAAAACGAACTTTAATACAAAATAAAAATTATCCGTTACTACTCCAACATAAAGCGGAGCGGGGAATAATGTTTAAATAAAAATTAATCAATAGCGCTGGTATCTATTGTATATGATCCTAGATCATCCTACACAAAAAAATCAGAACAAAAGCAAACCAACAATGTTTAATGTCCTTCATCTTGGTTCATCAATTTTAAGAAGGCACCTTTCTTAGTATCTAAATTTAAGTTTTTTAAAGCTCGGAAAAGAAAAAATAACTTTATGTTAAATATTATAAGAGATTTCAACATTGGGATTTTGGCATAAAATATTTTTCATGTAATTTGCGCTTGAGCCAAGCTTAAATTAGGAGCCATTAAGAGCCAAACCAATCGATAGTTTTAAAAATTGTAAACTAATAGTATGTTCTCACGGCAAATACTTCGGGTCTTATTGAGGCTTTTTACACTAGTCAATTATTGACCGTTAATTCTTATATATATTCGCGTTTAGAGTTACATGCGTCTTAGTCGAGAGTCATACACATGAAAAAATGTTCTGAAACAATTAAGTAAGTAGAGAAAGACGAGTGAAGAAAAAAGACGGTTGTTTGTTAAATGTTCTGCGCTTATCTTTCTTTCTCATGCAATCAAATGGAATTGTTCCGAAACATGTTCGTGTGTCCGACTCGAGTTACCACGTATGAAAGAGGGGTAAAAAGAATCTGTCGAGTACATGCAACCGAAAAACGCTCAATTTTTTTTAAACTTCCACACTTTTCTCACCAAATAAATGAGAATTGACGTCAATATATGACTAGTGTAAAAGGCCTCATTCTCGCAATCAATCCTGTAGTTTTTCTTATATCGAAAATATCTCAAAGAGAATGAAAATATGAACAAAACAAATAGCTTAAGATCTCAAAGTGAGTATTATTGTATTCAAATAAAATTAAATTAAAACATTTTTCAGATGAACTCTAAAACATCATATCTTTCTCGCTCAAAAAAGTCTTCACTTTAACGAGAGAATGCCCAATAGAAATTTAAAAGAAAACGTAGTAAGATTGCCCTATTGAGAGTGGGTAATATTAAATTTTGATAGAGATAGCCGAAGCACACGCTTCACAGAGCCATGAGAACATGCTATAAGAAGCGAAAATATCGATACCATCGATTGTTCCATCGACAGTATTCCAGTACTAGAGTCGCAGACGCGAAGGGAAATTTATTGCTGGGAGCGTTAATTTGCGATTTTGTGTGTTAATTTTTTAAAGGAACGGCGTTCCTGTATGTAAATCAAGTACATTTCGTGTAGTTTATTTTATAAATTAATTGCGCCCAGCATTATTCGCAGCCACGTCACATCGTACTCATTGTTTCAAGTAATTTCAGTGCGGGACATTCATAAAGCTTTGCTATTTCTGAACGTTTGTCATTTGGCGAGTCAACCCTGCCTAGCGCGGTTTTTCTCTTTGTGTGTGTTGTACGCCATTTGTACGACATTTGCGACATTATGAAAATCAAATTTTTGTTTAAAGTTAACCATATAACAGACTTAAGAAATGAATCCCAGTTGTTTTTTAAATCACTTTTCCTTTATTTGCATTGCTTACGTGACTTAAGCTAGTTTTATGGTTTTTCATGTCTACCATAAGGTGTAAGAGTTTTAAGCTTTACTCTTTCTATATATTTATTTATATTGCAAACTTGTTCATCCCTAACTGAAGCAAACTTGTTCCCACTAAAGATTTTTCGATTCCAAATAATTACAAATTTTAATATTTCAAATAGTCTTAAATTAGTGCTCATTCAATGTAATCAAGGATTGCTTTACTTTTTTATTTATTTAATTTTCATATGTGGCCTAAAAATTTGTTAGATTTCTTTGAAAAATATGGATGATGAATGGATTCTGAATATAAAATTTTCTTAATTTCTTTTTCGCAGGTACAAACATCAGTTTCAATCGTCATAGACATAGTGCTATGTCCGTGCGGAAACCCGACATTACCAATTGAAAGTTCGAGAAAACTTGAAATTTTTGTATATTTATACTATTCTAATTGATAAGAATTCAACTTCGAAGCGAATTGAAAATTCTTCGAAATATAAATATATCTAAAGCGAAAAGTGCATCCCAAAAAAAAAAAAAAAAAAAAAAAAAGCACCATGAAAAGTGAAAATCTGCAACATCTCCATTAGAGCATAGTAAGCAATAGTTTATATTCTGAAATTAATTTTGTAAATGGAAAAAAAGAAAACCTGAACAGAAAAGGCAAAGAGCACATGTACAGATAATTATGTGAGAAAATTGTGTCAAAACTTAGCAAACAAACCAAGGAACAACCTGAAAATTATCTGAATGAAGTTTCATAAAATCAGGATATTTTTGCAACAAGAAATATAATATACCTTAAGTCAGAAAACGACGAAGACGAGACGAGACGGAGACGACGACGCTGACTTTAAAATAAAGAGAAAAAGATATTTATACAAACATAATTAAGGAATATTTATAAAAGTTTACATCTATTAGATCACTTCTTAAGCAGAGTGTTGTAAAAGCTTAGTATATTGAATATCATCGGACAAAAGCTAAAGCGGCCATTCTCTGACATCCATTTGTATCCTTTTCACTAGGATATTTCCGACAGGAAAAAAATCGCCACCCTTTATTACCTTAGATTGTACGCTCACAAACACAAAAAAAAAAACAAAAAAAAAAAAAACACAGAAGCCATGGACGAATCACACCCGAAAACTTTATACGTCGGAAACCTTGATTCTTCGGTCTCAGAGGAGTTACTCGTAGCGCTCTTTAGTCAAATGGGCACAGTGAAAAATTGTAAGATTATACGTGAAGCTGGCAACGATCCATATGCATTTATCGAGTATACAACGTATCAGGCTGCTTCGACAGCGTTAACAGCCATGAATAAGCGTTCGTTTCTCCAAAAAGAAATCAAGGTATGTGAAGAGCACGCACATACTACATATAGATAATTACAATTTTCGGATGTTTTTTTTTTTTTTTTTTTTTAGGTAAACTGGGCAACAAGTCCAGGTAATCAGCCAAAGACAGATATTAGTTCCCATCATCATGTTTTTGTGGGTGATCTCAGTCCGGAAATCGAAACCGAAACGTTGCGTGAAGCGTTCGCACCATTTGGTGAAATCTCCAATTGCCGAATCGTTCGCGATCCACAAACAATGAAGTCAAAAGGATTTGCATTTGTTTCGTTTGTTAAAAAGGCTGAAGCTGAAAATGCCATACAAGCAATGAATGGCCAGTGGATAGGATCGCGTTCCATACGCACGAACTGGTCGACACGTAAGCCACCAGCTCCTCGTGACACAAGTAAATCGGGGGGTGGTGGCGGCGGCGGCGGCGGCGGCTCTGGAGCTGGTATAAAGAATAACGGCCGACATACCTTTGAGGATGTCTACAATCAATCGAGTCCAACAAACACCACCGTTTATTGCGGTGGCTTTCCGCCCAATGTGATCAGTGATGAACTTATGCATAAGCACTTCCTACAGTTCGGACCCATTCATGATGTACGTGTTTTCAAAGATAAAGGCTACGCTTTCATAAAATTTGTAACAAAAGAATCAGCTGCCCGCGCCATTGAACATACGCATAACTCGGAAGTGCACGGCAATCAGGTGAAATGTTTTTGGGGCAAAGAAAACGGTGGTGATAATTCGACATCGGTGGCTGTTAATAATATGGCTTCGGCTGTTGCGGCAGCAACAAATGCAGCTGGTGCTATCATTGGCCCGGTTGGTCCAGGCGGTGCATCGGCTGGAGGGATTCCCCAGCAAGCAGTTAACGCTGCAGCGGCAGCAGCAGCAGCTGCAGCTGCTGCTGGCGGAGCACTCCCAGGTCAAATGGTGACACCTCAACAATTGGCAGCTGCAGCAGCTCAATATCCATATGCTTACCAACAAATGGGCTATTGGTATTCACCAGCGGTAAGTAATGAACAAGGCGTGATATAAATGGACTTTAAATGTAAATCGATTAGTTCTTCCAGGGATATCCAACTGCTGCAGCGCAAATGCAGGCACAGTACATGCAACAAAGTTATTATCCTTACACTTATACCACAAGTGCTCAACAAGCGGCAGCTGCAGGTGGCATGCGTGAGTTTTTTTTACATTACCATTAGGGGCTATTTTGTCATGTTGTCACTAATACCATAGGACTGGAATTTCAATTACTTTACTTGATTTAAGCTCCATTTTCTTCTTCGAAATCGTTAATTTTTTTTTTTTTTTTTTATTGAATTTTTTAAAAGTCTTTCAACATTTTTTATTAGTTTTTTTTTTTTTTTTTTTTTTAAATCGTGTGTATAAGAGAAGTTGATTCAAAATGCTCTTAAATGACGTGACAAATACTTCTTTTCGTAAAAATACAAATTGTTGTGATCTTCGGTCATTAAAGTCTTTTCTGATAGATGTTTTAGATTTATCAATCGAATTAGATTGCTTAAATTTAATTGCTTTTATTTTGTCTTCTTTGTTTTAACAGCCGGTTATCGCATGGTGCAACCGAACGTGGCTTGGGGTGTTCCTGGTACAGCTGTAATGCCAGGCGTAGCAACGGCTGCAGCTGCGAATGGTACACTTGGGCCACAAATGATGTACAGTGCTGCTATGCCACAATACCAGACCCAATGAAGCTGTGACGCGAAGCGTTTTGATGAAGCGTATCGAATTGAGAAGCCGGATAACCTAGAGGACAAACAGACGAATTTTTACATTTGTAAAGGATTGAGGCTAAGATGAAACCGTTAACTCTGAGAAACGCCAAGCCGCACTGACCTCAAAAAATAATGTTCCAGCGTTGACCTAACATCATAATATATACATATATATACATACATATATAAATGAATTGAAAAGCAATCATCAATACGCGTTTAGATCACAGCATAAATTCATTGATAAACACACTGAATATCTCGTCGTTATTCCTTGATTTTTTGCGAATAATATGACAAAATATCCATTCTGATTCTACAAAGCAAGCAAAAGCTTCCAAACTCATTAATTATTTCAAAAAAACTTTTCGATGCTATCGACTGCTGCAAGTATTTACGAAAATAGTCTTGGATATTCGATTCGATTATGTTTTATTATTTGCAAAAAATCTTCAATACCATAGAATTTAGGAAGTTGTTAATTTATACATAAAATAAATAAATAAATATTGAATCGCGAAATAATGATGGCCACAATTGCAGCAAAACGTTGTGTTCTAGAACAACAACAAAAAAAAATAAATAAAATAATTCGAGATCGCGGACATGTACAAAAACAATTTTTCATCGAAAATAATTTCGTATTGTGACAAGAATTGCATTTTGGCAGAGATTGATTGACTATCTGTCTTCTCAAGAAATTTCTATAACTCGATTATGTTGCGGGAAAATGATTAAATAATTAAAAAATGAAAATACCTTAACTCTGAAAAGTCTAATCATATAAAATGAAAGTTGAAGGTTGAATTATGGAAGCCAATAAAATAAGAAAAAAGGGAAGGAAATCAGGAAAATAAGAGAAGCAAAAAAAAAAAAGGGTTGAAAGGAATATTATCTTCGCGGAAATGTAAAATTAAAATTGTATGTGACGCTAGGTTAAAAAGCGGATATAGTTGAATGAGAAAGCGCGCCCAAACCGATATAAGTGTAGAATTAAAAAGTTCTTGTTTAAGAAATATAAGTTTAATGCGATAAAAATGTACATTTAAAACAAAACAACGGAATAAAGATCAATAAAACCAAATTCTATACAACCAATGATTTATTTATGTGCATGCACAACTAAAGAAATTTTTTAATTGCGCTGGAAGACGGAGTAAACCAAACCAAATTACCTGAAGCTAGAAAATTCCAATGTAAAAATAGCTATTAAAAAATCCTTCCCACCATGCCAAACATCGGATCCCCGATGCCTCTTTAAAAGTACTAAATCAATTATATGCAAAGCAGTTAAAATGATACGTTAGTCTTGTGATCGATGAGAGACTGGTTCGACTTTGGAGTTGAAACTGCTGCAGAAGCAGTTGCAAAAGAAATCGTCTTTTTTTTTTTTTATGAATAGCAACTTTGAACAGCAATTAATTTAAAATCTTATTTTCCCACTTTACGAACCCCTACAAAACGGTAATCATAGACATGCTCTAGAAAAAAAAAATCCAAATCTATGTGATTTCAATAGAAAATTCAGTCATTTGAAATTTGTTTATGGGGGATTCGATTTCTAGAGCATGCTTGTCAGTGTCAAAGTGGACCCTTTTTGTAACACATCCTTACGAGAAATTAGTTTCGAAAAGCTCTGGAAACTCGAAAACTGTCATTGGAGGCGAGATTTATGAACCACCTGCACACGTAATGCTGTAACAATAATGGTTAAAATTATTATAACCATCATAAGATACATCTAAAGACAATGAACAAGTTTCACTCGTGACAACCGATGGAATGAATGAATGAAAGCTAGAGGAATGAAAATTTGATGAGAATTTAAAAAGATTTGGCGTGCTATCACCTGCAGGCAGACCTGTTAAATAATGATTATTTAATTAATGATTAATTAATCAGATTATTTTTTTCTGATGAGTGAAATAGTGATTATTTAATGATTATTTTTGTATGACCTATATTAATCAATGATTGCGATTACCAAATAATCATGAAATAATCAGGACTATTTCAGATTAATGAAAAAAATCAGAAAAAATCAAAAAATAATCAAAAAAATAATCCCGATTATTTTTAGAATACTTTTGAATATTTTTGATTTTTTTTTGATTATTTTTGATTTTTCCTGATTATTTTTGGGTTTTTTGATTTTTTTTGATTATTTTTGATTTGTTCTGATTTTTTTTTTATTAATTTTAATTATTTTCAATTTGTAATTGAATAACATCGTTTTTCCAAAGTTTCCCTATAGTCCGTGGGACCGGCACCGGACAAGTGAATTCACCGGCCACCTGTGGTTAGGACCACCCCTCGTCAACATCGCAATGTGAAAATTCGCCTCTCGAAAGTATTGCCGGTGGCTGCAGGTGACACTGAAAATTGAAGAGCTATTCCCGATTTGCACACACAAATTTTTCTTCCAAAATTCTTTAGTTATTAGATAAGACAAGTGAGACGAAGGAGGGAAATTTCTTCTCTTCTCCATGGCCCTTCGCGCGACCACTTATTCGATTATTTGAAAAAAAAAACAATTTTTTTATGTGGAAATTGGGAATCAATAAAATCTTAGATTTCAAACTTTTCAGTTATGATATCAAAATAAGGAGAAGACAGGCTTTAAAATACGTTTATCATCTATTACTCAAAATTATACAAAACCATTAAGTAGGTATGTAAGGTAATGGCACACCAAAAAATGAAAATTCAAACTAGAATTGATCTGGAATAATACTTAAAAGTTCTGAAATTTCTGTATAATTTATAAAATAAAACATTCCTCTAAAGGTTGCCAATTAATTCTCTCTCATTTTGTCAACGCTTGCTAACGAGAATTAAGAAGTCTCAAATATTACTTGTGGTATTTTAATTTTTTTTTTTTTTTTTTTTTGCGATTTAACAAGTATAAGTTCGTGATAAAACATGAAAAGCTATGTAAAAATAATCTACAGACTAAAATAATTTCAGTTTCGAATTTTATTTTAGAAGATGTTGGGATATCTTTTAAGATTGCTTGTACATATACAGAGGTATTTCTTTTACGATTGCTAATATTTCAAAGTAAACACGTACGTTTTTCTTTTTTTTTTAATGAAGTATTGAATATATTTTTTTTTATCATTAATGTATTTCTATAACCCAAGTTCCCTTTTAAAGTATAATTTTGACCTATTTTTATATTTGGACCAAAAACTTTAAAAGAAATTAATTAAAAAAGTTATGATAGTTATATAAAATCATATAGTGCCACAAAGAAATTTACATCCTTTAATTACAAGATAAGAGAATATTGGGTGCTTCGGGATTTTCCGAGGTGAAATAATATTTGGTCTCCAGTCTACACTGTGATACAGCTGAAGAAGTGTACGATTGTTGTGATTTGCAATGATGTAGCAAAAGATTATATTAAAATTTTACAAACAACAGCATTAGATAGAATTGTTGGATCATGAAATTTTCAGCAAAAAAGTCAAATATGAAGGGATTCTACATAATAGTTTTTATTGTATAAGGAAATTACAAAAGCATATGAACAAAAATACATTGTGATGTGAGATTATAGAAAGAAACAAGTGTCAGAGGTCTATGATGATCAAATCGCACTAGCATAATAAAAATTATATTTCCTCCGAAGATGAAATACAGCTTGAAGAAATTAGTATTAGAAATAAAAGTCACTATTTTACTTTTCAATTTACAGTTTTTTGTACCTTGATCATTTTTTTTTTTCTATCGTTGTATTAAATTTCTATCATTTACACTTATATTCCACTTGGACTGTGCTTAAAAAAATGTAACAAAAGGGTGTAAACGTCCTATAAAACAAATTCAATGTAAACGAAAAGATATGGTTTATACATTTAAATTTAATTCGAAAAATTATTAAATTACGAAAAATATAACAAGAAGAAGATATTTCAAAATAAAGAACTACTTTAAAAATTACATTAAATCTATTTTGTAATTCTATATGGGTGGATTTAACTTAAAGCTACCGGTTTATATATTATTTCACAGCTAATCATTAAAATAGGAATTTCAAAAAAAAAAAAAAAAACAAGTTCCGCACACTAACCAAAATACGTATATAGCATATTTCTACGCAATAGATTTTAAAGACTAGATCTTATTACAAGGTACAAGAATAATATTTACTGACATGGAATGTGAGTAATTATGTATTGTATTTTTATAAGGAAATTATTTTTATATACTTATTTTAAATTGAAAATTTTTCAAATCTAGCTGTACGAAGAAGCCGCAATCTGAGGAAATATTAATATCTTATTCTAAACAACCTAGCAGATATAAGTATCTATAGCCTAGGTAGGGGTTTTCGACAAGTTTGTCGAGTTTCGTAGGCAAATGAAAGGAACAAGTCGTAATCAAAGAGGTATTAGAAATATTTGTTTCTTGAACTACAAGCACCCAGAAATGAATTTAAACGAAAGCCTAGTGAGTGACTACGTTACATTGTTTTCAGTCGTTTGTAAGTTGAATTCATATTTTAAGAACAGTGCACCGTATTTGGAGAGGAAAAAGTAATTAAAAAAAAAAAAAAACACATTTTTAAATGCTCTTATAAATATTTAAGACTCAAAAATGATGTATTTTACTAACAAATCTAAATTAATCAACATCGTTACTTTCTAAAGGAAGGAATAATTTTAGTTTACTGACGGCAGAACTGTTTCGCTTCAATTGAAAACAATAAAAATAATTTATTGCTGTCAGGATCAATTGTACTTATCGAAGACATGGTTGAGGGGTTCTTAAAAACATTGCGACATTGAAAGCGTGATAATTTATTATATAGGGAAAAAATTGTGTATCACAATGACTAGCTTCATTCGTTCCAAAAATCCTCACGGCTATCAGGTGATTTTTTTCATTTCATTTTATTCATTAATTCCTATTTAATCCAAGTCGTATCTCCTAAAAGCACAACCCAGCCGAGTATTGACGAATTTCATCAGCACCAGCTTCGGTTTCCTTTAAAATTAATCACATATATACGGTAATTGGGTCTATTTTTCAATCGAATAACATTGTGGCTAAATTCTTACTCTAACGAAAAGAGATTTTTTAAAAGACAGGTTGTTGAAAATTCTTATCGCCAACAGTTCTGTTCAATTCAATATGAGAAAGCTTTGATCTTCTGAGGTTCCAATTGCATTGATCACAACTGAATATCGCATGAAAAATGGAGAATAAACTGTACGTTTGAACTTATTTTGATGGCTTTAAGAGCTTTTATATATTTTATATAAATTACAGTATAAAAGGCTTAAGAATGTTCTCTGTTTATAAAATTATTTGTTTGTGAAATATCAAAACAGCAGAAAATTAAAAAAAAAAAAACAACAACAACAAAGATCAACTCTTATTTACATTGAGTGTTGCGTTGATCGAAAGTATGGCGTTTTTAAAAATTAATTCTCTAAAAGCGTAATTTAAAAAATAATTGAAAGTAACAACCAAAAGGGGTCATATGCTCTAAGTTGTTTCATTTTTTTTTTTTTTTTTGCTTTCTTCTTCACTTTTTTCTGTTATTCGAATTAAGTTTGCATGAAGTTCTTGTGTAGTAGGTAAGCGGTTACTCCTTGCCATCACAGTTGAATAGAGTTATTTAAAATGTTAGATCACCATACTCTTGAGACCACTTTTCGTATGAGTTAAGGCTTTGTGGCGCTACCGAACGTCTAATGCGTTTTAATGAATTGTGAAAATCTTGTTCGGTTATGGGACGCATTGCGTCTATGTCTAAATTTTTCACTTGATCGACATTAAGTTCCCGAATGGGCTCGAGCGCTGCATCTTTAGCTAATGCTGTTAAATCCGAACCCGAATAGCCATCAGTTAGTTTAGCTAATCGTCGTAAGGCATCGGTGTCCAATGGATTACCTTGTTTTTGTAGTAAACATTTTAAAAGTAATTCTCGTGTCGCCAAGTCGGGTAATGAGACGTAAACACGTTTTGTGAAACGTCGTAGTGCTGCCTCATCGAGCTCTTGCGGTCGATTGGTTGCAGCTAAAACGACAATACGATCTCCTTCTGGATTGCCTGGCAGACCATCGAATTCAACTAGAAATTCTGTCTTTAATCTTCTCGAAGCCTCGTGCTCGTTTGAGCTGCGCTCGGACAACAATGAGTCGACTTCATCAATAAAAATTATTGATGGTTGCAATTCACGAGCAACCGCAAATAGGGCACGCACTAATTTCTCACCATCGCCAACGTATTTGCTTGTCAATGAAGCTGCAGATATATTAAAAAACGTAGCACTACATTCGGTTGCTACTGCACGCGCCAAGAGTGTTTTTCCATTACCCGGTGGACCAAACAACAGTAAACCCTTAGCTGGAGCACGAAGTCCTAAACGAAGAAATATAAAAATATATAATAATAATTGTTAAATTATGTCCGTTCAAATTATCGTTGCATTTGACTAACCAGTAAATAGCTCCGGCCGAACCGATGGAAGAATTACCATTTCTTGTAAGGCTTGTTTTGCTACCTCTTGTCCAGCAATGTCGGACCATTCGACCTTCGAACCTCCTTCGACAATTTCATCAAGAATTATTTGAACCAATTTTTGCTCTACACCCTTGACCGCAATTATTGGAGTACCAGCCTGCCCATTGGAGCCTGACGTGACTGGAGTACGTGATCGCTGCGGCGGCGTATTTCGTCCGGAAGACTAATCGGGGAATGGATTAAGAATAAATATTTCCAAAATCTTTTCAAAAGTCGTCTATATATAATATCTTACAAATTGTCGACGAACAGCCGGCGGAGTAGCTGCGGTTTTAACTGGTGTTCGCGTAGAAGCACCACCCGCTATTGTTGATTTTGAGCCTAAGTTACGTGGCAACGTTTGTGATTTGTTCAGAGCCACCAAATTATTGGGACGTTTTGTAGCAATTGTCAATTTGCGACCAGATGCTGAAAAAAGACGACAATGAGCATTAAAATAATTTTGACTTTTGCCTAGTCAAAAAATTTATGTCATCAGTGCGAAATAGTTTTTAACAACGGTTTCCATTGAAATTGAAACTGATTGGCTTGAATGGATGGAAATAAAATGGAAGCTCTATTATGGCATATTTTATGCGAAGTTACTACCTATATTACTTCCCAAATCGAATCTATTTTTATTTGCTCCATAAGAGCACTTGTTTTGGGTTTAAGAACCGAAGCATATTGGCATTTTGAGTGCTATTATATAAATTTATTGGAATATGGATTACAACAGTGAAACTGATTGGAGTTAAAATTTAATTTTCATAATGAAAAATATGTTATCTTTTTGACAGCGATACCAATCCCACTGGTTTAAAAGCGAGGTATGCTTTGGAGAACATTAGACTAGTTTACAAGAATTGAGATTATAGCGAGATCAGAGTAAAAATGGTGATAAATAGAGCTTGTCAAAAATGTTAAAATGTTAAAACAACAATTTTTAACAATTTTTGGTAGATTTTTGAAATAACAACAATTTTAGCGAATTTTGAATTTTTAACATTTTTCCTCATGTTCGTTCAGTTATTTTTTTTAATTTCATGCCATTTCTGTTCCCAATATATTGTGTCGAATTTTCAGACGGAACGTGTTTCAGCTCGAAGCACTGGATTCGCCATAAAAATTTTGACATCTGAAACACTTCGAAACTACGTGTTTCAGATCGAAACAAGTAGCGAAACAAGTAAAAATTGCTATCACCCCTAATTTGATCGATGGTTATCGGGAAAAGAAGTAAAGAGCAAAAGAAAAATTACTTTACATGCGATCTAAATTCATTCATATTCTGGCATTTACTCACACTTCTTTTCCATTTTCAAAGTAGGCAAGAAAGACTATTTCAAAGCAGGTTGAAAAAAAGAAGAAAATGAGGTAGAAATCGAAACACGAATGACTTCATCTGAACGAGTAGTTTCGCATTGAGGCCTTTTACACTAGTCAATTGTTGACCGTCAATTCCTATCGATATGTCCTTTTGGAGTTGCATTCGCTTTTACACTTACTCGACAAAATTGATCGTCAATTCTTACTTGGTATGCCTTTTATGACATTTTCCTCTTCTACACAGGGGTGATATTTTATAAAATACAAGCAAAATAAGTTATATACATTAGAGTGGTTCAATTTTTTCATCGATAGGGCTTATACCAAAATCGTAATCTACGGAAAATTCTAAGCAAGTTTTCCGAAGAAACTATAGGTCTAAAACCAAAACTGACCTCCCGCTTTTCGATCCAAAGTTTTTCTTAAGAATTTGAATGTATTGGGTATACATATTCAAAATTAAAAATTTTTTCAAGTCGAAAAATTTCGATTGGGAAAAAAATTAAGCATATTATTAGGCTGTTTTTTTAAAGGCAATTTCAATACATTTATTTAGATTGTGAATATCACAGATTGGTCTGCAAATCTATTTCAACCTAAAATAGAAAAGCTACTTTGATTTTCTATGAAGGATCCACCGATTCCAGCGCACATACAAGGAACTGAGAGATTTGTGCAGCTATTAACCGGTGTCACCCGGCGTGTATTGGATAAAAACCGCAACGATCTGTTAGCTGTTACAATCGAAAGTCGAGCCAACGTCCCGCGGATGGACAGAAAAATAGATTTGCAGACCAATCTGTGAGAATCACAATCTAAATAAATGTATTGAAATTGCCTTTAAAAAACAGCCTAGCAATATGCTTAATTTTTTTTCCAATCGAAATTTTTCTACTTCAAAAAATTTCGAGTTTTGAATATGTATACCCAATACATTCAAATTCTTAAGAAAAACTTTGGATCGAAAAGCGGGAGGTCAGTTTTGGTGTTAGACCTATAGTTTCTTCGGCAAACTTGATTAGAATTTTCCGTAGATTACGATTTTGGTATACGCCCTATCAAGTTTTTTTCGTCCATACAAATTGACCCACTCTAATATACATATCTCTGATTAAGGGTTGATAGCAGAAACATAAATACAGCACTAACTTTTTTGTTTTGATGTATTTAATTATTAATGCCAAGGAGTATTTTAAAATATTTGAATTAATACTAGTCTATTTTAAAGAGATAATTTTTAGTGAGTAGCTGTTAAATTGTTCTGTTTGAAAATATATTCTATATACAATTTGTAAGAGCAAACTATCTAGCGCTGTTCATATTGTTAAAATAATAAAGGCTAAACTCCATAAACGACGGAACATTTCAGGCGTTTTGGGCGAAAGAAATGTAGCTGCTTCGATTTAAATACATTTCAATACATTGATTCAATGGAAGCCGCACAAATATTTTCACCTTTGCCCCGTATACCGCAACAACCGTCCATTTCGTCAATAATGGAGTTTCGCCTTAAATTTTAATTTAACAATTTTTCCAACATTTTTCGTCATTTTTCCTTAACATTTTAACAACAATTTTCAGGTTTTTATTTAACACTTTTGACAAGCTCTAGTGATAAACTATATCGAGGTCACTTATCACGAAAATACCATACTTTTATGTTATGCTGAAACTGGGACAATTGGGAATTAGAACTCATGTACATAATTTTATTAATTTAAGCAGTCCTTGAGATGTGCAGCAAAAACTCTAATTAATTCTTAACTTATCTTTGCATAAATAAATGTAGGTACCTACGCCATTTTCATGACCAGCGAAGCCGAATACAGTGAAAACTGTCAACTGCGGACACCCTCATATGCGTAAACCCCTCAAATGCGAGCAAAAAGGTCTCCACCGTAAGTGCCCATATATGAGAGGTTTCACTTTAAGTATAAAAAATGTGTCTCAGCGATGACCATTTTTTTTGTAAACTAATGTTAATAAAGTAGTGACAATTATATTGGACAAAAAACAGGCACATGTTTATAGAAAATAAAGCAACAGATGACTTGGCGTCTGGTTTGGTTTTGTTCATCGTCAATGGCGAACACCAAGGCCGAGAGTTCCTTACTCTATTCCTAATATTTGTACTCAATCGGTTGTATAAGATTACGGGACCTGCTATGTATTGACAATTCCGTAGGGTAATTTCTTTCAAAGATGCTCTTTAAGAAATTTGAAACTACTTTAAAAAATTGTTTGGATTCACTTGGCAAGCGTAACTTGAACACCAGAAACAGGTTTTAAGCACCTCCCCAATTAATTTTAAATTTCTATAGATATAGGCCCCTATTATGAATGGCGACTGTCAACAAAGTTGATAGTTGATCATTTTTGTACGGGCCATAAAGTCATTCGTCGCAGGTGGACGAAGTTGATACTTTTGAAATAAGTAAAGACAAGCATGGTCTACAATGTAAATAAGTTTCAACTGTGTCCACCTGCGACGAACGACTTTATGACCCATACAAAAATGATCAACTATCAACTTTGTTGACAGTCGCCATTCATAATAGGGGCCATAGTTAGATTTATTTTAAATTAAAAATGTTTTGAGTGAAAGTTGCGAGGGTGTTCTTTAGTGAAATTAAATTGTTTTTCTTGCTGATACCTTTGAAATTCCATGCTTAAAAAATATTTAATTAAAAAAACTTTTGTAAATGAAAAAAAAAAAAAAAAATGATATAAAAACAACGAATGTAAACTTATATGAATTTTAACAAATTAAACATAAAATAGGAGAAGAAAAAAAAAAACAATTGGGTGCATATCGATGTGCGAGCATACTCAAAATTGCTTAATATCTTCGCCGATATATCAATCAATGTGTGTGTGAGCTTGGCACTTTGAATGTAAATTAGTTCGTTGATAAGATTAAGGGTTTCGTTTCAGAAATTGATCTTACCTGTTGAAGTTGGTTTCAAACCACCAATAGCATTTCTACTAGATATCGAGGATTTTGTATTCGAACTATTTTCGTTGATCTTACTTGTTTTACTTATATTTCGAGTACTCCCAAGTAGCATTGGCGGAACAATTTGCTCTTGATTCGCATTGGATGTTGTCACTGGTTTTCTATTAATAATCTTTTGGCGCACCTTTGCGACTTGCTTGCAACGTTCTTCTTCTAGGGTTATTTTTTCCAAACGAAGCTCTTCCTCGCGGAGTTCTGTGTATTGTGACGTTCGGTGAGGACAACAATTTTTAATGGTTTATGATGAATGCACAGGTTAACATAGGAAAAATACAACAAAAAGAAAACATAAAATTTGGAATAAAAAAATAAAAACATTAAAAAAAAAAACACAATGCATATAAGTAAGCAACATCAAGTAGGAATAATGGTTTTTCAAAGTTATTAACTATGTATGGGAAGAGTTGAAAACAGATATTGGTTTGTAGATTCGATTCTTTTTCAAAATTGATGTTCTTTTTGCGCTGAAAGGTCGAAATGATGATGATTGAACTGAAAGGATGGACAATACTTGTGTTGCACAAGAATACAACATTGATACAACTAAAAAAAATAATAAAAACTGTTTGTGTCTCTAAGTATTTCTGTAGAATGATTTTTTTGGGGTCAGAAAGGCCAGTTGATATTAATAAATGAGCCAAAATTATTGGTATTAGTATCATGTCTCCTTATATTTCCAATAAGCATAGCTAAATGCACCAATGAAGACGACTTCAATGCTCTCAAGAAAAAGTTCCCTCTCGCATGAATAATTTTTAACTTACCTAAAAAGTGTAAACGATCACGCGCCATTGATAGATTTGTTTGCATCTTATCATGTAAGCGTTGCGCTCGCTCCCACACTTCTCCGCGTCCACTCCAACAATCGACAGCAATTCCATCTTCAAGCTCTTTAATGCCTTTTCGATACAACTCGATTGCAAGCTCCTTGTGTCCTGAAAGAAAAGTCAGTTATACAACAGAAAATCATCCAAATCTTTCGAAATATCGCACAATAAAAACACAAAACCGACATAATTCAAAAATGTTTGTATCAATCTTCTCATGTTTGAATGTCTTTTACTCTACGAATAGCAACACTTGGACTATTGCCCTTCCGATTAATGGCTTCAGCAGTGAAAAGAATGTTAACAATGTTTTAACGAAATTTCCTTCGAAAGCTTCGCAACAGATTGAATGTCTTACGGGAAATGCGAGACTTTTACTTGTGCCGATTGTGTATTTAGTGTGTGATGTATGTATGTTATATTATGTGGCGCCTAATAATGTTTACATGTAAAAACCTTTAGAAATCCAATATATAACGCACCTTCGTTTTCTTCGTCGATTTTCAAGGCTTTAGAAATGTATTCAAATGCTCGACGATGATGAACTTTTTGTTTTGCTAAAAGCGGGTCACCTGGACCTGTAATAAAGGAGTGAATGGATGTTATTATTAATTTTCTTTAACTTTTAACGTTTTTCGTTTATAAGTTTAATGGAATTTTATTTTATTTCGATTTCGTATTGCTCCGAATGGATGACGAAGTCATTACTCTTCATTATCGGATTAGGGATTGCTCGCTTAGACTCCAAATGGATGAACATGTCAAACCTCTTTCATTGTTCGATTAAGGTATTAATCCATATATTATTTACTGGCTTAATATCATTTTATGACTTCTTTTATACTGTGAAAAAATTCTAAAATAATGCTTATTTGTGAAGAGTTTCATTTGAGTTTTCTTCTACTAAAATTTCTTAATGCTCAAAGAGCTCAAAATTAATACAGTTTGTGAAGTCGAAATAGTTATGGCTTCATAAATCTTTTTGTGTTGAACTATTGTTTAACTTTTTTTTTTCAAATTGTGTATGCTGAAAGTTTTTTTTATACTATTTCTAGACTCCTATTTTTGAGATCTCAAAAAAGTATTCAAATTTATAGTATTGTTAAAATCTAAATTGAAAGTCTTCAAAAATGTTAGTGGGTAGTATCAATGGAATCCTTAAAAACAATAATTTTTTACTAAGAATATCCAGCCAAAGTTAATTTTTTCCGCTCAATTGCAATATACGTTTGCCAAACATTTGAATTAGAAAGCAGAACTGTTAATAAAAACAGCGTCTGTATTGAATTACAATTCGGCGAACAGAAAATCAATGAATTTAAGTAGAATTAGGATGATTAGTTCGTCTGCTAGACGATATTTGTTTGTTTGAAAAATAAGTGCATTTCTCACCGGGAGTACTCGAAGGCTTTTGAGACATTCCTTGTTGTTGAACGGTGATGCTACGATATCGATGATTAGCCGTTGTATCGTCCGAGTGCACCAATTGCAATTGATCCTCTTTGGATTTGGAATTTTGTGAATTTACGACAATTTCAATTCGATTGCTATTCACATTACGCTTGTTTGGACGAATTTGTATTACTTTAGCACTAGCACCGTATAAATAACGAAACAAACAAAAAATCTGATAAATGAGCGAACGTAAAATATTAAATAAAAAAATTATGGGAAATGAAACAATGTAGAGATTCTGCTTATGAACTGATTGATTATGCCGATCAAAGCTATCGTAACTGTCATCTTCGGGTGAATCTGGTGTCTCTCTCTGAATCTCTTTTTGACTCGTCGAGACTTGATCGAGTGCGATGCTACAATTGCTCGAAGATTTGCGGTGTGTAGGAGCTTTACTTGTGGTACTTGCATTTCCCGAAGATGACGAAGATGATGTTTGTGATTTGCTCCGAACCATCTATTTGAAAAATCCCGTAGTATTGTGAAAAAATTAAATGAAGAGCAAAACAGTTTTTTTTTTATAACTTTGAGCACTAAGAATCGAAACTGAAGTACCGACTACCAAACCGAAGGTTACAGTAGAGCCTACCTTCATTGAATAGATAAGTTTTGATATCAGCAGTAGTTAGGGATGCAAACGATATATCGATGTTTCCAAAACATCGATGTTTCAATCCTCGAAATCGATGTTTTAATATCGATGTTGAAATCAAAAACATCGATGATACATCGTTTTTCATGGGCGATATTTTATGAACGATATTTTTTCATACAGGCCTTTTACACTAGCTAATTATTGACGCGAATTCTCACCTTTTGGGCGAACAAAATGTTGAAATTTAGGGAAACATTGCCCGTTTTATGATTTCGCGTGCTGGATAAATCATTTTTCGCCCTTTTTTGTATGTGGAAACAAGTATGTAACACTAAAAGCGTGTAAAAATAAATATGATCAATAATTTTATTTTTCGTTAACACTTTCATTCCAATAAACTACTACTGAAACCTAATCTGACCTAGTCAATTGTATTTGGACTGCATTGAGAGGTAATTCTTGGTTGAATGAAGGTTTAAAAATTGTAATTGCAATATCGGAAAAACATCGATATATCGTGTGGAAACGTCGATATTTTTAACATCGATGATTGACTTTTGGAAACATCGATATTCTCATATCGATATTTTTTATGAGCGATATTGCATCCCTAGCAGTAGTGCGACAACAACGTAAAAAAAAAAATCGGCAATGTCACAATCAGCTGACGTGTGTTTACATTTTGTTCAAATATAAACATATTAAATTTTGTTCAAAAATGCAATTAGTACTGCCACCACCTTATGGGGAGAGTCTCCCCATCAGCGTCTTTCCCACAAACTGGCGTTTTGTTGAACGATGTTGACGTACGTATAAACAGCCGCCTTGATAAATATGTACCTCTGGGAGTTGACACTAGGCGTATTTAACAAGAGGTCTGTTCCCGTACTGCACGAAACTGCCTAAAACTGCAGTACGGGAACAGACTTACACGCCGGTCACACGTATGAAAACATGTTTTGAAACAATTTGTAAGTAGATAAAGACGTGGGAAGAAAAAAAAATGGTTGTTTGTTGAATGTTCCGAAACAATCTTTAATTCTCTTTCTTTCTCATGCATTCGAATGGGACGTTTTCGGAACATGTTTCATAACTTAAAGCTTATACTGAATAATCGCTAGTGTAAGTTTCCAAATAAGATTTAAATTACGTGAAAAATAAATTGAAACATACTTCGAGTAAATTCTTCACTTTCGCTTCTAATACTGAGACTTTTGCCAAGTGAATCATGCAGCAGGGTTGAGGTAATTCTCTGGTTGAACTGCCATTTAAAAATGTATTGCGCACATATTCAAAACATGAAAATACTGGGAACGACTTCGAAGGTTTAACATCGTATGATACTTTTGAAACATTCGAAGTGTAGCGTGAATTTGTTTTATGTCGATACTCTCACTCTTTAGCGTTGTAGCGAATTGGACGTCAAATGTGTCAAATAGTCTACGTGAATATGTTCATATAAGCATCTTAAGTTGCAAAATGCAATAGACACGACCACGCTATGGCAGCGAGTGCTCTGCATCAGCAGTCTTCTCGCCATACACTGTCAGTTTTTACGATTGTTCGACTACGTAAATTCCGCTTGCCATAAAACTTGTTGTCACTAGGCGTATTTACCGTACAGAGTCTGCTTCCGCTGCACGAAACTCCAAAACTGCAGATGAACAGAACTCGCCGTTGACGATCATGTTGACAATTTTGTAAGTGCAAGCACGTCAAAGAATCAAAAACATGTTTATGTTGAAGACTTCACAAACAGATCTTCATTACTCTTTCTGTTCTCACGCATTCCATGGACGGTCTTTCGTTATTTTCCCTTTAAGGTCTCGACGTGCGATGGTTCATAACATGCGATCTAAAGTATGCGATAGATCGCTAATGGAGAACGCTCATAGCTGATGGCATGCGAGATAAAGCTTGCGATATCGCATGCCATCTATCGCTTGCGATGGTCTGTCACTTTTGAGTTTTTTTATGTTGTTTTCTTTGCTGCGAATTTTCTCGCTGAATGCCATCTTAAAATTCTCATCGCATACCGAAATTTGCCCACTCAAACAAATCTCTCTACCTGCTGCCATCGCATACCATAAAATTTGACAGATGGTATGCGATGAACTATCGCCCGTCGAGTCGCACTGTAAATGTGACCGGCGAGATTGTAACTGTCATTGCTGTGAATGACAGCTGTCTTGATCGTTGAGTACTTACTTCCATAGTGCAGCACTAGTTAATTTGTCAACAACAACTTTGTCAAAATGGTAAAAGTCGCACTAAATAACGCAATAATTTTGCAAACAAACGATGATGAGTACGATTATCCCAATATTAAGAACGCCATCGAAGATATTCTGGTAAGTTAGTATATATGTAGTAATTCCGAGTCGAAAATCCTTTAACAGTGCGTAAAATTTACAGCAATGTTCAGACTTCTATTTGATGCATGATGGCAAGAAATTAAGTGACAATCACCACGCACTTGATGAATCCAGCATCATAAAATGTGTCCTTCGCGTGAAAGGAGGAAAGGGAGGTTTTGGCTCTATGCTGCGTGCTATCGGTGCACAAATAGAAAAAACTACAAATCGAGAAGCTTGTCGGGACCTGAGCGGAAGGCGATTAAGAGACATTAATGAAGAGAAACGTCTAAAAGCTTGGTTGGAGAAGCAAGCAGAACGCGAACGTGAAGCAGAAGAGAGAAAAAAGAGAAAAATTGAAAAGTTGTTAGCAGTTCCTAAACATGACTTTAAAGATGAAGACTACGAGGAAGCACGATCGAAACTAACCGAAAAAGTAAATGATGCTGTTGAAGAAGGTTTCAAAAAAGCACAACTGGCGAAAACCAGCTCCGTCAAAACGATTTCTGATCAAGTTGGATTAAAGCGAAAATCTGAAGCGACCACATCAACAACATCAGCTGCGGCCAAAAAAAAGAAATCTACACTTTGGATTGGGGACGATATCTCGGACACCGATTCGAATTCCTCGGATGATGAAGTCGAAACTTCAACTACACAAAAAAGCTTGAAATAGATCATTTTTTTTGTAATTGCTCTTATTAATCTTATGTAAATAAAATAAGTAAATCTTATACCTACTATATATAAACTTTATTTTTTTTAACACGGAAACAGGGCTGTTCACAGATTCGTGAATTGGGATGAGACCCATGCAAGGCCCCATTTGAGATTAGTTAACATGAACTTCAATGCTTTTGTCCATTGTTCCTCGGAATTAAATTGAATTCTAAAAATAAAAGAAATAGGATCACATATTAATGAGTTATATGAATTTAAAAACTGCCAACCTACTTGATGGAATATGAATTGCCCGTTGAGGGGTCAATGATTTTCCCTTTTTCCATTTTATAAGGAAGCAAAAACTCAGTATCACGTTTTTCGACCTCCTGTTGAAACTGAGTTAGGCAATCTAAGAACGCCACCATTGCAGCGTCAAATTTTGTGTCCCAGAAAAATTTAAATCCACCAGTTCCGTATAGAGGAAGTTCTCGATTTTCACCTATTACTTCAACATACGAATGATTTCCGAATGGCACTACTCGATATCGTTCAAAGGTTAAGCCAATTTTTCGCGCTAGCGCACACAACAGGAGAACTGTTTGTCCCCACGCAGCGTTTATTTCGGACCAATCCACCGAAGCAGAGGGCAATCTTCCAAGCCTGAAATTGTTAATCGTACCGAAGTGACCGGCATGCCAGATGTGAAAGGTAATATTGAATATGTTTGTATCTTTAAGTTTTTCTAATTGCTGTTCGGCATATGCTATTTGGCATTCAAGGCTTCTCTTATCATCTTCTGTTAGCATGAGTTCATGACGATGTTTTGTGTATTTACGCCAATGCAAGACTTCCTCGTCGAGAAGTTTCTGCTTTTCCGCTTCCTTCTCTTCAATCGATTTATTAAGAAGCTGTTCTTCGTTTTTCAAAACTGCTAACTCCGACAACAAACTTTGTTCAATTGTTTTCAGTTCAGTCAATTCTTTCTCAAGCTCTGCAATGTCGGGTCGATTTTGATGTTCTTCAAGCTGTTGTAAATACGTTTTATAGTCACACCATTCTTCAGCTGCAATCTGTTATTTAAACATTAACTTTGTTTTGCATCGAATATCTATAGTTCAACATTTTCAAGCACTACTGAGAGGGGCCCAATGCTCCAAGGCAATTTGAGTCAAAGACAAAAGTAGCTATTACCTTTAATTCGCGATCCATTATTTCCAACATCGAATCAGCACATTCCTCACAAAGCGGATGATCTATTTCCGAGTTTGAGGACAAACAATCAAACAGTTCAGCCTTCAACTTAAAAGCTGCTATCTTTTTCGTGTCCCGCGCATCGGGAACTATAAAATGTGGAAGCATAAAATAAGAAATAAGTAATTGTATGGAGAAAACTCAATAAGTGTGAATCGCAACTGCTTCGAATTTATATTCGCATACGAACCTAGCATAAAGCCACCATTAATCGAGTCCGATAATCTGTATGGAGGTACTATGTGATCATAGCTGCTTGTATCTTGTATGTCGATAGTGTTAACATTACTATCATAAATGGGAACTGAAAAAAGAACGTTTCAAAATTTTTCTTCCGAATCTAAATGTGAAATGCTCACGTGAAAGTTCAGCTAGTGCATGGACGCTAATATTTTCCAAATGTTCGTCTAGGACTATCGGCTGGAGACATCTCTGGCATGCAAAAGAAACAACTTTAGTCGAATCCATTACAAGTGAACTGGATTTATCAATGTCCAGCACATCAAAACAATAATAACAAATGATTTTGACACTCGTATGATTTTGACATTTGTGTTGACAAATGATGATTTTGACAGCTTTTGGGGTATTCCCTCAATTAAGTAAATTGAAAGCTTCGAACTATTTTGCAAATTTCTTAAAATTTGATCTGCCAGTTATTTCACTTACAAAATCTTATTTAATATAATATAAAAATAATTATTTTTTTTTTTTTGTAAATAAAACTTGTAATGAAAAGCAAAAATAATAAAAGGTCTGTTCCCGTACTGCACGAAACTGCCCAATTTTCATACAGTTTTCAAAAAATTTGGCAATTTTGGGCAGTTTCGTGCAGTACAGGAACAGACCTAAAATTTGAGTTAAGCTAGTAAAAAATTCAATTATTTTTCTCCACTGCAAAAAAAGTAGTCATAAAGCGAACCCGACACGGTACTGAATTCAGTACTGAACGCTATATGTGTATTAGTGAAATAAATGTGTATGCGTCTCACTTACAACGAGGGAAGCGATTCAGTACGCAAAATCCAAATCGTTTTGATTTTGCGTACTGAATGGCTGAATTCAGTAACGCGTATGCGCGACATACTGAATTCAGTAACTGAATTCATTTGAGAGAAAATTTTACGGCGAGACGACGTGATGGCGGACAACGATGATAAATCATTTATTTTGGAATTCATTGAATTTTATCATTGATATTTTTATTTCATTCAATAAATTAGTATCAGCAAATTCCTTTCTTTTTTTTTAGCCAATTTTTCATCCAAATCCTTTTTTAGTTTTTTGGTTTTTCGTTTTCCTTTTTTTTTAATGCCACTGAAACAGCCGCCAAAATTATTATGTCCGCATTTGACATCGTCGTCTGCACTCGTTGAAAACAAGCGACAAATAATGAAGTATACTAAATTCAGTAACGTGTCGACGCAAACATACTGAACACGTACGTATGAATTCAGTAGGCTATTCAGTACCGTGTCGGGTTCGCTTAGTCGGCTTCTACATTGAACGATTATCGACGCGATTTTCACAACGATTTTTTCAAATTCCCTTTTGAAATTGTCTCCTGTCGGTGTTCGCTTCTACACTACACGATTTGCAAGCAACCGATTTATACTTTGTTGTGTTTTTCTTATGACATTCGTTTATTGGATTTATGCGAATGTGACGCTTGTGACGCATTTTAAAATATATAAATTAAATTAGAATGGATTCAGACACTTCATAAAAAATTATTCGAACAATTCTTTGAAACTGTTTTCCGTTCTACGAACGGCGGGAAAGGTAACTGTAAGAAATCGGCATGGAAATCGACGACATGGCTAGTACAAACGATTTTGACCGCTTCACTTTCGTCTCTCCTCCCTTGCCAACAAACGCAAAAATCGGTGAGTGCTGTTGGCCGACAATCGTCCAATGTAAAAGTAGACTTAAGGATTCAATATTTTAAGTGGTTATATGTATGTATGTATATATATATTTATATTTAGCTTCAAGTTATACTCACATGCATCTTACATCCACATTCCAAAACAATCGCAACTCAAAATGATTTTCCAATTTTCATAAAATGCGAGAATCTGTTTTTGCTTATTAAGCATTTTATACAAATAAAATGTTGCTTGTTCCTGAAAAGAGGCCCCCAAAAGCTCAGATAAGATTGGTCTTTGAAACCGTTGGAAAACTATGTAAGTATTTGAGTTATGCCCCTTTTGATAAAATTTTCACTTATTAATTGTCTCATTGTTTTTAATTGACTCTTTTGTTGATTTAAAGCTGAATTATGAAAATTGAATTTTACCCATCAAAGCCAAATTTTTTAATATGCTAAAAAAAAAAACTAGAACGGCTTCTTTAAAAACGCCATATAAAGGGAAAAATAAATAATAAATGCATGTGATATGTTTATTTTGGATATATGTATAGGCCCTTAAGGGCTTATGTGAACGCATAATTTTTACCTCATTTTTTGGGAATTTTTTTATAAGAAAATAAAGTTCAATATTTTAAATTTTTATATGTTTTTGATTGTATCTTACTGTTTGAAAAATTTTTGTTTTACATACAGGAACACATAACAAAAAGGTCACTGGTTCAGGGCCCATGTTGCCTGATATAAACAAAATGGTAAGGATTATTGTTCAGTAGGTCATGTATGTCAGTATCGTTCCTCCGCATCGCCTCCGAAAGAATTAATGTGACAAAATCCAATAACTACTTCGTCTTTTATGAATTTAAATAAAGCAGTTCATTAATTTAAACATTTTTTAAAAACGTATACGTAACATTTCGGCCCGTCATATACAGGGTGGCCCATCTAGCGGTTGCTTTTTGAACTATCGATTATTTCGGCTTTGACAGCTCGAATGATTTTGCCAATGTGTCAAATTTTAGTGAAAGGTTCGCAGTTTACGAAATGGTTAAATTTACGGCGACATTTGGTTCCAGCAGGACGGCGCCACGTGCCACACAGCCAACGCTACAGTCGAACGCGGTACGTTCGAAAATCGCATAATTAGTCGAAAAGGCGATGTCAACTGGCCGCCTCGCAGCTGCGACTTGACGCCGTTGGATTATTTTTTGTGGGGAGCCGTCAAGGATAAATGCTACGCCAACCATCCAGAGACGATTGACGAACTAAAGCACGAGATTGAAGTCGCCATTGCAGCCATTGAGGGCCACACCATTGAAAATGTCATGAAAAATTGGGTCCACAGAATGGGCTACTGCAAAGCCAGCCGGGGCAGCCATATGAATGAAGTGGTCTTCCACTATTAAACCGCAATGTTGTGGCTATTTAATAAAAAAAAAATAATTGAAAAATATCCACCCGTCTTTTTTTTGTAGCTATTTTAAAATGCAACTTTTTCGTGGGCCACCCTATATTTTTGAAATAACGTTGCTCATACGTCGGGTAAAAGTAAAAATTGCTCGATGGGACCTTATATTGAGGGGTATATACATATACGAAGAACATATAAAAATTTTAAAGCAGTCGATTGAAAAGCTTTGCGTGTAGGACATCGACCGTTTTAGAAAATGATGTTTCGAGAAAAGTTGTCAACTTTTTCCACACCACGTTCTCATTCGGATTTGCTGTCGAATTTAAAATAAAAGTAAAATTTTCGAAACGGTCACATAACAATAACCCCTTAAAAATTACTATAATATTGAAACTTAAAATTATATCTCCTTCGACGTTTTTGAAATCTGGGAAGAGATGGTTTATTTGAAAGCTTTAAATATATTAATTGTTGCAAATTCATTTACAATGCAATTGTATCATTTCACGTTTTCAAATTCATAATTTTGTTGTGATATATGTATCAATAATTAACTCCATCTGTAGTGTGCGTAAGCTCTGTTTGCTTCGCATTGACGATGAAGGTCAGTCTTGCGCTTTATGACTTTTCCTTCACCGTGAGAAGCATCCAAGATTTCCCATGCAAGTTTTTCGGCCACACTTGATTTACTTCCCTTCTCTTTGCTATTTTCCAAAAGCCATTTCATTGCCAAAAAGTATGACCTTGTGCTGTTTACTGGAACTGGAACCTGATATCTTACTCCTCCTGTGAATGAAATGCTTTAAAAGGAAGTTCGAAAGAAAATGATTAATTTACCTCTCTTAATTGAAGTTAGTTGAAGCAATGGCCGGCTGTTTTCTACAGCCTTCTTAAAAAGCTCTGCTGGTTCGCAGCATATATTACCTTTTTCTGATTGACCTGCTAGATTTATTCTTTCAATTTGCACTCTTTTGACTCGTTCAAACGCCTTTTGCAGTAAACTTCTCGCAAGAGCCTTATTTCCTTTTTTAGTTAAATAGTTCTGCATTTTCTTGGTTAAATCATCGTGGAAAATAGAAAACTCGTCACTTTTTGCTGGTTTGATCGGTACGTGCCTGTACCTTGAGAGCTCATTACTTTTCTTTAGTAACTCTTGTTGCTTAGATGAAATTGGTTCTATAAACTGAGGCGGGAAAACTGACATCCGTCGAACACACGGCAACAATTTCAGCATTTTAAGAAACTTGCAGCGAATTTCTGTAACAATTTTATTTATTTGGTGCTAGGGATGCACGATACCGATACGATATATCGATTATCGAAATGTTGACTTCAAATTTGACATTTTTTGTATCGTTATTTTGAAGAGGTAGTATCGGCGGTATCGATACTTTGAAATCCGTATTTCGGTTTCATTTCTGTAAACGAGCTTGTGCCATACGACATGGGCAAAAAACAATCGATACTTAAACATTTTATAAAAGCGCAATTGTAGTGTTTGTTCCTTTGTATTGTCCATTCAGGAACACATAATTATGTGAAAGTCGCCTTGAACTCACATAATACTGAAAAAGGATGCAAGATGAAGTAAGGTTCGTCAAAAAACACGACTTTGCATCATAAATATGCGATGCTTTTTCTTGAGATGAAAGTCCCATAAAGCAATATAATGTAAACGTCTTGCAGTCTGAAAAAAAATTGATGAACAAAAATAGTAAAAAATGACTCTTGCAAACTACTACATTTTGCGTAAACTGTATATTTGAATTTATTTTTCTTGGAATCCATGAACATATCGTATATTAAAAGATCTTTTTGAAAATATCGTCGACGATTTTTGCGAATTTTATGATATTCGCTAAGAATGATATTGCTCTCATCACAGTGGAGCATATCCTATTTGGCGACTTGCTAATCTATTGACAGAGCTGCACTAGCGTTGCCAAAGAAAAAATAAATCAAAAATAATCCCTACATATACTACAAAAAAATAAATTTTACGCAGCAAAAAAAAACTTTACGTTTTTCCCTACGAAAAAAATCGTTACAATATTTTCTAGCATAATATGCCTCTTCCATATTAAATTGTGTTAGTGGGTTATCTTGCGTAAATCCATATTAGCACACGAGGTTGACTCGATTCTTTTGGTAGTTATTCGAATCCACTTAAATTTTTAAATATTTTTAATTTTGACCTCATTGGCTGGTTGTACACAAATCTAAATACACACTAAATAACAGAAAACAAACTTATGTCAAAGAAAAAATAAGTTTTCAACATTCATACCTTTGAGCTCCTGCATAATTTTAACAGAGATTAAGACTGAGATTATATATTATTTCACCTTTTTATTAATTTCTATACTTACACAATGATCAATACCTAACTTTCGAGCCAAAATGGAAACGGCTCCTGAGTGACATATATAGTAATATATGTCGCCCAATTCCGTGGAACTTTGTGAAATAATGATGTCAAAGAAACTTCTAGCTCATAACTTTTTTTGTCGTTCTAATTATTTAACAAGCAAACTTGTTGGAATTGTATGTAATATTTTAGAAATCTAAAATTCCCTACATTTTGCCGATTTGAAAAAAATCTGTCCTTTTTTCTCTAAAAGCAATTTTTCTTCAAAAAAATGCCTGAAATAAGGAAATTTCCCTACGAATGGCAGCACTGGAGCTGCATGTAAAGCAGGGATGCCAGATCGGCAGACTTTTAAATTGGGAAGCGGGAAAAATTTCATTATCGCGGCTAGCAATATACGAAAACTGGACTTCAAAAACTCTGTATTGCAGAGAAGAAATGCGCAAATCGTCGGACTTTGTACATAATCGATTAGAATTTTCATACACTTTCCGCTAATTAGGTGTTAAACATGCTGTAAACGATAGGATGTAAGCAATATTGTCAGCAAATTATTCGCCAATGTATTGCGCGGTTGAAAAAGAATGCGATGGCGTAAATTCTTAATAAGTGCATTTTTCAAATTTCTGAAATTAACTATGATTAAAGGAGCTAACAGGTTATTGAGCAGAAATTACATAATCCCTGCATTTTCGAAACTAATCTCAAAATTTTATACAAATGCAATGTGTTTTGATGTTTAAATTCTGTTAAATTGTCAGATAGCGTAGCGTAATTTTCAGAATTAGATTATTGCGCGTTTGACAGCGAAATCGCGTGTGTTTAGGGCAACTTCGTATAACCTTGTAAAATTATAAGCAACGACCAGCGAATATTACAAACCCCTATTTGTTTAAGCCAGTTTTACGGAATGTGGTTTTATTGACATCCGCTATGCAGATGCGATTATAAAATCAGCATCGACGGAACGTAAATGCGAGATATTTAATTTTTCGGAAAGCAAACTTCTATTTTAAATTCAAATTCATAAATGAGTCAGAAAATACACGCTCGCAAAAAACGTTATCTGAAAATCACTTGCTACTATATGATTCAGAGAAATCCAATTTTAGTTCCATATAACTGCGATCGGGTTCGTTTTTTTTTGTATATTAAACCGGATCTTAATCCCACTTGAATACGAATTTTCGATTAATTGCTAAATTTAGATGAACTGAATATTTATACAAATTATTTGTAAAGATATGTACTTATATATATTGCAACCAACTTTGTTGAGTTCATTACACAAATAAAAGCATTTGTTATATTTTCAATTACAAATGACAGCCTAGAAATCAATGCAATGCTGTAAAAAGCAAATATATTTGTACGAAGAAATCCATAAGATTAAGAATAAGTTTGCTATTTTCTTACCAAATTAGTATTTTTTACAAATCTTGTTGCACACTATGATAATCCGATGTAATTTAAGCATCGGCATCGATATCGCACACCCTGTTTATAGCATAAGAAGTCCCCAACCGAAACGAAAATACCGCCAATTTTTTTCTTTAACTGATGAATTAATAGCCAACATTGGCATTATATGCCTGCCACACGTAGATCGAAATTGCATTTCAGAACCAAATTTAATATTTGAAGTTGAGGCAATTTCAATTTTATTCTGAAATTTCCCAATGGGAAAATTAGTAATACATGAACTTTGTAATTTAACGATTCATTTATAAATTCAATAGAAGTGGAACTATGCATTACCAGGTTATCGGAATTGTAAGGAGTAGAAGGTTTTTGTTATATTTTCTACCAACAACAACCAAATTGACATGTGCTTACAGTTTCAATTACAATGGTAATGCACGATTTTCCTAGCTTACCTTTTCCCGTTGGGTGCTCAATTTCGATCTACGTGTGGCAAGCATATAACGGCTCATATGACTTTTAAAATTCATATTTTCAAGCTAAACTATTGTTTAAAAAATTGCGACTTGAAATAAGCTATCGCATCGATTTGCGTATCGCATAGCAATACAGATATGCATAGAAGTGTGTCTAAAAATACACTGCTCATGTATTAAAAATAAAGAGGAAGATGGGGCTGACTACCCCAAAATAATTTTCAAAATTTACGTGCAAAATACCAGTTCGATAATCCCTTCTTAGAAATTGAAAAGCAAACTGCTCGAAATTAGCAAGAAAATATGGGGTTTATTTTGTTTTGAAATAGCTATTAAGCGGATTGTGGGAGATTATATAGTATTTTATAATGAAGACAAAGATAACAAAGAGTTTTATTTAATTAAGGGCTGTTGATGTTAGGACAGCAACTCCGCGTTCGTAAAAGCTGTGTGGATCTTGTCCAGCAGCAACAGCTAAATCTACGGTAAATAGCAATTCAGTGCGCGTAGAGTTCAAGTAAACTGGTAAAGTCAATTTACTGACGCGCACTTCACTTGACGCCTTAACCCATTTAAGCAGCGTTAGTGGCAAATCCATCATGATGGTCGAAGCAAGCAATAATTCATTATTTTTACAATGGGCGCCTTGTAATTTTAATCCTATAACGCCAAAGCTGCTGTCCTTCTGATCAGTATTCATTCCACCTGTCTCGGTTATGGTAACATCAAGAGCCAATTCCTCCAGCGACCAACTGTTTGCTTGAGCAACGCATTGCCTTGTAGCCGTTATATATGCTTCCGGATTCAAAAGTCCACCAAGCCAAACGGGAAAGCCCTAATTTGTGAAAAATTGTGTTTTTTTTTTTTTTTTTTTAAATAAAAGATTCAATCGAAATGTATAAAATAAAAATACAAACTTGTAATTCCTTGGCTCCTGCTTGTGACACTAACAAAGAGAGTTTCTGCAACTGCTGTACGCGTTGACTGAAATCGGTAATCCATTGAATAACAGTGCAGCCTGCTGGAACTGTATATCTCTTCCAACCCTTTGGTATAATACCTCGTACCAGTTCTGAAAGCATCGATCGATGATGATTGGTTTGCTTTTTCTCCCCTTGGCATATAAGGACGACGTCTTGTAAATCGGATATAACTGTTTGAAGCAATTTGGCGCCGGATGTTACTTCGCGTTCGAAATAACGATACAACGGGTCCTTAATATTTTCAACTGTTCGCTTGAGAACTTGCAAGTTCTTCGGTAATAATTCGAGCCAAGTTTTTGCCGAATTGTGCAGCGTTTTCATCCATGATGGACGGCCATCTTCATTTCTTTGTGCATTATTCATAGCAGCTTCGTTGCTTTCTTCAACGCTATACGCGAGTTCGTCATCATCCTCGAGTTGTTGCATTTTCAACAATTTACTAACGAGATCTGTGCCACGTGTTGTCAATAAAACCTTTTCAGCGTTATTTGGCAAACCCAACCATGACGGTGTTTGACGATCGGTAAGGTTCTCGATCCATTTGAGGAAATGATCCCGACGAGTGCCGTCAGGCATTGTTATATGACGCTGTCCACTTGCACTACCGTCGACATTGGCGACTAAAGCAAAATCGGTTTCAAAGCTTCGTGCGGTGAATAATTTTTTGAGGAACGATGTTAAAAGACGTTGATCAAAGTCGTTATCGATTTTACCACCATAGATTGATTGTGATAGTAATGTGACAATTGCATCCCATGGTACTTTTTCGGGAGGAAGATTGGTGCGGCTCATAGCCGTTGTATCAATCCATGTGTCTAAAGTATCGCAAGCAACTCGTAAATCCGATTCGTTAAACTCGTACTTCTTTGCCCAACCGAGCGGAACGTATCGCAAACGTTCCTGCACAATTGCATGGAACCATGCCAATAAGAAGTACAAACGTGCGCGTTCGCTTGGCGCTTTCATCATTCGGCCTGCCGGAACGGTAGAGAACGTACGCAGCAGGTTTGCTCGAATACCTAAAAAAAATTAACAAATTTATATGTTCCATTTTATATATTATATATATCATTAAATTAATTTTCAATTCAATTAGTCATAAGAACGTAATATACCTGGAGGTGGCTCAAACACGAATATTCGTCCAGCACGCAAAAGATTGACAGGAACTTTCGGATTTATCTCCATCGTAAGGAATAAGCGGAATCCCGAATGTGGCTGTAATGAATGTAGTTTCTTTTCCAACTGTACCAGCCATTGTGGTGCCAAGTGAACGTTTTTCAATAGGACCCAACGACCAGTCTTGCATGCCATGTTGATAACTCGTTCGGCCTGATTGAAGCCTTCAGCAGAGCCAATAGCGATACTGGATATTTGTTTATTTAACTCCGCTGCCAAATCATCAACACGACCCGAAGCATCGAATCCGGGAACAGAGCACAGCAGCGCTGGAGTATTACAATTTAATTGCTTTTCAACGACTGCTGAAAAGTCAAGTTCACGCTCAGCTGTAGGCATAAAATCGGCGCCCAAAACTACATTCACCACTTCGTGAGCTGCCGCAATAACGCGATCTGGCCGGAAAGCTTGAATGAGTAATAGCTGATGAACTGCACTAGATATCGGCGATAGTCCTTTCGATTCGTCCCATAAAAGAGGAACATTTTGTTCGGGCGAACTTTGTTGTAGCCATGCACCGATTTCAGGCATTGATCGTAATTTTTCAATTAGCTTGCGGAAGATTGGCAAACGAGTGGCTAGGCGATTAACACTTTCATTTTGTTCTTGCGATAGACTCTCAACTACGATCGGATTTGCTAGTAGACCCTCACGACTACGTAAGAAGAAGTTGAACTCTGCGTCTAAATTCTGTTCAGATGTTCCCTTAAGATGTATTTTACACAATAACAAAGCGAACGTTAACCGATCAGCGTGCAACATTCCACGTGCAACACGTTCAAAGCAAACTTGGAACAAATCTTTTGTTATAATACCTAAACGGCCTGAGTGGTCGCTTTTGCCATCCAAATGAAAATTGTTGTACAACACCGTGGAGAAAATATCCAAAAACATTTTCAATGAATATTGATAAAGGAAATGAACTTGATTCAACGTGTCCATTGTGAAGTATATATTACTGCATGCCACCGAAAGAGGCAAATATTGCTGCGAAACTGTCTCTATTTCGGCAATAACCTTATCGGTTTCGTCCACCTTTTGATTGATGTCGAAAGCCTCCTTTTTAAGCGTCTCCAAGGACGTAATAACCGAATCATCGTCCAATATTTTACCCTTTGCGTCATTTAATGCCTGCAAAAGACTCTTTTCAAGTTGACGCAAACGGAGCCGGAACTCGCCTTGAAGTTTCAAAAGATCCGAACGTTTCTCATCGATATCAGGACGCTCGGCCTTGAGAACTTGATTGAGACATTGCGATTGCAATGAACTGCGTGTAACGGTGAAATTGACAAACGTTACACGTGAGCAAATATCTGGCGGAAACTCTACTGTAGGATCTCGGGTCGACAAAAATATAACAAACGACGGCGAAAGATCAATGTCCTGATCACCGAGTGTTATGAGAACACGGCCACCAGTGCGTCGAAGTTCCCGATTGAGTACTGGATTTAAAATTGGATCATAATTCTCAACGTCTTGAACCAAAAGCGGATTGCCAAAACGTAGTGCCGATTCAAGGTTTTTACGGAATGAATCATCCAGGAAGGATGTCTTTGTAATTTTTTTGCCAGCATATTCGTTAAGCAAGAACGTTGTCGCTTGTCCCGATGGGTCAATGATCAATGGATAACGATTGAATCGTTTAAGCATAATAGCATTTTCAGTACAGAGGTCATCGCTCGGTAGTGCATTTGCCTGCCAGCGTAGACGTTCATCAGGATTCGATAAATATTCCGTGCGAGCGATATCAGCACGATATTGAATATTAGCAGCTTGCAAATGCTGTGACCAGGTTGTAAACAAATTCAAACGATAATGTTGATCAAAATATCCGCCATATGCGATAAATGCTGCCGATAGCAAAACGTCGCCAATAATGGTCGACATCTGCGACTTAAAGGTCTCACTTGTACTCTCCCAACGTTCGCGTTCAATATTCAAACTCTTAAGCAATGCAATAGAGCGATCTACTTTAGCTTGTACGTTCTCTAGATCGGTCTTAATCGCTTGAGCTTGCGATATAAGCTGAGCGTATTCTTCCTTGTAGGCGGCAATACTGCGTTCTAGTTGTTCAACCAAATCTTTGGTTTCCCTTGCGTTTTGCTTATTAGCATCCGCCTGTTCTTCCAACGAACGTAGTTCTTCACGCAATGGCTCGACTCGCTTTAACATGTCAGCATATTCAATCTGTTGTGGAAAGAGATATACAATATCAGTTACCAAAAAATGAGATGATTTGATTTACAAAAAATGAATTAACGGGGATGATCCTGAACTGTAAACTTATACAGTGATAAGCTACAGAAATAAAAAGGTACAGAATTAGCATTATTCCCTTCTATTATGACTTACTAGCAGACCCGGCCTGTTCTTCCAACAACTAGTCTCCTTCACATTGCTCGAGTTAAACTTCAGCATTTAACGTTTTGAAAAATATACATATCATTACCTAAATAACACATTTTGTTTCAAAAACCTCAACTTCACGGGATATCCTAACTGTAACTTTCTGAAACTACAAAATAAAAAGTCATTCACCTCTCTCTCCCCTTCTCCTCTTTTTCTCCCTCGCAACTTCTCCTCCTCTTCTCATACTAATTTTCTAAAAATCCATCCTAAACTACCATGCACCTCACTCTCCATCTTACTTTTCTAACTACTCTCTCACTCTCTCTCCCTCTTCTTCCTTTTCCTCCCTCCTCTCTCTCCCTATCTCTCTTCTCCCTCCCTATTCCTATCTCTCTTCTCCCTCTCCCTACTCTCCTACTCTCCTCTTCTCTCTCTCTCTCTCTCTCTCTTCTCGCTCTCTCTCTTCTCTCATCTCTCTCTTCTCTTCTCTCTCTCCTCTCTCTCTATCTCTCTCTCTTCTCTCTCTATCTCTCTTCTCTCTCTTCTCTCTCTTCTCTCTCATCTCTCTCCTCTTCTTCTCTCTCATCATCTTCTCTCTCTTCTCTCTCTCTCATCTCTACTCTTCTCTACCTCTCTCTTCTCTCATACTATCTCTCCTCTCTTCTTCTCTATACATCTCTCCCTCTTCTTCTCTATACATCTCTCCCTCTTCTTCTCTATACATCTCTCCCTCTTCTTCTCTATACATCTCTCCCTCTTCTTCTCTATACATCTCTCCCTCTTCTTCTCTATACATCTCTCCCTCTCTCTACATCTCGCTCTCTCTCTATACATCTCTCCCTCTCTCTACATCTCTCTCTCTCTCTCTATACATCTCTCTCTTCTCTCTCTCTCTATCTCTCTCTCTCTCTCTCTCTACATCTCTCTCTCTCTCTCTTACATCTCTCTCTCTCTACATCTCTCCTCTTCTCTCTCTTCTCTTCTCTTCTCTCTCTCTCTCTCTCTTCATCTCTCTCTCTCTCTCTCTCTCTCTCTCGTCTCTCTCTCTCTCTTCATCTCTCTCTCTCTCTGTCATTCTCTCTCTTCATCTCTCTCTTCATCTCTCCTCATCTCTCTCTCTGTCGATCTCTCTCTCTGTCGATCTCTCTCTCTGTCGATCTCTCTCTCTCTGTCGATCTCTCTCTCTTCTTCTGTCGATCTCTCTCTCTCTCTGTCGATCTCTCTCTCTCTGTCGATCTCTCTCTCTGTCGATCTCTCGATCTTCTCTCTCTCTCTCTCTCTGCTCTCTCTCCTCTCTCTCTGTTCGATCTTCTCTGTCTCTCTTCTGTCTCTTTCTCTATTTTCTCTTCTCTCCATTTCCCTCCCACTCTCCACCTCTCTCCTGCTCTGTGATCCCGTTCCCCCTTTTCCTTATGCTCTCTCCCACTCTCCGTCTAATTTTCTCTGGCCCTACAATATTAGCACCAGTGTTCGGACTACGGAAATCCCATTTCGTAGTAGAAGACCGAAAAAATCGGAGTAGAAATGAATTTTTGGGTAGTAAATTGGAATTTCTCATTTTCGCACAAAAAAAAAGGTCAACAATTTATTTGAAGCAAACATTTATAACTTACATTTACATATTACTTATATTTTTTTTTCTCCATCAGTCAAGATTTAGATACAGAGACATCTGTATGGAAAACAACAATTTGTTTGCGGCCGAGGGAACACAAAAAACTCGTTCTCAATACGTCTAAATCGTGACATAGACAAAATTATTTTGAGTTTTGTGATGTGAAAAAATCGGAGTAGATTTCAGGTATAGGGTAGTGGCGGAGTAGATTTCAAAAATTTAAAAAAAAAACGGAGTAGATCTACTCCGATCGGAGTATAGTCCGAACCCTGATTAGTACACCTCCACACCATCTATAAGGCATACATTTTAAATTTCAAGTCTCTTATTTCAAAAGCATAGGACTTCATACAAACTTCCAGCCCCCTATAAGGAACCTACCTGCCAAATGTTCGATTTGTAGGTGTTTTAGTTTCTGAGATTTCGCAATTAATCGGTGAGTGATATTACGCTTTTATAACATAAAATTATCTTTTTGAGCTGAACATGAACATGAATTGAACATGAAATCGTCTGAACATTGAACACGTAAAGCAAACTGTGTTCAAAATAGAATCTTGTATGAACATGAACATTTGCTGTGTGAACTGAACACTTCTCGATCGAACATGTTCAATGTATAAGATTTTCGAAACATAATCATGCGCATTATGTTTCATGTGTTTTATCGGAATACTTTGCTCATGAGCAAATAGTGAAATGATCGAACATGAGCAGTACATGTATGTTCAAATACGAATCCTGTTTTATATACTAATCACAAGCTTACGCTTTATGTTTTCGCTTGGCTTTTATGTTGGTATGAATCACTTACCTGTGCTATAGCCCATTTAACCATAGGGCCGCAAGCATTACTTGCTCTGTTGACTTTTTCGAAGTTGTAGTCTGGGTTACTCAAATATTTTGATTTCATCTTTTCTCGAACTTCGTCCCTGTTTAGAAAGTCATAAAAAAATTAATATCAAGCTCTTTCAATAGATAGAAATGAACACAAAATAATTTTAACGATGAATAAAGCAAGCAAAGCATATATAAAATTAAATATGTATGTAGGCCGACTCCATATAGGTAGGTATTTACAATTTAAAAAAGATATAATGTAATTTTTCATGTCAACTCAAGAGTATACACCTAATTTTTTTCAGTAACAAAAAAGAAACAAAAATTGGAAGTATTTTTATAGGTACTAAAACGTACCGTAACGTAAAAGGTACAAACGAAAAAGTACAGAAAGGTTAAGAGTTAAACTTGAAATGTTAAGAAGACGATTTTTCATGCTTACGTTAAATTCTCAGTATTGAAGTTAGATACAATTGAGCTTATAAAGTTTTCGCGCATAATGACAGCACGAATCGCTTTCCAATCGGTCGCACTTTCGCCCAGTAGCAAGCATATCGATTCAAGTGCCAATTTTACCACCGACGGTGGATTAGCCATAGTTCTGACCTCTACAAGTTGTTGTTTGCGAATCGATTTGACGGCTAAAAATTTATTGATCATGTTAGTGGTTTAGAAGAAGAATGTTATACATAGTTATCTGAGACTCTTCTTAATTTGAATGTTATAATTTTTATTATCAACGCTGTTCTACATTTTTGTTTTTGCCCTTTCTACAGCCGACATATTTTTGCACTTTCTTGGGCCAATCATTATGAGATCATCTGCGAAAAATTCTATATTGCGCGTCATTAAGGGTTCTTTTAATAAAATAATTTATGAATAATATATACATACTATCTGATCCGGCCAACTTCGTACCGCCTCAGAAAAAACTAATTTGTCAAAAATCTATAGCTTATAACATGCAGATCTCTTTCTATCCGTCGTTCTCCCTCTTCCAAAAATTGAAATAAAGCAGTTCATTAATTTTAAAACTAAGACGTATACGTAATATTACGACCCATCATATTCTTTTGAAATATCGTTGCTCATACGTCGTGGACTACCACTAAAAATTGTTTGATGGGACCAAACATTGTAGGCTATGAGCAGGGATGCCCGCGGAGCAAGCTTCGGAGCATTGAGAGCAAATGCTTGTGTACATACACAAAAGGCAACAAGCAAGCTGAGAAATCGAAACCTGTTTAGTCCAGTGTTGCCAGGTTGAGGGATATTTCCCATTTTGAGGGAATTTTCACACCAAATATTGGCAAAAGGGAAAAAGGGATTTTCTTTGCTTTGTTAAACACGATAGAGGGATTTTTCAATAATCGATACCAAGCGCTCCTGCGAGCGGTTCGGCTCGATGAAATGCTCGATCGTATGTGGTAATGTTGGTCGATAATTTTGGCTCGCTAACATCACCTATTACGATCGAGCATTGCATCGACCCAAGCCACTCGCAGGAGCATGCTCGAATGTGGATGTGATAACAAACTTGTAGTAGGTATTTATTGTTAATATGTATATACATATATCATTTGGGGTTTGGGGTTTTAAAAGGAATTTCCAAAAATTAAAGAGTTGGGCGTGGCTGAAATTCAAATGGGACATGAACCAAATTTGTCATGTATGCTTGCTCTTGGTAATAAACATCCTCTCCAAAAATTTTAGTGATCGGCCTATAATTATAATTAGGGGTGGCAAGAGGGCAGTTATCATGAAGAAATTGAACAAAAATGAGGCCCTTAAAGGGCTTTAATATCTCCCCACTAACTTGCCTTAATAGTAGTGGTCTTGGGGCCTTTTCAAACGTACAATTTCTTTAAAAAAAATATGTAATTTTACGCAGCTACCTTATGTTTTTAATGTTAAGAAATATATCGATTATCAACATTTTGTTCAGAAAAAATATGTTTTTGTTTGAGGGAATTTTCGTGGGAATTTTCTATCGGTCACTGAGGGGAAAAAGGGATTTTTGTTTGGTTTTCGAGGGAAGTTTGGTTCTGAAGTACTGGCAACACTAGTTTAGTCTGACATCAGGCAGCGAACGAGCAAGACCTATGTCGGATGAAGCAAAAAGAGAGAACTGAAAAAGGCGAAAAAAGTTCTTCAGTGCAATGCGCACACACACTATCGCAAGCTTTCAATGTAGTGGTGGGCATCCCTGGTTATGAGCATGAAAGATAGATGTTGACCGATTCTCAAATCTACCCGATATGCACACAAAAGTTCATAAATATCGGTCCAGCCGTTTCGGAGGAGTTTCAAACACCGCGACGCGAGAACTTAATATATTAGATGTACTTATATTGTCGCTTAAGTAATACAATTTATCCTCATTTAAATTATACGTATTTATATGAATTATTATGAAGCTAAAATGAATTTAAAGTCATGCTCCAAATGATGCTGAAAAGCTGAATGTACATTAATTGAAATTGCCTAGATCTTTTAAAGAGAAAAAGTTACAGCACTAATTCTGATCATTAACATCTTCTCAAATTGTGTTTAAGGCGAGTTAACTTTAGTTGTATTTTTGTATATACGTTAGAACTTTGTTCTATATTATTAAATTCAGCAATGAATTCGATGAGTTTGTAAGTTTTTTTACAGTTAAGTGGGCACACATGAAGATGTATAAGATTTATGTGTTTAAGTTATGGAAGTGTACAATCAATCCTGTGCGTGAAATGGCAGTAATGAATGTGCGTGAGAATGCATGTATTAGCAGGCTAAGTTGATGTGAGTACTGGTATACAATTGCGTACGTGATCTTATCGGTTTCCAAATTGACAATGGATGGTATAAAGCTATCTTTTACGATAATTGCACGTATTGACTTCCAATCGGTGGCACTCTCATTTAATAGCTCACAAACCGATTCGAGCGCAAGTTTTACAGGAGCAGGAGGATTCGCCATTGAACGCACTTCAGCCAAGTGTTTCTTTTTAATAGCACTTACGGCTAAAACAAAGTTGGTTTGAACAAGCAAAACGTTGTGTGGACGTTGTGTCACGAACATAATTCAATCAATCAATCAATCAATCAATCAATGAAGTGTAGATAATGACGGGTGGTTTAAACATAAAAGTAAAAATAAATTTTTAAAAAAGTCCATTGGTTAAATATTGATGTGCTTTGATTGAACGAATATCGGTATTGAAATCTGAAAACTCAACTTACTTATTTCATATAGATTTATATAATATATATATATAGATGAATACTCCTTAACCGATTGATCTTACCTTGTTGCGCGTCTATAACGGCTGGCTCTACTTGTGCTAAATCCGCCATTACGAATTTTCGTTTCTCTTCTATTTTGACTGTTTGATCAGCGAGTTGCAATTGTATTTCTTGCGACTGCAATTTCTTCTTCTCGGCCTCTTGTTGATCCTTAAACATTTGTTTCAATTTGGCGTTCGCAGCCTCATTTTTCGCCTGAAGTTCTTGTTTTTTAACAGCTAGCGACTTTTGCATTTCCTCCACTTGCTCAACTGTTTCGGCGATTTTGTTTAAACCAACATTCAAATGGAGTTGTTGTTCTTCTAAATCACTACGTTTTTCATTATACAATTTCACGAAATGCTGTATAAAATCGAGATAATGACGTGGTGTAATGGCCATAGTGCGACTTCCACGCTTTGCCAATCGTGCATTGGCTTGATGCAAGGTCTGATGAACGTATACACAGCCATTGATAACAGCATCGCGATGTGTGGGGTTCGCTGGAACTAGTGGACAAACAGAAGGGAAGAAATCGGGTACCATCCAATTTGGTTTCTCCAAGTCGACACGGGTAGTAAATTCTTTGCCAACTTGAAATAGCGCTGAATCAGACCAATCGCCAAACCAATTCAGTACACAGCGATTAAACAAAGCGGGTGACGTTGCAGCACGGTCTTTTAGGCCATCCGTAGATGGATTCATAGTAAAGACAACGTGTAAATTGCGCATAACTTGTTGAGTGAACCACTTGTAGAGTTCATCACTTGAATCTAACATGAGACCTTCCCTTTGTGCTCCTTCCTTACATTGTGTCATCAGAGTTGTGTACTCATCACCTTCAAACAGACCGGGAACTTCACCATTCGCCAATAAAGTGTTCATACGTTCTAAGAATCCCGAGTCCAATACATTCGATTCATCCAAAATGAAAGCGATTTTCTCATCCCTGCAACCCGAACGACGGAGCACGCAACGTAAATCTTCGTCGAAGTCTTCGCTAGTGTATTTGTTGTGTACTTTTATTTGGAATATGGAAAGACCGTTCATCCAAGCAACAAAACGTGATAAGGTCGTTTTTCCAGCACCCGAAACACCAATCAACAGTAAATGACCTTGAGGTTGACGGAATATCCTATCGATTCGAAGCACATGCTCTAATACTTCATCGAAAAGAACAAGCGGCACATCGAGTTCCTCTTCGTAGAACACCTTGAGTCGCGCGCGGACATAGTCTCGTAACTCTTCGCGATTAACTGGGACGTAGTCTTTTGAAAGCCAATTACTATAAAGTATGGGACGTACAAGTGCTTCTTCTTGATTAATACCAGGGAAATGTTTCAGGGCGACTAAATCAATATTTTCATTAGTCCAGCGACGTTCAGATTCGTCGACAAGTCGATCCTTTCAAAAAAAAAAAAAAAAAACAAAAAGACAAAATTCATTGAGCACAATTTTTTGGTTTTTTTTTTTTTTTTTTTTTAGAAATTTTACTTGAACACACCTGGAAAAGACGCAGAGCCTCATGGGCCCATAATCGTACCAAGCCCTCAACTGGCAGTATGTCCAAAGGACGCAATGCTTCACATATACCTCGCACCCAGCGTGTCATCTCACGGGGCGAATAGACATAATGTGGCTGCATGTCTTGGGTGAAGCGATCTTGTGATGATAAATAGAACTCAACCATAGCGTTTGTCAATGGTTCTGCATAGCCACGTAGAGACGGCATCAAACGCAGCATTGCACGTGAGAATGTACCATAAATTTGTTTAAGTGACGTCTCGCCGGGATAGTCGACGTAAATAATTGGAACATGCCGGAGGAAACGGTGAGATAATGGCTTACGTCCCGGATCTGTTGGCGGATTGCAAGCACCAACAAATTGTATTCTTTCAAGAGACACCCACGCCTGATCGCTTGTACGATAGAATCCTTTGTGTTCTACCAATTGCCGCAAAAATGATATAACCCGTTGTGTACCGTACGTGTCCATATCAGGTAAATTGATTTCATCGCAGAAAAGAACCAACCATTTTCCAATTTGTACTGGCGAGAGCACAACTCCATTTGGCGTCTTGCGATACTCACAATAATGATCGAAGGTTTTCAGTAGAAGTTCTGGTGTTGTTGCAGACGAGAAATTAAGACCAACCACTTCCATATCTGGCAGAGCTCGCAATGCCGAGAATAACGTCATGGTTTTACCAGAGCCAGGTGGACCACATAGAACTATTAAAGAAACGATGACATTCATGATCATCATGATATGGGAATCTAGATAAATTAAAACGGTGATTACTTGCCTAAGGGTTTGTGTTCTGCCAACCATGTGTACAACAGCGATTCATGACGTACAGTATCGAGCGTTGGTACAACAATATCGGGTGAGGCCACTTTGTGCGTTTCGACTTCGATTACCGGCACCTTATTGGACCATGGTACCCACTCGCCATTCATATTAACCTCATAATCAATAATAGACGCTCCAGCGGTACCAGGCAACGCAATGGTGGTAACACTTCGAACAAAATCTCCTAAATCAGTGCGAACTTTCAGTTTAGCGTCTCCCGCAAAAGACCACAAAACACAGTAAACTAATGCTCTTGGTATGTAATGCTCCAGTTGGTCAGTAGAGCACGGGAAATCGGGATGTTGTGCATTGAATTGCAAAACATTTCTGCATAAATTAAAATTAAAATAAAATAAAATATAAAATTAACACGTATTCAAAAGTTAATTCAATAACGTTAAGTTAAGAATCGTAGTACTACAAACCTCGTAGCTTGATTTAACATTGAGAATAAGGAGCTTAACGCACGCAAACGTGTAAAGTCCATAATATGCTCCTGCTCCATTGCATATTCCAAGCTTCGAACAACTATACCATCGGCCGAGAAGAACGGTTGCAATAGCAATGCGATATCCCGTTGTACTTGTAAGGATGGTGAAACTTCATCTTCTTTATCTTTAGAAGGAACTGCTGGTTTGACCATGCTAGCAAAATCGTCATCGCCATCTTCAAGTGGAATGTTACGCAAACGTGATAAGTAATTTTCAAATATCATCTCAGTGGATAGTACATCTTCGGAGAACCAAACCATTCCACAACGCGAAACCGTAGCTAAAGTTGCATACTTGAGGTCCTGAACCTCAAACATAATACGTACGTTCGGAGGCAAAGAGAGACGTTCACCGTTTGGCAATGTCAACAATTTGTTATCATCTAAAACAGAATTCAAATTTTCAACCCATTCTGGATCCACATCTCCGTCGAAAATAATCCATTGACGTTTATTAATTTCGCCACGCACATTGTCAATTATCTTGCGCAGAACATGTGTGAACAGGCCGTCTGTCCATTCGCGTGTATTTTGATCCATTACACCATACAAAGCTTCCTTGGAAATCGCTTTCGGGTCAATAACGTGTGCAACACCTTCAACACCTTCATAACGTTCAAGTGCTTTAAGCAAAGTTCGCCAAGCTGTTGATTTTCCTGATCCCGAAGGCCCTACCATCATTAGCCCATGATTGAGATTAGAGATTTGATAGAGTTGGAGGACCTTAAGAAATGTTATAACATTATTTAGATAACAATAACCAAGTCGCCTTTTTTATAAAATAATATTCTCATTTATAAAGGGAAAGAAGGAAGAAGGTTTTGGTTTTTTTGTGGTAGGTACCTATAGTTTTTACCACAATCTTCCAAATAATATTTATAAAAATAAATGAAGTTCTTTTTCATCAGCATGAATTTAACACGTATGCCGGTCTTGCAGTATTTGGTAATTGCAAAACAACGCTGCCAAAAAAGGTTTTAAGAAGTCACATCTACTAGCTAAGCTGCTTTGTTCCTTGCCCCTTTTTTGTTTCAATGTTGTCATGCGTTTAGCAATAAGCGCATATGGCCGGCATTATTTCTTGTGAAAAGACAAAAAATCTTACTTTTTCCACCCAAGTTTCTCCGAATCCCTAGCAAAATGGAAAAGCGTGAAAAGAAATGGAACATTTTTTGTGCACACGTACAATGATTTTCCTCTCAATTGAGATACATACATATATTCAAAAATGTTCTATTATTATAACACCTACCTTTTCCATCCAAGCCGCTCCTTGTTCGTCACCTTCTCCACAAACCAAATAGTCTTCTTGGCAAACTTTACGAATTTCTTCTTTCAAGCCTTTCATTTCGGCACGCGTATAGCCAACATTTGGGAACACGTCGCTCAACAATGAGAAGAGTAAAGGTATATCTTCGGCAACCAACTTTGGAACCATTGTCTCGCACACAGATTGAATAAGAATCTCTTGTTCGGGTAAATTTTCCGCAACAGATGCCTCATCAAAGTTTTCTTCACCACGCTGACGTCTAGTTTCCTTAATCTTCATTATTCGATCGCGTTTAACATTACCAGCAGAAATAAGTACAGATTTTAATGCACGTAGACCAAAGTCATAGTGACTTTGATTCGATAATTGTTCATCGCACAATTTAAAGAATGGAACAATTTTGCAGGCCAGCTTCTCTGCTGTTCGGAAACCTTGTGAGAACAACATAACTTCGGCAATCAATTGTCTATCGGGTGTAGTCATTGCTAACGAGCGGAAAAGTTTTTTCAAATTGTCTGGCAGATTTGAGCGACCAGCATATCCAGGATTCATCGTAATAAAGATAGCCATATCGGGTGAAACACGCACTTGTTTGCCAACCAATTCAACCGTGATACTCTCTTTATTACTGTCCATCTCATATTTGAGAGCTTCTTGTATAGTTTGGATTTGTTGCGAACACGCAGAGAGCATTCGTTCTTCCAGACGATTGAACTCGTCAAAGCAACCCCAAGCGCCAACTTGACATAATCCGACAAATATCCGTCCCATTGCTTGGAAATCAAATGTTTCGTCACAATTAAACACGAGTACAAAACGTCCTAGTTGATTTCCAAGCGCTTTAACTGACTCAGTTTTACCCGTACCAGCCGGCCCGAAAGGCGATCCACCCAAACGAGATTCCAAAGCTTGAGTCATTGTTAGATAACAACGATCGGTTAAAGGTGTTTGTACCAGGCGATCTTGTACACCGAGATATTCAAAGCCATAATAGAATCTTGCATTGGCCATATGAATTGTAAGTTGTTGAAGAACCTTTAAGTGATACAGAATAAAAATTATATGTCCTTTAATGTCTTTTAATGCCCACATTGAAATTTAATTTTTTTTAAATATATTGTTCTATATTGTAAAATTTCTGGTTGAGGGTTAACAGCATATTTTGGATGTTTTTCAATCAACTTATTTCTACTCACCTCCGTTTGGCGCGGGTCAAAATAAAATCGCATTTCACAAAGCCATTGGAAAGACTTAGGGCTTGTGACGCCATTCGAAATCAAGCGACGTGTTACCGTACGTTTGTGGACGAACTCATTGATCTGAAAAGAAATACAATTTCGTTATAAAATAAACTGAAGTATTGCATTTTGGCACAATAGATCTATTAATGGTCGCAGTGCCTCTATTTCGCCAGAGGGTGAAACTTCTACAATAAATAAATAATAAAGGTATTGCTTTAAAAGTGAACAGATGAAAAAACGAAAAAGAACGAGATTTTGATTTTTAAAGCAAACAAGTCTAAAGGTGGGATCCCACTATCTGCGCAAATAGCACAATCTGCGACATTTTTTATCGGGCCAGATCGGCACAAGTTTCAACAATTTCCACAATCATTGTTTGGGCTCACATTATCGTCACATATTGTCAAAAATATGTATATCGGGGAACAATAAAATTGGGACAGAAATCGTTCAAGAAGATCACACTTGTCAGCATCAGAGTCCGAGAATTGCGTTCACGCTATCGGCGCTTTGATTTCGGCAATAGTCGGCGCTATTGCCCAGATAGTGGGATCCGAGCTAAAAGGAAAACCCCTAATGTATTTTTTTTTTTTTAATGAAGCAATGAGTTATCTAGGGCTCTATTAATACGACAGAAGTCTGAATAAGACTGCGTAGTAATTTCGTTTTTTCAAACTGTTCCTTAGGAGACTTTTACTTGAAATCTTTAAAAAAAAATTTGTCCTACATTAACCTATAGTAAACTGTAACTGAATAGATGAATTGCCAAAATAAATGCATAACAAAGCTTGTATATGACTTACCAGATGTTCGAGTTTACGTCTGCGAAGTGGTGGCTGTTCTTGAAGTACAGAATCCGCCAATACATTCAATGTCGTTTCAACCGTCGACAAAACGCGTTGCATTGGTTTTGAGTTATTACTTTCGGATGCTTGTTGCAAAGCAGCTTCAACATCTTCAGACCACAAAATTTGTGCGGCCAAAACTACAATTTGGGCCTGATACTTATCGCACCATTCCATATATTTTTCTGGATCGATATGTCCCTCACGGAACGGCTTGATGTCCTGAACAGCCTGTGCCAATAGCGACGCCAATGTAAAGCGCATTTGTTTCTCCACTAATGAAAGCCATTCATTGATTTTTGGATGATCAACTGTCGATACTGGATGTATGAAACGCACTTCTTCACCTTCGCGAGATGATATTCCCAAAATAATTGTATTATCTTCATTGAGTAAAATCGCTGCGACGCCTGCGAACATTTTCTTAAAGTGCTTTTGAAGGCGTGCGATATTTTTACTATTTCCAATAATTTCCAACAAGTCTTCATCGCCAACAAAATAGAAACGTGGAAACGATGTTCGTTCTCGCTCTAAATATTCGCCAAGAGCCTTTTGTATTTTTCCCAAAAGATCAGCCAAGCGTTCCAGAGAACGCTGAACGGCCGTGATGTTTAACACATCCATGACTTTCGGCGATTTCGTTACTTTCTTCATTAGACCCAAAAACTCGGAACTTATACTTTGGAAACGTGATGTTTCCACGGGCAGCAAGGTCTTTATATCAGCACTACCGGAGAATATCCCCTCCAAATAAACCCATCGACGTTGCACGTCGATCCAGACATCGAAAAGAGCATTTATACGATTTAATTTTTCCTCCCATGTGAGTGCTTCTTCTTCAAAAACTTTATAGTAGGGGGACAACTTCATAGCCGCTACTGAATTTATATGCTCCTTAACCTTATTGAAAAGATCATCCCATCCACGAATAATTCGGCATTTATTTTGATAATTGATCAGATCAAGTTCGTAATTCTGCCATGATTCTCGAACTTGTTTGAGGAACTCTTCCAATGCCATTTCACCCTGTGCAACAAGAATAATATCTTTTACGACGCCTTCATTCTTTTGCAAATTAACATCCCACACTTGTCCCAAAGTCAAGTCAGATAGAACCCAATTGACACGCAATTGTTTTGTCAGCTGCTTCCAATGACGCTCCTTCAACGCGTCCGATTTCAATTCAACAATAAGCATATTTACTTTGATGTAGCTTTGTATCAACTTCTTGACGTACTCATACGACTCGTACATTCGTAATCGAGCAGGCAACTCCTTGAGCTGCGACATCATGGCTTCAAGTTGTTGTCTCAACTTCCGTGGTTGCACTGATAGCCACGGTTTCTCTCTAGTCTCATCGATTTGTGTCCATACTTTTGAAAGTTCGCTCCATACACCACGTAAATCTTGCAATTCCTCTAAAGCAACATTCATGCGTTCGGAACTGTTATTTGGTATGGCAGACTCTTGAAGTTCGAGTGCTTCTTTTGCTTTAGCGACATTATCGCGTTCTTCTTTCAAACGAGAATATTTTGTTTCGAACATTTGCAATTGTTGCAGTGCATCATCGGGACGAATTTTGCCACCGGTCGGCTTATTCTTTTCCCAATCATTTAAGAAATCGAATGTACGCATCTCTACAGCTTTATCTTCAGCTACGATCTTTGCTTGCAGACTGGCCACTTGAGTTTGTATAGCTGTATCCTTACGTTTGATGATTTCATTAAATGCAGACCACTCCCCTTCTATGTTGTCTACGTGAAGCCAATTATTTGGAAACTGGAAACGTTGACGTTCCAGAATTCGTTGGGCCTCGCGGAAGACTTCAACTTGTTTGTCCCAAGCAAGCATATCTTTCTTCAATGACTGAACATAAGTTATAAAACTAACAGCATCAGATGTACTGGCAGCTTCAATGCTCTGCATTTCCAAATCTGTACGTGACTTTGAAACTTTTGCGTGGAACGTTGTCATTTCAGTTCCCAACAAGGTACCAAACTTGCCCAAGGCTTCTTTATGCCATGAATCATATTTTAAAGTGACTTTTGCTTGAACCTTCGCATAATCAATAACTATTGGCCCATAGGCACGACGCGTGTCCGACGTATCGAAGGTTGTACGCGATTGTTTAATTTCATTCAAGCATTTGATCCACATGTTGACATCTTCACCGAGACGGCCATATAACGTATCGGCTTGTAAGTCCCACAAACTTTGATAGCGCAACCATTCGTCAACATAGCTTCGTACTTCCCCAATCTTATTTTCGATAGCATTATGAGCTAATTCGAGAATTTTTCCATCTGGTAACTTAGTGAGCAAATTTCGATAACTTTGCGAAGTGGGCTTGTCCAAGCCAACATGATACCGGGAGCTCTGCAAACGAACTTGCGAGGTAACTATAGCTTCCCATGCAAAAAGCTGTTGCATTATCTGAAATCGTGCCTCTTCAATCGATGGATACAAATACATTTGTTGATTTGTTATACGAATCTCATGTATTGCGTTGGCGATCTGAAACGAAACGATGGACTTGATCAAACACTTAGCTCAGCTAAGAAGTGTAGTTATGGTTATGGTTTCTCTGAATAACCGTTTTTGTTTTTTTTTGCAACATTTTGAAATCAAAAAGAACTTACTTGTGGTTCACCACCCAACTTGTGCGTGGGCTGTACTGGAGCATCGGTATCCATTGACAAGTCGACCTCTTTCTTATCGCCAGAAAGTGCTTCGGTCCACGCTTGAATACCGGCTTGCAAGCGCAATGCAAGCTTCTTCTCAACTTCTTCATCTAATCGTGCAACCCATACGTTCAAGTTCGAATATTGCCGCAAAGATAAGTCATCAACGGCATGTTGAATTTTAGAGAGTATTTCCGTAAAAGTAGCAGCGCTATATGGACATGTTTCCAGCGAACGTACATCAACGTCCAGTTGTTCTTCGACAACTAACAAATCTTCTACCTACAATTATCATTAAAATTATGTATGGATAAATTAAAAAAAAAAAAAATAAATATAATAATAATAGTTACCTTTTCTTGAAATTGTGTTACGCATTCGGACAAACGCTGCGCATATGGATCAAGTTTGTAAGATTCCCAAACTAAGCCGATACCTTCGGAAAGCAGATTGAGCACCTCTTTTCTCAAACCAGCCACAAGCGGAACAATGCTGGCACGATCTTCAATCTAAATTCAATCAATTTAATTTTGTTAAAAATTACACAGCACTTTTAACCCAATCACAATGAAAAAGTCATTGGAATCAAGCAAATTAAATAATTTCGGAGCGATAAAAAATACTCAAAAAATTTCCGAATCAAAATCTTATGCAACGAATGATGTTTTTAAAAATAATCCAATGTCACACAATAAGCCAATTCAATTGTAAATTGTACTTAATCAAGTAATCAAGAATTTTTATAGAATTGCTTCAATTACAAAACCTAATTAATAAATATTCTTGGTTACTTGAAAATAGTGTTAATAGAAAACAATAAAAAAAAAACCATTGCATGTTATGATTGTCTACCTTGAAAACTGAGTTTTGTGCTAAGGTCCTATTATTTAGCTGCATGAAAAAAATTTGTGTTGGCAAAATTCATTTATGAAAATTTGTAAGTGGAAGGTTCATTATTCAATTTGCTTAAAAAGACATAGCATATGTGTGTGTGTGTGTTTTTTTTTTTTTTTTTTTTTTTTTTAATTTGAAAAAGCAGGATGTTATTTAAAATAAATTTAAATAGACGTGAAATTTAGAATCACGTGTATAATATGGACGCAATATTGAAGTAATAGTCTGTAATCTCAAAACGCATGCATAAACTTTATATGACAACTCTTTCGGAATATTAAGTAGGTATGTTCCCTCGAGTTTTTTTTTAACTGTAAAAATTTTGAGAAAATCCTACATCATTTTAAAGAAGCTTGCATATTAGGGTGGTTTTCATTTGTAAGAAAAATAAATTTTTTCTTTAATTTCTCGAGGTACCAAAGTAATCTGTGTATATACCATCAGAAAGTATTTTGGTATTTTTTAAAAATTTTTATTTGATATTTAGAGGTCGCTATCAGGGTTTGAATTTTAAAATTCAAATTTTTAATTTAAACAAGTAAGGGTGTTATAGTCAGGCGAGCCTGACAATAGAATACCCGACACAGACACACATCTTCAAATAATTTTTAATATCAGGAGTTATTTAAGGCCATAGGGGCCCCATATACCGACATTTGTTTAATTTCTTTATGAAAACCGCCCCTTTGTCACGCCCACTTTTCCAGTTTTTCAGAATTCTAATCGGAGGCTTAAATATACGCGCAAATTCTAAGTTTCATTGAAATATATGGAAAATGTGAGATTTTGGGACAGTTTTGAGATTTTTGTGACAGACCCTAGTACTGGAGGTACCCTTAATAATGGACTGATCAAGAAAATTTTTGGGCAGGATGTTTATGGCTACAAAGGAAGTATAAGTGCCAATTTTCGTTGAAGTCCCATAGGCGTTTCGGGACTAGGAGACAATTTTCGAAAAACGCCCTTCTGCCACGCCCATTTTTCTGACTTTTGGAAAACACATTAATTGGCCTAAAATATGCTCAAATGCCAAATTTCATCAAAATATCTTGAAAAACATCGGTTTTAGAGCAGTTTTTGTAATTTTCATAACAGACTCTAGTACTGAAGGTACCCCTAAAAATGGTCCGATCGGGTCCATTCTCGAACTTGTTCTTACTCATGTCCCCGTGAGCACGCATACCAAATTTTGTGAAGATAGCTCAACTCCTTCGATAAGAAAACTGTATACAAACAGACAGACGGACGGACAGACAGACGGACATGGCTAAATCGAATCTCCTAGTGACGCTGATCATTTCTATATATATTTTGTATGGTCTATCTCGACTGGTTCTGGGTGTTACATACAACCACACAAACGCAATATACCCTCGACACAGAGTGTGTCGGGTATAAAAATATTACAAAATAATTGTTCTTATGAATTAAGATGTTACGTCGATAGTTGAATGATTTATTTTTAAGATACAAGGGTTGACTTCTTAGTATTATGGTATTTTTTCTGATAATCTTTTACCAGCAAAAGCAAATACTGCTTTTGTTTTTCATTGGCTGTAGTTCATTTATTATATCTTCCATTAAAGCAAAACCGCGCTCAGCTATTTTGTTCGCAAAGAATGAACGATATTTTTGGTAGCTACATAAACATATTTGTACAAAATTTTACTGCTGGTAGCGGCCTCAAAATATTTTTTTAAACAAACCTTTCTCATATTCAGATGTATATAAAATGAGAAAGTGCCCCGGGAATAAATCAAAGCTCGAAATATAAGGACCACCCTATTGCATATAAACCATCGAGAAAACACCGGTCATATCGTTCCTTTACCAGGTACACAGCTTACTTTGCGTGAAATATACACACCGCAATTTCATGCTCAGTAATGTTTTTGATATGTGCATGTGTAAAGATAAGTAGGATTTGTGAAACAGACATAATTTACCATTGATTTAATAATTAGGTTATGCAAAGTTTACAAATACTCAAAATATTTTGCTTTAAATAAATAAAGAAATCAGGAATTTCAACAACTCCTCATACTATTTTGTGTAAATAAATTGCAAATTCTATTATACGCAAGTTAATGTTAAATAGGCAAGTGACGATTGTTTATGATAACTAAGATTTAATATGTGAGAGTAGAGAGATGCAACCGACATCCTGTTACTTCCCGATATCCGGCATTTCTGACCAAAAATTAACTGTTCGGCCGGAACGCATACCGCAATTCAGAAACTCCCTTTTTGTCACACTGTCAATTAATTAGAAACTGAAAAGGTTTAATGGTTCAATCTTGATCTATTTTGCTCTCGAAAACGGGTATTCACAATAAAACTAAATTTCATTTGAAGAAAATTCAACTATTCGGTGGCCGGATATCCGGCTAGCTATTTGGCCTCGCATCTAGCCAAATATGCAGTGTCCGGTATTGGGCTAAATCACTATCCGTTGCATCTCTATATGAGAGGCATCAAGCTTTATGATATAATAAAATTGAAAATATGTTTATATGTTAAATATTCATACTCTATTACTACTTATATAATTGGAGAAAATTAAAGCAATGCCTACAATCGCGTATAATTAAATATTTGTCTACTTATTTCGTGTAGTTTTTTTTAATGATTATGACGAAAAATTTTGATCTGAGTTTAATATTTCTAAAACATACCTTTTCTAAAGTCCGCTCATATGTACGCACACTTTCGATCAATGAAATTGCATAGGGATAAATTTGATTCGCTTGATGTGCTTTGTTCACAATTGTTAGCGGAACTCTTGAATAGAATTAAAACATTTTATTGTACGTTTATTTTTTTTTTTTAATTCTTCTAAGATCATCTTACCTGAATCCTAAATTTTTTATATTTCGCACTTCCTTTGACAGAGTGATTATTTCTGGCAGAAAATTCACTTTTAATCTCAAGACATTACTGCGTCCAGTGCGAGATCTGACTGAATCAATGGTAAATATGCGACCGCTGCTACCAAAGTTGCGTTCTTGAACTTTATGTGCCCACTCTTGAAAAACTTCAGCTATATTCAGCTTTGCACGGAAACTTCCACCATCGGCTTTAAGTTTCTGTCCTTCAATATGTGTTTCCCATCCTTTACCAAGAACATCTTCGACATGTTTCAAATACATTGTCAATTGGTTGTCAATTTGGCGTGCCCATATGATAGAGCCGCTAACGGGTGGTAAATCACGCACCGCTGAGAGACGAGAGCTCTTGCTTTGCGGATATTGAACTTTGAATTTTTCATGCAGAGCTTCAATGTCATCTTTGACACGTTGGATTAGTTGTGTTTGGTATTCACGAATCGCTCCTCGTATATCCGGTCGAACGAATAATGCATTAAACCGCGAGAAAATACGAAACATTTCATTTGCATTTTTAGCTGTCGCAAGTTGATCTCGCAAATGGGCAGTAATGCGTGTCTCAACGCGATCTAAAATTAATTTAAAGAAAAATTATTTTAAAAATGCGTACAATATAATTACACCTATGATTGGACTTTGGAAATAAATAAAAAAAAGCACTCTACGCACCGATTCGTTCTTCATAGCGTTTTACAGCGGCTTCCCAAGCCTCAGATCCCTCCTTGGTTATGTCTAAACAGTCGACTTCTTTGACATTTTCATATGCGAGATTCACCTCTTCAATAGCATTGGCATCGGCTGCCTCCAAACTTTGCGGTTGCTTGGAATCAACAACAGTCCCATCATCGTTTTGGGTCTGCTTCGTGGGTCGTAGAACGCGCAAAATGACAGTGCACAATTGTTCATGTTGGCGACGAAATTTACGCATGTGTTCCATGCGAGTTTGAAGCTTTTTATGTGCAGGTGACACACGCCATACCATTTTCAGCTGCTCATCACGCTTCTTCTTTACGATATCGCGTAGCAGGCCTTGTAGTTTATCATACTCATCATCCCAACAACTGAAAATCTCAAAGCATTGATTCATAACTCGTTCAAATTCATCGAACGGTATGTGCATTAAACGTCTGGTCCCAAGTACTTTAAGAAGTTGTTGCGATAGGTCGCGGGATATAGCTTCGATTAGCTTGAGACAACGCTGTATTGGGTACTTCGTATTGCGCACCTTACGCAAATGAGAGAATATCTGTTGAACAGCCGGTCGAATTTTTTCCAATTCAGTCGCCGAAAGCAAATCGTTGATGGGAAAATCTTTCATTAGAGGATTGTAATCGGCGACCATGGCCAAAGCTTGCTTCAATCCAGTGTCCGTATCAAATGAGACTGTAGCATGAAATCGCTTTCCATGCTTAAGAATGTCAAGTGTCAGTGCTACTTCTGGCGATTCACGCTTTTCCTGGATTCTATACAATGCACGTTCCAAATTTAACCAAAAGGAAATTTCTTGAAGAGCTGTTCCCGATGACGGGTCACGATCAAGTTTGGTCACTTTTTTAATTTCCTTTATCCAACGGTTAACCCCATTTTGCAATTGATTCAAAAACGAAGAATCCTCTACTTTATTACCAAAATCGACGACTTTCGCCTTTCGGTTTTCTTCAGCGCATTTTCGTATGACTGCATTCACATTCGGATGTGCAGTCAATGTTATCTCCGGTATATCAATATTTTGTTGCAAATGAAGTAATCCCATCTCCAATTCAGCAAGTTTCTTTTCCACAGATGGTGCCATCTTATCGCCATCACGATCAGCACGACCGGACTCCTTGACATAGGACTTGAAATACGGGGCCAAGGATGTACTAATGAAGGCATGAAGAGTTTCATAAGGGGATCCATCAGAGAAGTTAATCAATCTCAGTTGCGAGTGAATGGATTTGTCTGCTTCTATGACCGCACCACGTTTAATGCAGACCAACGATGCCATTCGGCTGTTTGTAAAGTGCACATCGTTGCTTATTTGATAAGTTACAAACTCCTTTTCTTCCTCGACCTCGCCAGACTGCTCATTTTCATCTTCTGTAAAAAAAAATTCAATAAAAATAAATTTATCAAACTATTTCAAGGACTATGAAACTTCATGGCTATTATAAAGTATAGCATAGAGCATAAATGATAACTTGATAGGATTGGTCATATGCCTTAAAGCGTTTATGTATAACTCTACTTCTTAAAATTTATAAGATCCATCGACCATATTTTAATAGGATTTTCATATAAGTCAATATGGAAAGTAATGCTCAAGATCAGCGGTGCTCAAAAATGCCACCAGTGGCAAAAATTTGTTTTTGCCTTTCGCACACATAAGTGGTATTCAAGCAACAGTGCAAATCGCAGTGTGCAATATTTGCACTGCTTTTTTTGTACGCAATTTGACAAGTGCAAATATTGCACACTGCGTTTGCACTGTTGCTTGAATACCACTATAGAGTGTGTGAGCGATGTAGAAAAAAATTTCAACTGCCGAACGAGGAGACCGATACATGCATAAAACTATGAATGTGTGTTTAGAGCACCGCTGCTCAAGATCAAAAACAGTTGTCAATATGAAAAACAGTTAACTTCAGGTAAGTTTAACGAGAATGACTCATTAATTGACTCATTATAGAATACGAAACGGTAATTTTTTCGCTGCAAAGGCAGCAAATACTAATCGATAAACTTATTTTTTATAATTTAAATCTCTAGTCGTACCCTTAGCACAATTCCGTTGAATGAATAGTGCCTGCACTTGCGGGTCGCAAAGGAATTTCTTTATACGTTCTTGATTATCGGCGTTTTCCAGTGCCACGTTTAGGGCTGGAGGAACGACATCTTCTTCTGGTAGCAGTATTGTTACGGCCTTGCGAATGTAGTTTGCAAAAGCTCCATAGTCAACGATAGTAACATTGGAGACTGCCTCCACCGAAGTGTCAGTATTTTCCAATGAATCACCCATTGGATTCCACCTAGTTTTAGTTTTCTTTTCACTTTATTCGAAAATTCTTGTCTTTTGTAGTTTGCGAACGAGCTATTTCAATTGAACGATTCAGTTCACTGAACGAACGAACTAACTTGTTCACAGCGTTGCCACCTCTGGGATTTTCAAATCTATACAAACATGCAATATATTAAAATTACGCAAACATGCAAGTCGAGAGTCAGATACACGAACAAATGTTCTGAAACAATTAAGTAATTAGAGAAAGACGAGCGAAGAAAAAAGACGGTTGCTTGTTAAATGTTATGCGCAAGTGTGATATGTATTGCTTTACTTGGAATTTGTTCAGAATTTTTTAACTTTGATCGACTTGCGGGGCCATTAAACGTTATCGGATCCAAACCAAACTTAAAACTTGGTTGATTGATACCAGAAACTTATATAATCTGCTCTGCGTTTTTAGGAAAACCATTTAAATTATGTCACATCTTTACAGCTCGTGTCTTAAGTCTTTGCGCTATTTATAATAGAAGTGTCTGCGAACAGACTTCAGTTGCAAACTTGTCCATTCGCTTGGCGCCGCGGACTTTATCGTCCTGGCAGCAAGACTTCGCCACCTCCCACAGGTGGCAGCAAATGATTTTCGTGTTAGTGAGTATATTCCCTAACTGAATCCAAATTTTCAAGCGCGGCGCTTATGAGGAGGGTTGACCCCTAAATTTTGCAACTTCAATCGACTGGCAGCAAGACTTAGCCACCTCCCACAGGTGGCAGCAAATGATTTTTCGCTTAGTTAGCCATTTATCTACCACTCAGCAAAATTTCAAACGCGGCGCCGATCGCGCTTTTTTGTCCATTTTTTCACCCATTGGGGGTCGATTTTCGCCCCTTAAACGCAAACGATTTTTGTGATGTACGAGTAAAACCCCGTCTTTTAAGATACATTTGGAATGCGGCGCTTATGAGGAGGGTAAAACACGTGCTAGCTCCCGGACTATTATGGTTACAACGTAATAGTGCTGCAACGAATGTCAATTTTTGAAATTCACGAACGCAAATGCACTTTAATATTCGCGAATACGAATATGGCTTTGCCACTTTAAAACTTAGTCGGCTTCTACATTGAACGATTATCGACGCGATTTTCACAACGATTTTTTCAAATTCCCTTTTGAAATTGTCTTCTGTCGGTGCTCGCTTCTACACTACACGATTTGCAAGCAACCGATTTATACTTTGTTGTGTTTTTCTTATGACATTCGTTTATTGGATTTATGCGAATTAAGTAAGTAAGTAATAAAATAAGTGGTTGTGACGCATTTTAAAATATATAAATTAAATTAGAATGGATTCAGACACTTCATAAAAAATTATTCGAACAATTCTTTGAAACTGTTTTCCGTTCTACGAACGGCATGAAAGGCAACTGTCAAAAATCGGCATGGAAATCGACGACATGGCTAGTACAAACGATTTTGACCGCTTCACTTTCGTCTCTCCTCCCTTGCCTACAAACGCAAAAATCGGTGAGTGCTGTTGGCCGACAATCGTCCAATGTAAAAGTAGACTTAGACACTGATTTTGAAACGCTAGTCAGTGCTGAAAGACATTCAATTGTTTGAGTGCCATCTACAAGTGTTCAAACCGATAACATTTTTTTCGTCGGAAATATTTCTAGTCCAATAAAAAAGAATCATACATAGTTTCCACTTTTTGTTAAATTTGAATTAAAGGGACATATTCACTTTTCGGTTCAAAACGTTGATAGCCCATGGAAGTATTTTTTATTAATTGTTTGAATTAATTCTACAATAGTTAGATATTTTTTAAAAAGAGAAATTGTAGTAGCTTCTAACTTTTTCTGTTTGATATGCATATATGTTTATTATTTTTTATATTTTTTAGGATTAAATTATTCAGGTGCATTTCATATTTTTAAAAGAATTTCATTATATTCATCTCATTGTTTATTTTTCTTAATATCTTTAGAGAATTGGCTGCTTTTGAATATTTTCACTCAAACTAATTATTTACTTCTTTTCAAAATTTAAATATTGAATAAAAAAAAGCTAAAACGCTAGTTTCGCTTATTTTCTGCCTTAAAATGTATCCACTAAGAAACGCCTTGTTTTGGTTCTCTAAAGTGTAGCACCTCTTAACTGCAACAAGCGTGTTAAAGTATTTGCTTCAAATGCAGCCCTGTGTACGTTAAAAATTTCAGCACATGATTCGACGAATACAAGAGCACAACAAAATAGAAAAGAGATTTTAAATACCTCAAAATGGTAGCTCTCTTTTCAACTACATAAATACCATTGGTTTGTCTCTTTCGCACAGCATGATAATATACTTAAATTCAATTGTTTCATTTTAACGTATAAAATATAAAAATTTGAAAAATTGAAACAATTCTGTTGGTTCTTTTGGCTTGGTAATACATACTATTGTTGGATTTTAGAATTCACTGCTTAACTCTAGTCATCCCATTTCTGCTTAACTATGACTTGTTGCTATCCCTCTTTAGCGTTGCGGTCCCACCATCAAGCAGGTTAAAATTATTAAAACCTAGAGAGTAAAAAGAGTTTTTTTTATTAATGAATGCCGGACGGAAAAAAAAAACTTGTGTTGTGCGCATCAAAACTTATTACGAACATTGAGCGCCATAACAAAAGTGCAGAAAACGCTCAGAACTAACTATCTTACTCTGTCAGCTGGCGTAATACAAAAAAGCTAAATAGCGAGAGAGCAGGTAAAGGTCGCTTTGAAGCAACATTGGCATTCGTCTTTTGTTATTCATCCGTATTAGACGCAACTCGGCTTTTGTGTGATGTCGCAATAAAAAAGTTCTTCGCAAGATCAAAGCAAATAAAGTTGAAAAAATTGTTCGCTAGTGATATTTTAAAATTCGGTCAAAAAGGAAAAACAAGTGAAACTGTGAGAAATTTAAGAAAAAAAGCAAAAATCAAGCCATCAAATCATTTGCTGCAAAGAAAAAGGTTAGTGCGAAATAAGCGAAAGTGTGTTCTTGCTTGTGTTGCATGTGCATGTGTGTGGGTGTGTGTGTGTGTGTGTGTGTGTGTGAGTTCTTTGCGTGCGACTGTGTATGGTGCTTAAAATAAACCAAAACGTACGTATATACATATCTACTTAGAACAATGAGAGTATTTTATAAGCGAGTCAAATTTTGCGAAAATAAAGGAGCAAAAGAAAGAAAGAAACGACGAGAAAAAGAAAAGGCAAATAAAGAAAAAAAAAAAAACAAACACTTCCTGCTGAGTGATGCAAAAGAAAAATGCTTTCAGTTGTTTTTCAAATTAATTCACTTCCATCTTTCATCCTTCATCCTGTTGCATGTCCTAATAAAATCCCGACATACACTTCCGAAGTTGTTTGGCAGTTTTTCATTTGTGTGTGTGTGTGCGTGCGTGATTGATCTTCTATTTTGTTTTCCGTCTTTTTGTTATGAAACCAGAGCATGGTTGGGGGTGGACAGCAGGAAGAGTAAATTTGAAAAGAGCAAAACTTTTCCATTAATAAAATTTGTTGGCGTTTTGTTTTTCTTAAAAGAATTTTTTATGTTTTTTTTTTAAATTTTTTTTCGCCGAGATTCAAGTGTAGTGATAAGATTCTTGGAGCAAGAAACTTGGAATGACTTAAGTTATGTATTTTTTTGAATGAAAAAATTAAAGCAAAAATTTAAAAATGAGTCGTTTGTCCATTGATTCAGTGCAATTCACACTATCTCTATTTTTGACTCGTCGAGACTTGATCGAGTGCAATGGTAGAATTGCTCGAAAATTTGCGGTGCGTGGGAGTTTTACTTGTGGGACTTGCATTTCCCCAAGATGATGTTTTTGATTTGCTCCGAACCATCAATTGAAAATTCCCGTAGTACCTTTGTAACTTTGAGCAACAAGTTCGAAAATTGTACCTAAATGAGGGCACCTCATCTTATTGACACCGCTTCTTTTTTTCTTTTTGCCGCGTGTATGTATGACCTTTTTAATGTTGTGTTGACAGTATAATTCCGCTTCTGACGTTTAAAAGGGAGTGTTTGGTAATGAATATGATGGATTATTCTTACAAAAAATTTTAGCATAACTATAGTTATGGTACATATATGTACCTACATACATCCATACAAATATTAAGACTGTGACGCATGTTATTTGCTAATTTGTGGTGCAGGCGGACCTTGACATCTGAATGTGCGCACACATACGAGCACGTGTACGTCAAATATGATGTTCGATAGAAGATTTGATTCGCTGGGGAAATTGAAATTAAAATTGAAAAGGGGAAGAAACATGCTTTGGAACATGGTTGTTCAAACTCCCTTTCGATTACACTGGTCGGCAGAAAAATAAAAAAAAATTCATTGGCGATTTAATTGTCTTTGGTGTGATGAATACAAAACTGTTTTCAGATTGCTTTTCTTACTTATATCGGTATATCGGGCCTGGGGCTCCGCGGAGCACACTTTGGGAACCGCTGGCTTAGATCTTTAAAAATAGACTAGAGAGAGGGAGAGGGGGAAGCAGAAGGAGAGGGAGAGGGAGAGGGTCAAGGAGAGGGCGAGGGAGAGGAAAAGGGAAAGGGAGAAGGGGATGGTAAATGAGAGGGCGAAGGAAAGGGAAAAGTGGAGGGAGAAGGAGAAGGAGAGGGAGAAAGGAAAAAACATTGTGGTTTAAGGGAATGAAAAAGAGATGTTGATCAGTTGTCAGACCTACCCGTTTTTCACACAAAATTTCATAAGAATCGGTCCAACAGTTTCGGAAGAGTTTGGTAACAAACATCGCGACGCGAGATTTTTATACTTTGTATATGAATATAAGAAATTCTAATTAAACCGAGAGTTGCTTATAGTAGAAAAACTAAACGTGCTCCATAAATTCGACTTGCATATTTAGATTTACCTCGTCGATTGTAAAAGTCCGATTTTAAGGAAATTTTGGGATTTTTGTGACAGACCCTCCCAAGCAGCAAAATAGAGCGATTCGACCAGCAGCAAGTCGAATCGACCTATTTTGGTTGAAAATACCCTATTTCTGACCTATTTTCCGGCCTTAAATATGACCTAACTTAAAAGTCCGTTTCGAAGGTCCAAATTACCTCTATTCTACCTATTTCATGACTTCAAAGTCGCTTCGACTTCCAAGTCGATTTTTGGTCGAAAATAGGTAAAAAATTCCCTATTGAGTGACTTAAAATTGACTTAACTTTGAATTCCAAATTAGGTAATTTTTCAAGGCAAACAGACCAATTTTTTGACTAAAATTCGACTTTAAAGTCCGTTTGACTTATAGGGCGAAATAGGGTCAAAAGTTGACTTATTTTGTTGCATGCTTCGACTTCAAAGTCGAGCGGACTTGATTTTTGGACTTCATAGTCGGTTTGACTTTAAAGTCGAAATAGGTCAAAATAGGTCGAGCTCCGCCATGTTTTTCGAATGGCAAATTGAGAATTATTCTTCTGCATATGTTTTTTCTTCAAGAAAAACATTTTTTTTCAAGCAATATTTATTTAATTTCCATCAATGAGAAAGCCCCTTAAAAATGAAGAAGTAGAAGGAACACTTTCACGAAAAATCTCAGCGGGCATATGTTTTTGGGACTTATTAAGCGCAAAATAATTTTTAATGAAGTCCATATTTTATTTATTATTTATTTCTTAAGACACACGAAGAAGAAAATCTCTCGTTCATTTCTGCTTTCGAGTAATACGAATGACTGAGTAAGATATTATGTATTTATATCTTTCTCTGTTACTCTCTCTCTCACTTTTTTCGTTTCCTTTTACGTTCTCTTTCGTTTTACTCATAAGTCCAATTAGGTCGAAAATTGGTCATTGCGACTTCTTTTCGACTAATATTAGGTAAACGGACTTCTTTTCGCCCTGACTTTGAAGTCGAAATGCCCTATTATGACCTATTATTACCGCCAATCGACTTCCAATCTATTCCCCACTTACGTCGACTCGACGTCGAATGGACGTAATTTCGACCTATTTAGGTTAGGTCAAGTAAATATTCTGACCTAATATAGGTAAGAAATTACCAATTTTCGACCTATTTTGCTACTTGGGCTAGTACTGGAGGTACCCTTAAAAATTGACCGATCAAGGAAATTTTTTGGAAGGATGTTTAAGGCTACAAAGGAAGCATAAGTGCCAAATTTCGTTCAAGTCCCATTTGAATTTCGGTTGTACGAGACAATTTTCGAAAACCGCCCTTCTGCCACGCCCTCTTTTTCAATTTTTGGAAATAATACTACTGGCCTTTAAATATGATCAAATATCAAATTTCATCAAAATATCTTGAAAAACTTCGATTTTAGAGCAGTTTTTGGGATTTTTGTGACAGACCCTAGTACTGGAGGTACCCCTAAAAATGGTCCGATCGGGTCCATTATAGAACTTGTTCTTACTCATGTACCTGTGAGTATGCATACCAAATTTTGTCGAGATATCTCAACTCCTTCGATAAGAAAACTGTATACAAACAGACAGACAGACGGACAGACAGACGGACGGACGGACGGACGGACGGACATGTCTAAATCGTATCTCCTGGTGACGGTGATCATTTCTATATATATTTTGTATGGTCTATCCCGACTGGTTCTGGGTGTTACACACAACCACACAAACGCAATATACCTACCCTCGACACAGAGTGTGTCGGGTATAATTAAGTTCTTCTAGCATTGCCTCAGCTGAAAGGAGGCCCTCTAGAGGATGGGCTGGGCTTTTCATTTTATTATTCCGTAATTCAGAAAAATTGGGAAATTTTGGCTTCCAATTTAGCACAAAAGGTAGAAATACTGGTGTAATTCCTACTAGTGGGGGTTTGTTATCAATAATTTCAATCCTAATAATCTTCGTGTAATCAAAATCTAATGTCTTTAAGTAGCTCCAACTTCTTAATTGGTTAACCAATATAGTCTTTTTTTTTTTTTTTTTTTTTGATGAACGACGACTTGTCCGGTCTATTTGGAAGATACTTGTTAACTGAAGTGGGTCCGCATATCACCAGCCGACAAACATTGCTATAATCAATCAAACATGATAATCATTATGTAATTTATTAGCATTACCAGTTGGCACGGCTGTCGAAGATGATGTTGGCTTGCAGGAGAATTTCCATGGGGCTTGGGAGGATGCAAGCACGACTGATTCATTAGTTTTATAAAGTCTCCTAATTGTTAGCATCTAATCATTTCACGTTTCTGACGAAAATGAGCAAAGAGACTCTTTAAGTTGATGATGTTTGAATCAATGTTTAAATCGTACCGCCCGGTGGAAATTTTCGTTACATATCAATGACGTCCCGATGTTAAATTCATTGGTCTGGGTGTTTGGAGAACAATTTCTACTAAAAGTTACAAAAGATATCATCATATATAATAAAAAGCTTTTCAATGCAATTTTACAATGTAGTTTAACTAAAAAGCATTTAGAAGGTTTAAGATCGAGTGGGATGTGCACCTGTCTGCCGAAAGCATATAGACCATCCTTTGAACCAACTTTATACTCGACACTTTCTATGTTGAGGGTTTATATTGCATTTGTACGTGTTGTGTGTTACCCCCAGAACCCAGCCGAGACAGACCATACCCAATTTATAATAGAAATTATCAGGTTAACCAGGAGATTCGATATAGCCATGTCCGTCCGTCTTTCTGTCTGTCCGTCTGTTTGTATACAGTTTTCTTATCGAAGGAGTTGAGCTATCTTGACAAAATTTCGGTATGCGTGCTCACGGGGACATGAGTAAGAACAAGTTCGAGAATGGACCCGATCGGACCATTTTTAAGGGTACCTCCAGTACTAGGACCTGCTATGAAAATCACTAAAAATACCCTAAAATTTGAAATCAAATTTAAATAATTTAAAAGAACAATATTATTTTCCTAATTTTAATTTTTTGGCGGCAAAAAAACAAATCGAAAATTTTCAAGATATTTTGATGAAATTTGATAATTGAACATGCTTAAAGGCAAGTAATATGATTTCTAAAAATTGAAAAAGTGGGCGTGACAGAAGGGCGTTTTTCGAAAATTGGCTCCTACACCCGAAATTCAAATGGGACTTGAACGAAATTTGGCACTTATGCTTCCTTTGTAGCCATAAACAAAAATTTCTTTGATAGGTCCATTATTAAGCGTACCTCCAGTACTAGGGTCTGTCACAAAAAACTCAAAACAGACCCAAAATTGAAATTTTTCGAAATATTTCAATGAAACTTAGAATTTGAGCGTATATTAAAGCGTCCGATTAGAATTCAAAAAAAATTGGCAAAGTGGGCGTGGCCAAGGGGCGGTTTTCATAAAGAAATTTAACAGAAGTCGGTATATGGGGCCCCTTATCGCTTTAAACACCTCTTGATATTAAAAATTAGTTAAACATGTGTGTCTGTGTCGGGTCGGCTCGCCTGACTATAACACCCTTACTTGTTTAATTTCAAACTGTAAATACGGAGAAATTGGTGATGAGTAAAACTGCTAAGTCCAACTGTGGTCAAAGTTCACAGCGAACACCAACAAGTGACTCCAACGTAGCTTTTGTATAGTGCACAAAATCGAATTTAGAAGGGACTTCATGTAGGAAGAAAATAAACCATCTATAATTTGGGGTTCCTTCCTAAGCTTTAAGTATTGAAAAAAAAAATTTTTTTATTTTACCCTTTAAAGTTTTTAAATTGTTTGTTAGCAAGTTTACACTTTAAGCCAACAAGATATGCCTGTGTCGGGTATTGTATTGTCTGGCGAACATGACCACAACACCTTACTTGATTTATAATCTTTATGACCCAACCACCCTGTTTCGAGAGTATAATGCACTTTCCCATATTTATGCAGCATTCAGAATTAATTGAAAAGTACCACACCAAAAAGCCTCTTCATATACAGAAATCAATTTTTCCATGTCCATCCAACCGTCCGCCCATCCAACCGTCCGCCCATCCAACCGTCGGCCCATCCAACCGTTCGTCCATCCAACCGTCCGCCCATCCATCCCTCTGTCTGTATGACTGTATGTCTCTTAATAGGTTTCTCGTCGAAGGAGTGGAGCTATCTTAATGCAAAACGGTATTCAGATTGATAGAGAGAGCCCTTAAGGGGGAACAAGTCCGAGAATTTCATTCTCGCCTGACCAAAACACCCTTGACTTGAGTTTAATTGCATTTAATTTCACAGAAAATCTAAAGAACCAAAACTGATTGGTGATTTCGAATCTCCTATTTCGAAAATTGTTTGTGAAAGGTGATTCTTTGGATTTTGACTAATATGTGAAGGCAATGTGGTGAAGTGTTTTTTTTTTTGTTCATGAAATATTAAGTTTTCCATGGAAATATGTGTTTTTCATTTTGTGTGCATTGCAACAGCAAAAGCTATTCCATTGGTGTTGGCAAAAAAACCAAGAGGGACTGCAACCTACAAATGACTTTCCATCGTGTTCTTAATGTGATGCTTTAAAATTGACTCAGTGAGGGTTTGTCTAGGCTGCTGCCCATTCGTAGCACATCACAACACAACATCTTTTCTATTTACCTAATTGGATGCATTCGGAAGAGACGAAATTAAATATTTTCATAGAAATGCTATCTTCCATGGGTCTAATTTCCCTTCTTTGAAAGCAGATAGCCGTTGTTGTAGCACCGGAGCTCCGAAGCACCAGCGTTGCAACCAAATTAATGGATTGTGCTGTTCATTCTCAAAGCTGTTGATCATAAACAAGAACTTCTCGGAATACATTGAAGTAAAATCCAAGTTAATGGTTTCGAATTCTTCATAAGTATGTAGTTATAATTTCATTTCCAATTTTTCAATTACTTACTTATAAAATATTTCGATTTTCCGGTGGTATTCTGAATGTGCAATTTTATTTTTTATTTTGCAATTTTCTCGCAATTGTATAAGCAAGGAAAGATTTTGTCGAAATGAATTCAGCAGATTTAAGATTGAAATTTGCACAGGTCTCGTTGCATTTGTGTAGGGAGAGCAGCGCAGGCATTCCTGCAAATATTGAACAAACGCAATCGTATGGAAATAGTTACAATCAAATCCGCAGTTCATTAAAATTGATTCCATATGCATGAGTGCGTTGAATATTCCCGCATAGCCATTGTTTTTCCAGTTTGATAAATGTGTGTTACCCCTAAGACCAGTCGAGAAACGATCAGCGTCATGAGGAGATTCGATTTTGCCATGTCCGTCCATCTGTCTGTATACAGTTTTCTTATCGAAGGAGTTGAGCTATATTGACGAATATTCGCGGTGCGTGTTCACGGGGACAAGTGCGAGAACGGACCAGATCGGGCAATTTTTAAGGGTACCTCCTATCACTAGGGTCTGTAATGAACATCACAAAAACTGCTTCAAAGCGGCATTTTTTGTGATATTTTGACAAAATTTTATATATGAGCAGAGCATTCAGGGTATGAAATGAAATTTTTAGAAATTATAAAAGTGGGCGTGCCAAATGGGCGTTTTTGGAAAATTGTCTCTTACACCAATTCAAATATGAACAAAAGTTGGCATGCATGCTTCCTCAATAACCATAATCATGCTCTAGAAAAAATTCCTTGGTCGGTTCATTGTTAAGGCTACTCCCAGTACTAGGGTCTGTCACAAAAATCGCCAAAACTGACCTGAATTCATAGTTTTTCGAGATATTTCAATGAAATTTTAAATTTCAGCTTATATTTAAGCCTTCGGTTCATTTTCCAAAAATTGGAAAAGAAGGTGTGGGGGTTTTATAAATTAATTGCACGAAAGTAATCGTATGAGGCGCCTTTATGGTCTTCAAAATCTGAAGTAGGTATACTTTGCACTAATGGGTGTGGTCTCGGAGCTTGTTTAAAAAAAATACCTATTCAAACTTTTATAGCTTATCCTTTATTTGTGTCGAGTATTCTACTGTCAGGTTCTTCTCCAAACTATAACCCCATTACCCTTTCCCATTTATTGCATTCGAAATATGTATTCCATTTTGCAATTTTATAAGTTCATATGCACAATTTAAATATTTATCGTTCAAATTTGAATTTTCGATTTTATACCCGACACACTCTATGTCGACGGTAAATTGCGTTTGTGTGGTTGTGTGTAACACCCAGAACCAGTCGCGATAGATCATACAAAATATGTATATAACAGGTTGGCTGAAAAGTCCCCGGTCTGACACATAGATGGCGTCGCTAGTATTAAATGCATATTATTTTTATATAGTGGCAACCTTCAAATGATTCGTGTCAAAATTTGACGTCTGTAAGTCAATTAGTTTGTGAGATAGAGCGTCTTTTGTGAAGCAACTTTTGTTATTGTGAAAAAAATGGAAAAAAGGAATTTCGTGTTTTGATAAAATACTGTTTTCTGAAGGGAAAAAATACAGTGGAAGCAAAAACTTGGCTTGATAATGAGTTTCCGGACTTTGCCCCAGGAAAATCAACAATAATTGATTGGTATGCAAAATTCAAGCGTGGTGAAATGAGCACGGAGGACGGTGAACGCAGTGGACGCCCGAAAGAGGTGGTTACCGACGAAAACATCAAAAAAATTCACAAAATGATTTTGAATGACCGTAAAATGAAGTTGATCGAGATAGCAGAGGCCTTAATGATATCAAAGGAACGTGTTGGTCATATCATTCATCAATATTTGGATATGAAAAAGCTCTGTGAAAAATGGGTGCCGCGCGAGCTCACATTTGACCAAAAACAACAATGTGTTGATGATTCTGAGCGGTGTTTGCAGTTGTTAACTCGCAAAACACCCGAGTTTTTGCGTCGATATGTGACAATGGATGAAACATGGCTCTATCACTACACTCCTGAGCCCAATCGACAGTCGGCTGAGTGGACAGCGATCGGTGAACCGTCTCCGAAGCGTGGAAAGACTCAAAAGTCCGCTGGCAAAGTAATGGCCTCTGTTTTTTGGGATGGGCATGGAATAATTTTTATCGATTATCTTGAGAAGGGAAAAACCATCAACAGTCACTATTATATGTCGTTATTGGAGCGTTTGAAGGTCGAAATCGCGGCAAAACGGCCCCATATGAAGAAGAAAAAAGTGTTGTTCCACCAAGACAACGCACCGTGCCACAAGTCATTGAGAATGATGGCAAAAATTCATGAATTAGGCTTCAAATTGCTTCCCCACCCACCGTATTCTCCAGATCTGGCCCCCAGCGACTTTTTCTTGTTCTCAAACCTCAAAAGGATGCTCGCAGGGAAAAATTGGCTGCAATGAAGAGGTGATCGCCGAAACTGAGGCCTCTTTTGAGGCAAAACCGAAGGAGTACTACCAAAATGGTATCAAAAAATTGGAAGGTCGTTATAATCGTTGTATCGCTCTTGAAGGGAACTATGTTGAATAATAAAAACGAATTTTGACAAAAAAATGTGTTTTTCTTTGTTAGACCGGGGACTTATCAGCCAACCTGTTATAGAAATGATCAGCGTCAGCAGGAGATTCGAGATCGATGTCTTTCTGTCTGTCTGTCTGTTTGTTTGTATACAGTTTTACATGAGTAAGAACAATTTCGAGTATGGACCCGATGGGACCATTTTTATGTGATTTCCGAAAATTGGAAAAGTGGGCGTGACACAAGGGCGTTTTTCGAAAATTGGCTCCTACACCCGAAATTCAGATGGGACTTGAACGAAAGTTGGCACTTATGCTTCTTTTGTGGCCATAAACATCCTCCCCAAAAATTTTCTTAATCAATCCATTATTAAGGGTACCTCCAGTACTAGGGTCTGTCACAAAAATCCCAAAACTGCCCCAAAATCAGACGTTTTCGAATGTCGAATATTTGAATGCAACTTAGAATTCGAGCGTATATTTAAGCCATCGATTAGAATTCAAAATATTTGGAGAGGTGGGCGTGGCAAAGGGGTGGTTTTTATAAAGAAATTGAACAAAATTCGTTATATGGGGGCGCCGCATGACCTTAAAGACCCTGTTTTTTAGGCGCCCTGTAAAAATTATTCAAACATGTGTGTCTGCGTCGGGTATTTTATTACCAGTCTCGCCTGACTATAACATCCTTACAATTTTTTTTTTACATTTTCATCTTGAAATCCAAACATGCAAGCGTGTACACGAACAAATGGGGAGAGGGATTCATAGGTATATTCATTCAATCTTCTTCTCAGTGTTCCTCCAACTACTTATGATCGCATGCTTGCTATTTATGTAATGAAAATACTTTCTAATTCTCTATGATGCCATGGCTTTCGGTTTGGCAACAGTTTGTCTGCTGACGACTTCTGCACTTGGTGCTTGTTGGTAAGCTTCTTGTTGGGGATGCTGCTGCTGCTGCAGCTGTGATTTTGTAATGGGTTTGCTACCTTGTATGTCAAGTTGGAAGAGTGAAGTGCACTAGTCGAATGCAAGAATAACGAACCACTCATCGTCTTGTGCAGTTCAATGCATCATTGCGATGAAGAGTGCTGTGTGTGTGTGTGTGCATTGCTGCGATTTGAACTGAAGTGCAGTATAGTGTATTGTGTACTTAATAGTTCTCATTCCTTTGCAGTTACATACTTGATCCGCTTGATTTGGTAGTTTGTTATATGTTAGGTGTGTTGTTTTTGCTGTTGTTGCTGTTGCAGCCAGTGTTGTAATTCCTGGAAAACGAAGTAAAAGAAACTGAATTTCCAGCATTACTTCTGAACACACTCAACTCTCAACACCGAACGGAGGAAAAGACCAAAAAAGAAAAGAAAAACAAATAAACGAAAAAGCAAACATTGCTGCTGCTTTCCAACTTTTTACCGCTCCTTTGACTGTTGCGGCTCGTATTGTGGCGTCGTTATAGTCATCGTATTGGTGTTACGTGGTCGTCTCTTGCGCTGGCTCATGCCAATGATTCCTTTTCTCTTTATGGCTTTTTTGTTCATATTGCGTTTACAATATATGTACGTACCTATACAGTCGATTCTGGCTGGAGTGAACAAATTTTTTTCAAGGCCTGTTCATGCCATCGAGCTTGTTCACACTATCGGGGTTCAATATTTCGATGATGAATTTTCGGTATTTGGCACAAATATGATCAAAAATTTACATTTAAGGGGCTCGCTCCAGATCTGTTAGAAATGAAACAGAAATGAAAAACTTCATATGAAAACACTTTCGAAAGCATTAAATTTCTGATTCATTTCTGAAACGTTTTTTTATATAAAGTTTTTCATATAAAGCGAGCGCCTAAGGATTAAAAAAATGGTTTTTTTTTAAAAAAAAAGGCTCACATTTTTGACTTATGGGATATACAGTAGATCCTGGATGGAGTAAACCAACTTTTGGAAGGCGTGTTCATGCTATCGAGGGTTGTTCACACTACCGAGGCAACATCTGAGTTAACATAAATCATTAGGGACGTTAATTTCTCACTTTATTCTCATGATTTTTGAACGGCCTTCTTGTTTATTTATATGTAAGCCTCAGTCCATGTGTTCACTCTACCCTGGTTGCACCCTAAGCAGGCTCGACTTTTATATATACAATTTTACTTTTATTTTTAATTCTACTTTGTTTTCGCTTTACTTGGCTGTCTATCTGTCCGTCTGGTTGTCTGTCGGGCTGTGTCACATCATACAGTATGAACGCCTGCCAACTTTATTCTATACCATTCAAGTCGACTTTGCTGCTTAGTTGACAAGTCCCTCTCTTTACTTACATTGTATGTATGTGTGTGTGTGTGTGTGTGTGTGTGTGTGTGTGTTGCCTGTGCGCTTCCTTCAACATCGGATTCAGCCTTGCTTTTAAAAGTGAGTTTTTAAATCTTACAAAAATTTCCTGACTGCATTCATTTTGAGTCTTTGGCGTTGTCATGCATTTTTCTTGCCGCCTGCCGTCGGTCGTCGGTTGTCTGCGTCAATCCGCAGCGAAACCAATATTTCTGTGATATGAACAGCTCGCTCTTGTGAACATATGCACATATATGGACATACATATGTGTATGAATGCATGTATGTATGTACGTATGTATGAAACATTGTTGCTGACGTTGCTGTTCGCGTTTTCGCTTCGTTGTCGCATAATTATCGATACTGGCTTTTTCTTCTCCAACGTTTATTATTGTTTTCTTCTTCTTGTTCTTCATTTTTATTTTTATTTTTATTTTTAATTTTAATGTTTTCTTTTTTATGTTACTTTATCTTCCAGTCTCAAATTGCTGTTGATAGAATATGTATCGAGGGCATTGAAGATTCGTTTTCTGCATAACGACGTATTTTATATAAATATTTGTTAAAAGCTTTAATAAATAGTTTCTTACACAGAGAAAAAAATCAACCATAAAATTGGTTAAATCAAAAGGAAAAACATACAAAACGGCTTCAACAAGGAATATTTTTATTTTAACAATTTTTCTTTTTGAAAAAATAAAGATTTTCCTTTTGAATCAACTATGTTTCAGGTTTAATTGACATGATAATTTTCAAAAATGGATTTAAATTGAAATTGTTGAACCAACCATGGACATAATTGAAATTACAAGATAATTTTTAAAATAAAAGCAAATTTTCTAAAATACCTATTAAAGAATAAATGTGAAAACAAATTTACTTAACGTTCAAAGCAAATGGCCACAGAGCCCTCTGCTGAACATAACCCCCAAAAAAAGCCATCGGATGGACTTCATCCGATTTTATCACTCCGTTGTCGTGACCAGTGCTGTCGTTTTCAATTTTCGTTTAGTAGTATAGCGTGCTTTTTTTTTTTTAGTAGTATTTTGGGGCATTTTGTAGTACTTTTAGAAAATCAAATAAAATGGGTTGGAAATATAATATTAAAGTAACCTATCCACATTCGAGCATGCTCGTGCGAACGGCTCGGCTCGATGCAATGCTCGATCGTAAGTGGTGATGTTGGCGGGCCAATTCATCAACCAACATCACCACATACGATCGAGCATTGCATCGAGCCGAGCCGCTCGCACGAGCAAGCTCGAATGTGGATTAACCACTTTAACGAATCTCTTAAAAACTCTTTCATGGATGGAACAGGAATGGTACTACTGTATCCTAGTAAATTTTACGAAATAAAAAAAAAAACTTAAGGAATATTGTATAGCTGTCTTTCTTCATTTTTGAGAAAAATTTTTTTATGGATACTTGTAATCTACTATACAGTAGTAGTATAGTAGTACGGGTGATGAAATTGTAGTAAAATACTACAATTGTAGTAATTCCGACAGCACTGGTCGTGAGTGCTTTCGCAATGCTTCTAAAGTTCTAAAATTAATACATATCTTATATGTCCTATTTTATAAACCAAATGAGAATTATACCGAAATTTAATTAAACATATTTCCTTTAAACAAACCAAAAATGTTGTTGACTCAACAATTGTTCTTTTGAAATTTTCGTTCTGCTCGAAAATCAAAAGGACTGTGAATAACAATGCGCCCGTTTAAAAAAATCATGGTAAAGTTCACTCAGTGTAAATACCTTCAGCTCCAAGAATAGTGTTTTCGTTTGAGTTTTTTTTTTCAATGTTCTTTATTTCCGTAGGTCTTTGTTTCATTCGAGAAACGTTCTTCGGCACGTGCTTCGAAAGTTGCACACTTTTAGTATACACTCTTAAGCACGCATCAGAGCATTTTTTTTTTTTTTTTGTTAATAGTTTTGTGCCTCCAAATAATATATATATAAGAATTTTGGCGTAAAAATTTTTTCAAGAAACGGACTAAAACTAGTCTAGTTTTGGTCTAGTTCCAAACTGGTCCCAAAAGGACAAATTTTTTGAAAAAATTTTAGTGCTAAAATTCTTAGAATTTTTTACTTATTATATATATAAACTTTCATCCAAATCGGACGCCATGAATTTTTCGGATTTTTTTTTGGTTTTTGGTCCCTAACTCTCTAAACTTCCTCTAGGCCCCCCAAAAATTTTTTTCGGGTTAATGTCTTATAATTGTTCAATATACCACTGTGGAAAATGTAAGCACGTAAGGAACTAAAGTCCGTATCGAGTTAAAAAAAAGAGCTTTTATATTTAAAAAATTTTTGGTGAACCTAAAATGTAAGTTTTTGATCATATTTGCAAAATACAGCAAACATAGAAACATAGAAAAATTGAGCCCGGATGGTTGATGGAACCACCTCGGTAACATGAACAGGCCTTGAAAAAATTAGTTCACTCGAACGATAATAGACTGTATATTAGGGGTGGCATAGTGCACGACTTTTCGATTTCGATACGCTGTAACCTCTTATTTTGTGAGGTTTGGTATAAAAATGCATGAGCCAAAAAATGGGGAGGGTGGGGTGTCGGCAAATGGCTCCTCATCGGGGTCAAAGATGGGTTAAAACGAGAAAAAGTTCATGAAAAGCTTTATAACTGTCTCAGAGTCGCTCCTAGAGGGGTCAAATGTAAGACCAACTCCCATTATTTTTTTACTCCCAATAATTTCTCCAAACAAACCTTCCCCCTATCTCCACTCCTTAAGGGGGCTCCCATACAAAAGTAATTTTTTTATGAATTTTCCCCCCACTGTCCTAACTAGCCCCAGAGTGCCCCTAGAGGAGTCAAATGTTTGACCGACCCCCATTTACTTTGTCTGCCTAACATTTTTTCCCAACATACTGACCCCCTATCTCCCCTCCTTAAGGGGTCACCCATACAAAATTACCTTAATTTTATCACAATTTCATACAAAATGGCTGTCACCACAGTCAAACCCCTCCTAGGGGGATGATATATATGACCGACCCCCATTACTTTTTCACCCCAAGTATTTTCTTCAAGCATACCCACCCTCTATCTCCCCTCCTTAAGGGGGGTACCCATACAAAAATAGGCTTAAATTAAAGAAAAATGCCTCACGAACTTCAATCTATAATATAGATGCCGTAGGAACAAGAACGAGCATGTTCAGTATGTATGTATATTCGAAAAATTTACAAAATTACCTTTTAAACGAGCCTAATATGAAGAATATTGGATTCGTTTTTGGTATGTTTTAAAAATATGTTATAATTATTACTTTTTTTTGTAAACTGAATTTTGGGTTCCATCCCCTAACTGGCCAAATAATGACCCTAGTAGAAAAAAATAAATTTTCGAGTCAGTCCGAAGTCAGAGATGCCTAAAACATGTTCCGGAACATTTAGTTCGTAGGCAAGAGACGCAGGAGGCAAGGAAAAGTTTCTTTGCCTCTTGCGTCTCTTGCCTACGAACTAAATGTTCCCGGAACATGTTTTCGGTATGTCTGACTTCGGACTCAAATGCCGCAAACCTCAATCTATGACGAGTTCTTTGAGACTATAACCATTAATATCGGTTAGTGGTTTCTATTCATAAAATTAATTCAAAACAAATATTTTTTGAAACGCATTATTCACTGTTTTCACGTTCGTGTCTTGAGTCTTTGCATGCATACAGACCGAGAGAGACATGCAAAGACTTAAGAAACGAACGTACATAACATATTATTAAAACATACCAAAAACGAATCCAATATTCTTCATATTAGGCTCGTTTAAAAGGTAATTTTGTAAATTTTTCGAATATACATACATACTGAACATGCTCATTCTTGTTCCTACGGCATCTTTGTTCAGAGAAAATATTCGGGGGAGAAAAATAATGGGGGTCGGTGTTATATTTTACCCCTCTAGGAGCGACTCTGGGACAGTTATAAAGCTTTTCATGGATTTTTTCTCGTTTTAACCCATCTTTGACCCCGATGAGGAGCCATTTGCCGACACCCCACCCTCCCCATTTTTTGGCTCATGCATTTTTATACCAAACCTCACAAAATAAGAGGTTACAGCGTATCGAAAACTTGTTACTAAGAATCTCCATACAACACTATGTCACCCCTACTGTATATGTATGTCACTAATCCTCAAATATAAACGAAAATCTACCGGGATCCTTGGGTCGGTACGATAATAGATCGCATAAGACAATCAATCTCTGTGAGAGCATCTGAAATAAGTACATCATTATCTCAGACTAGATCAATTTTCAGCCAACTTCAGTTTTGATCGATCAACTAAATAGGTACAAACAAACAAAAATAATGAAAAATAATGATAGATAATGAAAGCAGTACATTTTCCCAATTTTTAACACACTTCAGTAAAAAGTTTTCTTTTACAGATATTAGGGGTATTCACAAAGGCGTGTTAAAAACGTTGGAAAGTCGGAAAATCACGACTTCTTAAAAAATGTTAAAACTTTTTTTTTTAGATCCTGCACAACTTTTGAAGCATATAAAATTTTCCGATTTTAATTAATTTTTTTAATTTACTATTTTCTGACGCCTTTGTGAATACCCCTATTCAATTAATTAAAAATAAAACGAATCTAATCAATGCTGAATATTTTGAAGCCCTAGCAACTGATTAACCTTACCGATAGATGACAAAGCAGATTTATTGTAAATATTCAATTTGAGTTCTCGCGATCGGAAATAAACCAATTTAGTTCATTCGACGACATGTTGTTGTCTCCCTCTCTGACAGGCAAGTGTCAGTTTCAGTGCAGTGATGTGCAAAACGAATTACATCCAATAATATTTTATTGTTGAAACCAATCGTAAGATGCTCGATAACACTAGTTAACAAAAAGTTATTTTTGATTATCTCAGGGAAGATCTCAATGCACTTTTTTCCCATGAACTTTGAACTTTAAATGAAAAATATAAACAAAAAATTATCTGTTTGCGATAAAATTTTTAAATGCTGCTGAAAGAAAAAATTTCATTAATTTTCTCTAAAAATATGTAAGTTTGTTTTTAATTTAAAGGTCTACAGAATTTTATTTTCGTGACCGATTTCAAAACTATACAAAAAAAGACTTAGAGGCGTCAATTTTCTTTAAATCGGGGAATAATTTGTTTAACTCGGATGATTTATTGTCGAGTTCTATTCGAAGACGCTGCGAGGTATCCTTTCAAAAAAATTTAGTTGATATTTAAAAAGTTTCCAAGTTTTTTTTAAATAATATTTTTTGTCGTGTTAAGAACGCCAATAGGTTCATGTGGAAAAGTGTATTTAGATTTCCTGAGAAAAAATTATGTAAACCAATGTAATTAAGAGAGCAATCGATCGATGAATCGATATTAAGCCAGGGACAAGAAACTCTGTATTCTCGATTAAGCAGTTTCCGATACAAAATTTAAATACTTTAAGACAAAGACCCGTGCAATTAAATTAATAGATAACCGATTTAAAAATATCTATGTGTATGTAAATACATATGTACATATACAAGAGCAAAAACAAAAGCATGCCCTTTCATTCAGTCGCAAGAAAGAGAATTGAAGCACAACGCCAATCATTTCCGTTCACCCGGCTTACCTCACCTCACCTCACTGTGACTTGAACCGTTCCAGGCTGTTCTATTAAAAGAAAAACAGCAACAACAACAATTAAAATAACAAGAGTGTAAATTTTTCTGCATACAATTTCACATTCAGCGTTCCCCAGCGGGAAATGTCCCGCGGACATCCCCGATTATGTCCTAGTGACTTCGGAGCCGGAATGCATGCTATTTCCGGTGACACTTTGTATGACATTTACACCGGAGCTGACAGGGACTTCAGCGGTGACATTGTCATGCTAGGGGGTGCGATGGCGACAAAAAGCATTTGAGAGCAGCACATTGCTCTTTTCTCTCTAAATGTAAATTTATAGAAACCAGTTTTGATAACTTCTCTTCTTTGTCCTCTCTTTGGATATTTCCCAATTTTTAAAAATCTATTTTTAACAATTTTTGTTCGCCTCAGCCAGGTATCGAACCCGCGATATTCGGATTCTGAGTCGAGCACTCATCATCTACGCCACTTCATGCTAACGCTGAACTGATTCTAAAACCTTATTTTAATTTCAGTAGCCAATGAGAGTCAAGCACATGACCAGCAAGCATCCCTCCACGATGACATGTCCTCCAAGATGTCACACATGACAATGTCACCTATATATGTCATCGATGACATCACTGATGACATTGTCATGCAGGAGATAATTTCCCGCTGGGTCTCTCCACAATCTCAATGTGAATGTACATAAATATATTTATGTAGATACCCCCTCTATATTTGTATATATTTACGTGTATATAAAAACAGTAAGGGGAAAAAATAATAGCACCCCAAAGGGACTATCCATTAATTACGTATGAGAGATTTTGACCATTGTCTCCCCCTTTACCCCCACCAAGTAAGCATATTTAAGCATTAATTAGACCAAGGATGATAGATTACACAACGCTGCAACAAATTTTTTTTTTCATACACTTTTTTTCCAATGGTTATTTTATGTTAGCCCCATATTTAGGGCCATAACTCAATTAGCGTATAAGATAGCAAAGCGTATAGACCTAATTTGGAAAGGCGGAGACCGTGCGCAAATTTTAAGTGCCTAAACGCCACTCTACGACTATAATTGTGGCTTCTATGAGGTCAGAAGGGCCATTTTTTGTTCATATTTTTTTGCTACTTTCACTCAATTATCAAGCCATATCTTAGCAATTAGTGTAAATTATACCAATATTAGGCATACTAGTTTTTGCGAGAATCTTAACCAACATTTAAAGCCACAGAACTCGATGATCGGATGAGAAATGTGAAAGTTATAAGCAAAAAACTGCATTTTTATTTTCTTAAATCGTGAGTATTTAGTACTGTACGAGCATACATTGCGTATACGCATTGAGGACCCACATACCTACCTGTCGTATACGCAACGTACAATCGTAACGCAACGTATAATTGTAAATTAAAAACAAAAAAACCGGTCGAAAGTTCAAAAAACCACATAACTACAAAATTTTTTGAACTTAGCATCGGATTCAGTTTCATTATCCAAGTCACAATGTGTTCATGTAAAAACGCCTTTAATACTGATGCTAAATTTATATTAAGAATGAAAAATTTTGACGGTCTTCTCAAGGCTGCAAGCAGTGGTCCACTCAAGGTGAATCATACGATTTCAAGTGAGCCACCAAAACTATTCCATCTACTTAACTTAAAGCGCCCTGGCTCCCTTATATACCTCCAAAGTCATTAACTCATTTCTTGCTTATGTCGACTTAAGCAAAGATAAAAAAAACACATTTTTTAACAAATAATTCGAACGGACTTAAGTTTTAATAATTGAAACGTTGCTATTATTTTGATCGAAACTGTTATTGTAAGCGTATGTAAATGTGTGAGAAAAGATAAACCTTTGACGCCACAATATTAAAAGCAATAATTTGTGGGCACAATTTGCACGAATGCTGCTGCTGCTGCTGCTGCTGCTGCTCATTGCCTTCAATAGAGCAACTAAACAGCAGAGAGCAGGAGGTGCAAAGAAAATTGTAAAATATTCATAGCACTTGCTTTTGTGGTTACATTTTAGTCAAGGAGTTCTTCTCGCTTTTCACTTCTCTGCGTCTTTCAATATTCATCACAACAAATTTGTGTTATTTTAAATCGTCAATTATGCATAAGACACAACGCACTTAAATAGTTTCAAACAGCGTAAATGTTTTCCTAAAACAAAAATTTACGGCATAAAATAAAGAAAATTTTCTGCATTTAAATCTAAATCATTCATCATCATGTTTGCGTTTGCGGTTTCGTTTTTCGTTTTGATTTATTTTATTTTCATTTATTTGGTTTCGAAGTTAAGTAAAGCAGTAAAGAGCGAAGTTAAAAGTAATTAACTGAATAGACTTTTAATTGAGAAACGTGCGGATTCTATTTGCATAAAGAGCAGTCTTGAACATTTCTGTATTGACTTTTAGAATTCTTAGAGGCGAGATTGCAGTTGTAGTTGTGTATGGATGCCTCAGAGTTTTTCTTCTTTCCACTCTATTGATTGAATAAATTTCAATAGTTCTTCTGTGTTATTCACTCTTTTTGAGTGTGTCTCAATGGAATTAAACAAATCAATGAGCAAATGAGATGTTCTCTTGAAATTTCATTTGAAGAAATCATCTTTTTTTCTTTCTTTTAATTTTCAAGAGTCTTAAAGTGAAAGTATCTAACCTTGAGGAGCGTCATTCAAGGTCGATATGATGTTGGAAACATTTTATTGAATATTTAAATATTTGCATGCATTATAAAAATAAAAAATTGTCAAGAGATTTTGTTGAAGAGCTCTTTCGAGGTAGAGTTTTCATTAGCCATCTCTTGTTTAAGTTATTTTTATACAAATCGAGAATATGAAAACATATTTTGTTGAAGGTGCTTCAAAATAAGCAAAAAATCTATATAGGTACTTATAATCTTTAACCCCTTACCGCAAGTGAATGATAAATAATGCATTTTGAAGCCTTAATAATTGTCTTACGGCGAAAAAAATGTTCCCCCTTTTTTGATAACAGTGAGAAAAAATTTGTCCAATTTTTTTTTTATACAATATCATGGTGTAAGGGGTTACCTACATGTTAAAAGCTATTTTGCAAGAAAAAAATTTTCGCACTAAAGTAAACACTTAATACAACCACTTATGCGAGAAACAATTTTCTCACTTCTTTAAAATATCATGCAGCAAAGGGTTAATAGAAGAAAATTTCTTTCCATTTATTTAAAATATAATTCAGTAAAGGGTTAATACAATCACTTTTGCGACAAAAATGTTTCCCCACTAGTTTGAATTATCAAGCAGTAAAGGGTTAATAAAACCATTTACAGCGAAACATTTTATTTCTAGTTATATAGCATGCAGTAAAGGGTTAATAAAATAAAATTCTTTCCAATTAAGTATTTAAAAAATAATGCAGAAAAGGGTAAGTAAAACCACGCTTGCGAGAAAAAAAATATTCCCACTTATTTTAAATATCATGGAGTAAAGGGTTAATTAAATCTTTTACAGCGAAAAAATTTCCCTTCAAATTATTTTATAAGTATATCATGCAGTAAAGGGTTAATAAAACCACTTACCACTTACTTTTTTGCCATATATTTTTTATTTACAAAGACGCAGTAAAGGGTTAAAAAAGAAGTATGAAGCCAGCGATGCTAGGACAACCTATGGGATTTAATATGAATCTTCTGGCGCAATGAAGAGGGTGTATGTACGTGGCGCTAGAGTCTAGTTCGAGCGCTTGTGACCACAAGACAGTTAAATTTTTACCTATTTGTATAGCCGATTCTTAAGAGTCGAGCGAGATTTTTATACAGTCTGTATTGAGAGAATTTGTATTACGATTGTTCAGCCCAGTACTTATAACGACAGAATCACCTGTCCTCTAGGAGGCTCTATTCAGGCTTGTTCGACCTTTGTTTCTAAACCAGTGCTGCCCAACAGGACCACTGGTATATATTTTTTATTTTTTTTTTTTATTTTTTACACGTGCATACATATCTGTGCCTGAGCGAGTTACGTGCACTGAAAAAAAAAAAAATATTTGCAAAGTAAACTACTAATAAATTATGCAATCTTCCTTATCTTTCTTATTATTTAATCGCATATAAAGCAATGAGTTTGCCAAAATATATTTTCAGGGGGAAAAAAAATGTTTTTTCTTCACAGTCATTCATTTTTAACGTGTACGCAAAAACAGCGCGTGAGCTGAGGTGTGACAAAATAAAGTGTGGTCTTGGAAAAACATTTCATTCAATCAAATCGCGTAAGAGGATTTGACGAAGAGAATATTCATGAATTATGATGATAATAGAAGCTTATACTATAATCATGAACACTCTCTAGAACAAAATATTGTAAGAAATATGAACTCTTATTACAAAAAAAAAAAAATTTTTTTTTCTCACAAAATACTCCCACTTTGTATGTATGTAGTTATATTATTCGTGGGATTCTGTACTGTCCGTCGAGCGTGAATTAATTCCGTGTTATACAAAAAAAAAAAAGAAAGTAAGTGAAGAACGCACCAATAAGAACCTGAAATTAGCTTTCAGAACTATGTTAATTTGTATGCGAAAAAGGGCACAATTTTTGATGTTGACTCTGTGTAATTTTAATGCAACTTATTATAAGATTATAATACGAGCAGCAGGTTTCCTACAACGTTGCTTTTGTTGTCTTTGGGGAAATTATAGCGGCATTTGAGTGAAGAATGGAGAAGTGAGAGTTGGAGTGGGAGTGTGAAGTCTCACCTTTTGGATCAAAACATCCACGCACGATTTCCGACGAGTTGCAAAAATATACAAAGTGCTACTCTTAATTAGCCCCTGATTCAATCTAATCAAAATCGAGCAATCCTTCAAATACAGGTACTCCCATATTTGCATCCCTTCCGAAATAAATACCTGTGTTATGCTATGTTCTCACTAGGCCGGGTTAGGGTAATCGGCGAAACCCAGGGTTTCAAATGTCAAAACGCATATAAAAAAAATCATCTAACCCGAAAATAAACCCCGGGTTAACATTTAACTCTGAGGTTAGCCCAGAGTTGCATTTGAAAGTTTCAGTTACACTTGCTAACACCGAATACAAAAACCGGGTTAATATTTAATACGGCACTGACAGGGAAGCTTTCCCGTGCAGCAAATGAGAGGTGAAGGATGTGTTTGGAAATGTTAGTTTTGATCACAGGTCTTGGAACATTTTGTGATGCCGCTTTCATCATTAACTCCACTAATCTATTTTTGTTCCTGCGGTTATTGCAATGGTATTCTAATGTTATTGCTTCCAATATTCCTTTGGCTTTTTCAGCTTCTTTAAACATTTCTAATAAAGCAAATTCCATTTTTATTTGCAATTTCTCGATGATATAGTATATCAGATATACCTTGCTCGTTTTTTAGATGTCAAACTCCCAAGCCGGACATTATCGCATGCATGTAATGAAAACAGCGGCCATCTCCCAACAAACTTCATTAACAGTTACGGTTAGTAATGCGAGTAGCCGCAGTATAAATTTTCACCGCTTCGGAAGTAGTGCAGAAGTAGTCAACTTTCCGGCTGGGTCATATGACGTTAGTTAACCTTAACTCGCTCGAAGCTGATATGAACGCTTTGAGTTAAAGTATCGGGTTAAGAACTTAAGCCATATAGTGAGAACATAGCATTAGGACACCTATTTTTAGTCAATCATTTGTGTCGAGGAGGCCAATAGGAAGGAAAACCTCAATGTCGCTAACTTCCCTCGACCCTGCTGTTACCGGTCTGGTCTTACCGGTCTGCTGTTACCGTACCTGTTTGGTTGTTTAAAAATTATAATAGTTAGGTATAGTCGACCCACGGTATTCCGACAAACGTATGGCAGGGCATTGTATAGACGTATAGAATTTGTAGGATTGTCAAGTATTTTCTAAGACACCTATAGTAACTATAGTAGATACCTTGTAATCCGAAAATTACAGATCTAACGATAAGATTCTATATGTTATACTATGAAGTAGAAATTTCGACATTTTTCAATATCGAGTCGATTTCCATCACATCCTCTGAATAATAGTCGTGTCGTATTACAGAAGGTGCCACGATTAGCCAGGAGTCGTATTATCGGGGGTCCACTGTATATGATGTTTCATATACATACTTAACTATACATAGAGGGCACTGGTAACGAGGCCATCTTGGCACAATAGTCTACTCAGACGCAGTGCAAACAAAGAATACCACAGGAAAACCCCAAAAAAATTGAAATAAAAAACATCCAGACGACTGTGCTGGGAGCTGAACGCAGGACCTTTCGCAACGTGAGTTCCTGTATCTCAACCAACTTCGCGACGCAGGCGTTTAACCGTATCTGCGCGCTTGATTATAACTGGTTCTATATCTTTGCGTGTGTTGAACAATTGCACATATTGCTGCTCAGCAAATACAAGTCAAATGATTGAGATTTTTTTGTTCTCAAATTTGAATTCAAATCTGATTTTCATATCATTCTCAAATCGATAATTATTGTTTGATATTAACATTTGTGTTCGATTTGAGAATAAACCTTTTGTTTTCTTTCAATTTGAAAACAAATCCCCCTTTTTGTTGAGAATGCTATCATTCTCAAATGAATCTCAAATTGAAATCAAGCGTTTGACATTTTATAATACATACATTTGATATCAAATCATTCTCGAATCATTCTCAAACCTCAATGTTTGCTGGGTGCGCAGGATTTCTTGCACTATTGGAGGCCAGGCAAAATTCCATCATGTTATAATACATTTTCATGCTTCCTTAATTTTCTTTATGCCATTCATTCCGGGCATATATGCTTTCGACCCTATATACCGTAATCAAAACTGTTTGTCATCTTTTCCATTTCGCCATCATATTTCTGGCAGTTCCATTTCAACCGATTTGACGGCCCTATACAAACAAACAAGAACGAACCGCGAGATAAGGGGGCTGCCGTGCAATAAATGATTCATGCGTTGCCGTTAAAATTTCAAAATTCGGCGAGACTTGCAATTTCTCAAAGTGTGTGAATGCGCAAAATATTGTAGGAATACATTTTTTAAATAGAAAAGAAAAGAAAAGAAAAGGAAACGCTCATCTATGGAATATCTGTATGTACCTACAATATGAATCTAAGTAAGTGGCTCCGCGGGAAAAAAGTTCTTACTGAACATTTCAAAGAACTCAAAGCAATGCTTTCAATAAATGTTTGAATTGAAACTCAAGGCGAGCGCCGCGTCAGCAATATTTTGAAGTGATAAGCAAGCCGGGATCGACGCCACTGAAATTCTAATGAATTTCATTTGAAACTGGAATCGCCTACTTCAAACTCTTATTTCTTTTTATTTTTGTTTTGTTATTCTCATTTCTAAGTCAATGAAACTAAGCGGCGTAACGTACCGGAAGATTCATTGACAGATTGCTTACAAAAATAGAGAAAATGTGTAGGTACACATAGATATCATAAAGTAGAAGTCGTATTTAACCATCCGCGAAAATACATACATACAATCTATTTTTTATTTATTTATTAAGTCAATGAAACTGAGTTTCGTACAGACTACTTAGATCTAAATATCTTAAAGCAAAAAATACAATCTCGACTTTAATATTACTTTTGGTAAACACAAGTCAAAAAATGTATTGGAGGATAAATTGTTGCAGAACGCTAAAGACCTGTAAACAGGCGCATAACAAGCATAATTGGTACGCCTTAGGCCGAGATAAAATATATTAGAAAACCTCAAATGTCTAGCAGGCGCATTAAAATTAATAAGTTCAAGTAAAGGGGGGCAGTCTATTCTTGAACTAACAATGTCAGCAATAAAAAGAACCGATAACATAGCTCGACGCGATTCAAGGGATTTTAAACCGATTAAAGAACAGCGAACAATATACGGAGGGAGCTCATTACCAAAGTTAATGGAACGAACCGCTAGACGGGTAAATAATTTTTGCACCCGTTCGATGCGTGCAACATGCGTAGCATAGAATGGATTCCACACAATGGAAGCATATTCCAATCTAGAACGTACTAAAGAGATAAAAAGTGACTTAAAAGTATAAGGATCCGTGAAATTTGTGCTATTTCGTCTTATAAAGGCGAGCATTTGATAGGCCTTAGGAATGACGTAGTTAAGGTGGTGCGTAAAGGAAAATTTAGAATCAAAAACAACTCCCAAATCCTTTACAACAGCAACTTGCTTAAGAGGATTGCACTCAAGAGAATAAGATGTATTCAACACCGCATCAGCCTTTGAAAAATTTGCAAATGCGCACTTATCGAAATTGAGGAATAGTTTATTATGAAAACACCAATCTGATATCGCATTGATGTCGGATTGGAGAATCATGGGATCTTGCAGGTTACGAATTTTTTTAAAAATTTTCAAATCATCAGCATAAAGCAGGCATTGAGAGCCTTTAATACAATTAGTGATGTCATTTATAAACAACACAAAGAGCAGTGGCCCTAAGATGCTGCCTTGCGGAACACCTGAGGTTCCAATGAAAGAATCAGATTTAACATTATCAATACAAACAGCAGAAATTCTATTGGACAGATAGGACTTCAACCATAACAAAAATTTGGAGTGAAATCCAATTGAGGAGAGTTTACTGATTAAAATGTGATGTGAGACTTTATCGAAGGCTTTCGAAAAGTCCGTATAAATAACATCTACTTGAGAGCCTTGCGAAAAAGCTGATAAGCAATATTCAGAAAAGACTGTGAGATTAGTCAGAGTTGATCTACCCGCGACAAACCCATGTTGAGAAGTAGAGATAATATTTTTCGTCGCAAAAGCCATTTTAACCTTTACAATACCTTCAAATAGTTTGCTAATATTTGAGAGTTTGGAAATTGGCCTATAGTTGCACACAAGATTCTTATCACCAGATTTAAAAATCGGGCTAATAGTTGCAATCTTCCAGTCGTCAATAAAAACACCACTACATAGTGACTTATTAAAAATGATTTTTAAAGGCAATGCTAGACTATGAACACAAGATTTAAGGATGATACCGGAAATCCCATCTGAATCAATTTTAGTAGAAGTATTCAACTGCGTAATACCCTGGATAATATCACAGTCCGTCAAATTTAACGAACCAAAATCTATCCCAGAGCTATGATCATACGAACAGTGCCGAACATCTGGAATGCTCGAGACAGGAGCAAAATTCGATTTAAAGAATAATGCAAATAAATTAGCAGACTCTAAGGCATTTGTAGAGGTAGTATCATTTAAATGCATGGTTATAGGGATTTTTGAACTCTTTCTCTTTGAATTTACAAAACGCCAAAACTCTTTCGGATTTCTCTTAATGCTGCATTCGATTTTTGAAATATATCTTGTGAATAAGAAATTATTAAGGAAATTAAATTCACGCATATAGTGCCGGTATTTAGTAAAATAATCCAAATTACCCGTACCTACATACTTTTTGTAGAATTTATTTCTAAGATTTTTTATTTTATTAAGCCCCAACGTTGCCCAGGGTATTTTATATTTACGATGAGAAATACGCGGAATAATATCACTGCAGATATTAAGTAACACTGACTTGAAGTATCTGAACGCCATCTCGGTGTTTAACGGTTGCAACAAGGTATCCCAGTCAATACTAACAATTTTATGATTTAGAAGATCAAAATTACAATTATTGAAGTCGAAATAAAACCGTTTAACCCTTATACTAAGTACAAGCTAGAAGTACAAAATAAAATTTCTAGCTGAACATTTAGCTTTATTTTATTTTTTTATTTTATTTTTTTATTTTATTTTTTTATTTAATATTTTTATTTTATTTTTTTATTTTATTTTTTTATTTTATTTTTTTATTTTTTTTTATTTATTTTATTTTATATTTTGTTATTGAGCGTACCACACACACCGATTTTTATTTTGTTTTGCATCTGCCACACTTTCATGACATCGTTAGCAGGGCAAAAGTCCAGCTTAGCTTTCATTCCCTCAAAAAATCTCACAGCATTTCGCCACACCACAGGACCGGTGCGAAGCTTTCGAGGCTGCGAAAATGATTTTTCATAAAAACTTGTATCCGAGCAGTGATGGCGTATGGCGAAAGTGTTTTTTTTGTCCTCTTGGTGAGAATTATGGGAATTCAGATATCTGCCCAATTAGCACGAACGAATTGAGGGATTTTCCCAATTTTGATGAATTTTGTCAGTTTAATTGTTAAGAAAAAACCACTTTAAATACTCAAAAAGTAATTCTTATCGCAAATTTTTCAATGTACACATTTGTATGTATATAAAACATTGTACAGTAGACTCCCGGAAAAGTTAATCGATTTTTTCCGAGGGTCGTTAAATTTTCTGAAAAGTTAACTTTTCGGATTTTTCCAAATGTTCCAAATCTAACAAATGGAAGGATACCAAGGATTTATTTTCTAAACTATTATTCCATGTCATTGAGCCATAAGGCCATAAAATTTTCATACAAGCTTATAACATGGGTCCACTGTACCTAACTATTATACACAACAAGTGCCCGTCGACGAAGGCTGGTGGCATACATTTTTTCCTTCCTAGCGGCCTCCTCGGCACAAAAGATTGACAAAAAAAAAAAAAGGAACGGTTATTTCGGACACATCGATTGTGAGATGCCGGAAGACGGAAAACAAAAATGAAAAACAAAACACAAGTCTTTACTGCGCTTGCAAAGGCGTCCTCTCGATAGGCCGGAAGTACACACCATCAAAAATCCATGCAAACCCGATATTGTAAACAATAAAAGTTGATATCCAAATGAATTCCGTAGATTGAAGGATGAATATGGACAACTTTCGATGCTTTCAAGTGGGGAATGCTTATATCTGGGGAGCATGACAAATATTTTGATAACTACTTACATATGTACTGTATTTCATGAAGTAAGACAAACGGATTCCAACTAATTTCTCTAAAGTAGCAGCTCCGATGTTCTCCGGTCCGAACACGTATCTCCGCGTTTGTTATGGCAATTAATTAATTGAATTCTTTGCTCTAATGAAATGCAAAGTTTTCATTAAAATATCCTTTCCAGAACGTTAACTAAAAGCTTGAATTCAATTTTTGTTATCGTATTTTTTACTTGATCTACATCGAAGTTTTATTAAAAGCTTTTCAAAGTTTCACAAAGTTTCAAAAAGTTAAACAAAAAACTATTCTGTTTTATATAGATCCATTTTCAGGTAATTTTAACAAATTTTACGGCAAACATTTAGACAGCTGAAGCTGCTGAACGTTAACGTTGAAGAAACATTTGTTTTATAGCTTCTGGCTATTTTATCACTCGTTGATGATGTGTTTTATTTGGCTTTGTTGCATTGTTGTGGCTTTCCATTTTGTATTCCTGCTGCTTGGACTATGGATTCAGTTCGTTGAATATTTATAAAACAAAAAGTTTCAGTGTATGTTTGTCTGTATATTTTATGAAGCTTATAAAGAAGTTTACGCTGGCTTCTATGACGAGTAAAACTTCACTTGAAATTGATTTCATGTTGCACTTTGAAAACTTCAGTACTGGCTATTATTACAATGCATTCATGTTTAAAATGCCCAAAGATGAGCAACTATTTTTCACTCATTAATTTGAGTTTTCTTGTTCTATGGATTCTTTAGCGAGAAAGGCTCAGTAATTTTAATAATTTCATTGGTTGAGTTTTTGAGGTCGTGAACAAAATTTTGATTGCAGTTCTCGAAACTACTTGATAAATGTAGCAAATTCCTATCAATAGTTTTGCTAGATTGACCACAGATCAGTTTTAAATCGATTTCAATAGTTGTCGCCGAGAATTAAGTTGCGCAGTTATTTTACTTTTAATTATGGCTAAATCTCGCAGACGGATTAATATTTTATTTTCCTGTCATTAACAAACTTTTAGCCATCGATATGGGGAAAAGAACTGTAGCTATAATTGACCCAAAAGAACTCCATCTAAGTATATACCCAGCAAACATTGAGGATTGAGAATGATTCGAGAATGATTTGAGATCAAATGTATGTATTATCATATGTCAAACGCTTGATTTCAATTTTAGATTCATTTGAGAATGATAGCGTTCTCAACAAAAAGGGGACTTTGTTCTCAAATTGAGTCAAAAAAAAAAAAAAAAAAACAGGGAACCAACCAGTTATGACTTTAATAAAATAAAAATCTCAAAAAAACATTTACTTTTTTTACTTTTATATCATTTGAAAAATAATAACAGAAATTTGTTTACCTTTATTTTTTCGGTCAAAATATGGGGAAAAATAAAAGGCTTTGCAAAATAGCAAAACAGCTGTCAGTCCAATTTCAATAAATTTGCTACCAATCGATTGGTAATTGGTGGTAGTAGAAAAAAAAACCAAAAATGTAAAAAATTGAACAATATTATCGTCCCTTTTTACTATTGTATTTCTTGTCCATAGCTCTCAAATCGGCAAGAAATTTATGAGAATTGCTTGATTTAAGCGAAGGAAAAATAAAACTGGACATCTTCTTGTTGAGGACACTCACTGCATCGAAGCGTTCTTTGATACCATTTTGGCACTGCAAAGTTGAAAATTTTCAGATCAGAGGAAAATATCGGAAAATAACTCTTTAAAAATGTCCCAAATTTATCAGAAAGACTGGTAGATTCCTATACTTATAATTAAACAAATAAAATTACGTGCACTTATGTATGTATCTTTCCTCTTATTAGAACGAACCTCGGTATAGCTTTTTATTGGATAAGTCGAATTTATTGAAATCCCGTAAGCTGCTGTTCAAAATCTTGCTAAATTGGTCCTAATATGCTTTTCGGACGTACAACGAAATCCAGGCGATTTGAATTTTGTTCTGAAATCCCGAGATCTCGTTGTAGGTACATCTGGAAAGTATATAAAGGTCACACCCGTCACAGCCATTCTGATCAGTTTTAAAACTTTTCATAATTATAAATCATTGAGAATCACATCCTGCTTGTTTTAAATATTACAGTAGTTTCGCTATATAAGAAACGCGTATATAAGAAAACCCCGACTTTAAGAAACTGTTTAACAAAACCAAAAACTCTTTTTGTAAATTTTTTTTATATAGAAACTTGGTTTTTAAGAAAAATTTAACACCCCTATTTTCAAATATCGATAGTTGATATAAGAAAAAATTTTCTTATAAACGGTTTTTTTGTTTTATAAGAAAGAATTTTCTTATAAACGGGTTCTTATATAAGAAAAAACCGGGTATAAGAAAAAAAATTTCTTGGAAAAATCGACTTTCTTATATACCGAAACTACTGTATGAGCTAAAACTTAAAAAAATAGTGGTTGTGACAGGTTTTACTAAATGTAATTGCCCTATACTAAACTTCCTAAAATTTCATAGCATCAAATTCACTTAAATTTCTTGAATTCAGCCAACTTAGGAAGAATCTCCTTTAATGTATCTTGCTGGGTAAAAAATTCAGCATATGCCCGGAAAGGAGACATTTTAAATTTTACTATCGTACTTTTATTCATATTATATTCAATTTGTTGGGGCTTTAAGCAAATGTTGATTGTATTCAATAAGTTCTCCCTTCATGTTAGGTGGAAGTTCCACATCGAACTCTCGGAACTCTCGGAACTCTTCCGACGAACTAACGAGCATCATTATAAAGAAAACCGAGTTATAAGAACAAGCAAATTTTTTTTTTTAAATCTCCATCAGCCTTGCTATGCCGAGCTGTTAGCGAATGCAAAAATAATGCAATTCGTAAGAAAAGTTCTTAAATCCTCTCCAACTTTGCTGCGGCTTTCTTGAACTTTATAATCTCCACCCCACATTTCATTTCTAAGGGCGGAAATGTTCTCTTCGAGTCTCCATTTAAATAGACTGCATTGCCCCGAGCATAGCTATTAGATTTAAGGATTACTCAATTTCAAAGGGAAAACATAATCATTTTCCATTAGCTTTTGTGTTCCGTTAAGCAACTTAAAACTTAAAAAAAAAAAAACTAATTTTATAGGTACTCTTTGCTTAAGGGGACAGGGACGGCGAAACGTGAGTCTCACATGTAGGGAATGGGGTGTTTGTGGGTGTTTGTGCATGCAATCATCTGGCGCAATCTACGGTGCAACTCGTTGCGCGAGCTCGAGACAAGTTCGAAAAATTTCAGATTTTCGTGAAGCTTTCGGAGCATTTGAAATGGGCCTTTAATCGCCTCGTCCAGTGATGTCTACACTACTCTTTTTCTTATGACAAAATTATTTTCTTCTTATTTGTGTATTCATTGTCACTGTTCACTGTCAGATCGCATAGTGCAGTGTTGACTGTTGACTGCAATGCTTCTTATTACACCTGTGTACATTTAACTTAGATTGAGTATTACCACGTATGATATTCCATACACACTTGAGTCCCATGTATGGTACACTCCATTACCATCATACCCCTTTCGCCGACCCTCAAAGGGGATGGTATAGTTTTAAAGCCGAAAAAGGCATTTTTATACCCAGCGTAAGCGGGGTATATTAGTTTTGTGCGAATCTTGTAACAGGGAGAATAAAGCTCCGGAGATATAGAAAAATATATATAGAAATGATCAGGATCAAAAACTGAATCGATTTAGACATGTCCGTCCGTCCGTCCGTCTGTCCGTCCGTCCGTGGTCGGATCTCCTCCGAAAGGGCTGAACCAATGAAGTCGAAATTTGGCACACATGTATATCGGGGTCCGAGTATGATCCTAAGTAAAAATGGAAGACATCCACCCACTGCCACGCCCACAAATGAATTTATTGTGTTTTCAGTAAAATGCTTGTAACTTGCGAACCACTCAACACATTCCATTGATATTTGGTGTACTGGTAAACTACGAAAAGGGACATATCCTGGAAAAAATGGACGCCGCCCTCCTCGAGCCACGCCCACAAATAAGGGTTTGTCGTAACTTGTGAAGTAAAACGCGTAGAAGCTTCAAATTCGCAAAATAGTTTGACCAAGGCGAATGAAAGGTGTAGGAACAAAAATTTATGTAGCCCGCCCACTGCCACGCCCACAAATGGAGAATTTTCGTAACTTCCGAAGTAAAAGGCGTAGAAGCTTCAAATTCGCAACATAGGTTCACCAAGGCGAATGAAAGGTGTAGGAAAATAATTTATGTGGCCCGCCCACTGCCACGCCAACAAATAGAGAAGCAAAACATAGTGCGCTCATAGTGTCGGGACGCTGGGTATTTCAAAGTCGGGCTTGACCAGTGACATACCAAAATGGGTATTTTCATCTTCGGGGTAAATTCCCGACGAAAAAACCCGGTAAATTGGGTGTTTTCGCCGGTAAATTAGGTTTTTTCCAACTGGTCATTTAATTTGGCGATAAAATCTTAATAAATTGAAAATTTTTTAATAAAAGCGGAATTTACGAAAATTTAAGAATTTTTTTGACGGTATTTTTATTGAAAAAGTTTTTACTGACAATCGGAACTGTCCGAAAAGTCGGGGGGTTCATCATTTGAATCAACATCAGAGTGCCCATCCAACACTTCTTTGCACAGTTTAAAATTGTAGGAGAGATAAGTCAGTTTTCCTGCCCTTTCTGTAGTTAATCGATTTCGTTTCTTATTGTGTATCCATCCAAAAGTAATAAAGGTTCTTTCCGTTTTCCATTTATGATAGTGATGTTTAAATAGTATAAAAAAGCCAGGAATGAAATTTTTGATAGAAAACTAATATTTTTCAGCTGTAAAATATAAAAAAAGAAAAAACCCGAATTTCGGGTGTTTTCAAGAGGTTCGGGAAAATACCCGGAAAAACCCCAAAATACCCATCAGGGTATTTTGGGTATTTTCCCGATGGTACATCACTGGGCTTGACCGACTTTAGCTTTCTTACTTGTTTCATGATTTTTTTGTGGAGAATTGAATAATGTTTGTGTATTTATATCATATATGTATGTACATATTATAGCTTAACCTGTAAAGTATAGTTGGGGGAGAAAAAAACATCGAAATTATCGATAAATATATCGGTGGCAGCGATTCTCCGGAGGCGCCTCGAAAAAAAGACGATTCAGGGTTAACCTATAATTTGAGAAAAAAAAAACATGCTTTTAAAAGGAACTTCATGTCCCAGGGTAATATCGTGGCCCTTGTTTAAAAAAAATTTTTTTTTGGTAGCGTTTTGAAGTAATTTTCGCTTGAAAATAAAGGATATTTTATTTTTTAAATAGGAAAAATGGACACGTTGTAACCTGCGTATTTATGTGCAGAAAAATTCAAAGAAAAATTTCAAATCGATCGGTCAAGTAGAATTTGCAGCACGATGTTCACTGACTTCAAAAAAGTCGTTTTCCACAAAAGTGATTTAAAGTTTTTCCCCCGAAATTTTTACACAATACTTTTGAAATGTTGTACATTCAGCAAAAAAAAAAAAAAAAAATAATAAAATAAAATAAATAAAACTGACCCAGACTTTTTTGAAGACTATATACCATCCCCTTAAAGTAATAATCCCCAAACTCTGCACGCCTCGAATAAAAGCATTCATAGAAAATTATTATTTTAAGGAATTTTTTTTATAAGTATTTACATTTTTTTTTTTTATAAGTTTCGAGAAAACCACAGAATTTTATGTGCTGCTTTCTTAACTTTGAAGGAAATGTTCCGGATTCAAAGAAAAGAGTAAGTTTTTTCAGCTTACTTAATAAAACAAAGTTTCAAAGCATCTGAACTTTGCAAAAAAAAAAAAAAAAAATTATTCTTAATTAGCAAATTTATAAAAGAAACGAAAAATCAATGCACAAAATCACTTAAGCATGAAACTTAAAAATATGAATTTCATACGAATTACTTAAGCATCACTCTGAGAGTTATTTCGCCTTCTGCTCACACATTTCATTAGATAAATTAGTGTGAATATATCAAAAGCACTATTCGGCGGCATCGCTTGACTCAAATCAAAGCGAGGTCCGTCCGAAATAAATAGGTGTGTATATCGAACTTAAAAATGTTTTTATTTTTTTTTTTTATTCCTATACCCGACACACTCTGTGACCAGGGTATATTGAGTTTGTGCGGTTGTATGTAACACCCAGAACCAGTCGAGATAGACCATACGAAATATGTATAGAAATGATGAGCGTCATCAGGAGATTCGATTTGCACATGTCCGCCTGTCTGTCTGTGTGTATGTCTGTATGCCTGTCCCAGCAGGAAATGTCCCGGTGAAACAATCAATGATTTCAGCATGACATTGGAGCCGCAACTCCTCCTGATTATACACCAACTTTCTAATGAAATTTACACACAAGCGGCATTGGCCGTCATAAGAGTATATGTCACGAGTTGGTCATCGAAAGTGGAGTAGATCTACTCCGTCGTATCGATACCTCCTGTTTTGCAGGACAATGTCATCGTTCGGTAGTGATACGAAATGAAAATGTAACATGGTTTGGTTGTTTTTTCTTACGTTATTTGTTTTATTTTTTTGTTTCTCAGTCGTTTGTTCACATATTAAAGAACTTAATTATAATTCAGACTTGATCGATTTGTAAAAAAAAAAAATGAATCACAATTTCCTTTGCCATTAGAAAACTCCTTACGGTTCACAAAATAAAAAAATTTCGCATTTTCTTGTGCTATCTAAAAAATATTGCTTACGGCTAATATCAAAAAAATTGTGAGGATTCACAAGGTTCTCTTCTTTTGATTTCCTGTTCACGTCACCGAACTTTCGGTATTTTTTTTTAGCTGCGAATCTTTTTATGTTGCTCCTGCTGAAACCTGGACTCATATTTACTTCTTAGTTACTTGCCTTTTTGATTTAAAAAACTTGAAATATATTTCGTTCACTTCAAGAAGCTTCACTTGTTTTTCACAATATGTATCGAGTTAGTGTTGTCGAACTATGAATAGCACTATCGATATTTGACTTTTTTTTATCGATAGGTTTTCAGCGACATACAATGTATTTTTGCACTTTTATATTTTCGTGGCAAAAATCAAAAAAAATTGGTTTTAAACTGCCACATTCCTCCATTTGGTCCGCAGAAAAAATTTATTTTATAAGCAATGATGCAAACGCACTAAATTTACTTCACATATAAATGGTATGTATAATACCCTCATTAAATACTTACACCAGACGCAATATATTTTAATTAATTATATTCTATCGAATGTTATCGATTATTTTATTACAGATAACTAAGCAAGAACAAACGCAAGGATAGAGAAAATGTTATAACATCCTCTATCGTTGACAATGCCATTGAAATTACGATGAATACCATATTCTTTCGATTACATTGCCATTATGTAGTATTGCGACCTGGGTTGGCATGTCGAATACTCTGTCGAGTTTTCGACATTTTCGACATGTCGAATACCTACGGTAGACTACCGAACCAAATTGGAGTAGACTACAAACTCGAAAACTCGTAAAAATTTACCTGCATCAATTGCAATAAAAACAAAGAATTTTGTGTGAAAAATATATGAATTTTAATTTTGTTTTTGGGTCATTTATCATTTATTTTAGTCATTTATATTTATGTTTAAAAAATGTAACTTTTATAAGATGACTATGAATTTTATTCATTCAAAGAGCTGAGCCTTGGTCATCACTTATTTCGTTGTCATCAAACTCTTCCTCTATTATTTCGTCATTTGAGCGTAAATTCCTAATTTTCCAATTCCTTTCTTATATTTCTCTCTCTCTCTCTCTCTCTCTCTCTCTCTCTCTCTTCTCTCTCTCTCTCTCTCTCTCTCTCTCTCTCTCTCTCTCTCTTTCTCTGGCTTAAATGGGTTTGCATGCTCATACTTTTTCGCATTCTTTGCATGATGCGAGTGTCATAAGCGGCCTTTACACGATCACGTTTACTTGCAGTCATTCGGGACGTGATGAAAAAAATGACCGTGTAAATGCACAAAATGCATGTATGACATGCAGAAACGCTAAGAAATTAATAGTTTTTGAAATCTCGCTGCATGATGCAATGCTTGCAGACAAACATGAACGTGTTAAGGCCGCAATAAAATAATTTGATTGTTTACATTTACGAACATGAATTCATACTTCATTTCTGTGTATTTTTGGAATACACAAGCTGGCGAACGTGTATGTCGATAGATTCAATACTTGAGGGGAGAAAGAACGATATAATGAGTCGTTCTTTAAATTCTTGGACGATTAAGAGTTTTCGACATGATCCAGGTTTTCGAAATGTAGAAAAGTATTTTACAGTTTTCGACGTAGACTACATACAAGTTCCAAAAATTCTTGTCGAATGCCAACCCAGATTGCGACGAATAACACCTTCACTCGATGACAATGCCATTGGAATTGAGCAGTACTCAAATTTTCCCCTTGATATCCTTGATGAAAAAATTAATGAACTTGTCCTTTATGAGAACATTTCCGGCTCGGGTGTGTCTGTCTGCCTGTGTGTCTGTCTGTCTGTGTGTCTGTCTGTCTGTGTGCCTGTCTTTTTGTGTGTCTGTCTGACTGTGTGTCTGTCTGTCTGCCTGTCCCTCTGTCTTTCTGTCTGTCTGTATGTTCGTTGGTCTGTCTGCATAAAGCTTTCTAATCGAAAGAGTTGGGCTATTTTTTGACGATATTTGGTATGCGTGTTCGCGTGGATATGAAAAAGAACAACTTCGTGAATCGACACGTTCGGTCCATTATAAGCAGTGATGACCACCACTACAGACAAACGTCCGAAAAATGTTAGTGTATAGTACAACAAAAACATAAAAATACAAAAACTAGCTTCTCTTCTGAAAAAAAGCGGCACAGAGCCTACTCGTTCGGTATCATTTTTAAAACTCTCTCTTCATATACGTACACGAACTTCTATTTTTTGCTTCTCTTTTGCCTTTTTGAATGCCTTTTGGGCATGCCTGATTATAAGGGGTCCCTCCAGTGCTAGGAGGATCTGTCACGAAAATCCAAAAAACTGCCCCAAAATCAGAATTTTTCGAGATATGTCTTTAAATTAAATTTGGAATTTGAGCTAATATTACAGCTTTCGATGAACTTTCCGAAACTTTCAAGAGGGGGCGTGACAAAAAGGCGGTTTTCATAAAGGAAAATTTGTAAAATGAGGACATTTTTGTCTTGAAAATCTCCCGAACACTTTGTCCTTATGATCGCTGTCTTAATGCCTCTGCTCTAACACTTTATCTGTGTCCGGTATTGTGCTGCCTGACTATAACACCCTTACTTGTTTATTTTTATTTTTTTATGCTTCTTTGTTTTGTTTTCTTTGAGTACCTATTATTTATTTTGTTGATTTTTCTTCACTTTTTGCTTCATACCTGAATAAGCGCTTTTTTATCTATGATTTTTTTTGTTTCTAAAATTGAAATTTGAAAATCGTTCGTTCCTCTGCTGTTCAATAAATCCTTTCAAAACGTTTCATAATCTCGGCTTAAATTCGGCATGGAATGATCAATTGTTGCTGTTGTTTTTGTTGTCATCGCGGCAATCTAAGCTGAATTGTTGCTGGGCAACGCTCGCCGCTTTTACTTGCGTAGAATCTGTCGAAAATGGAAAGGGATTTGATGCTGGTGGAAACAACAAAAAGCCCGCTCTATCATGCGTTTTATCTCCTTTTATCACCGCAATCGTAGGTTTCTAACTGTTGATGGAAACATGCTACTATGTATTTAGTACGGGCCGCACACCCAATTTTAATAGTTTACACTGAAACTTACTACATACATACATACGTACCTACAGCGGCAAGTCTTCCAGGAACTTTTACACAGTCGAATGCACGCACGTTTTTTTTCCAACGGAGTTTTCCCCCCCTCCCAACATTCGACCTGTGATTTGTTCAAGGACTTCTTCAATGGTAAAATAGGCCTTAGTGGTGCTGTAGGTACGCAGGCCGCGAGCTTTTCGAGTTATTACTATTCCGTGTACAAAGCACCTTTTAACGGCAATTTAAGCTGCATCCGGCAACAATTTTACTAGTGAGTGTAGCGTTTTTATCTGTGACAGGCTCTCTTTCGAGGGTTCATTGAGTCCATGCTTTCGTGTCAACCGGCAATTGAACGAGTTCAAATCAATTCAAAGAGCTGGAAATGAAAATTTCGGGAGACATAGAGACAACAAGGGGCTGCACTAAAACCACAAAAGCAGCTGTAGAAGCTTAATTTTTCGACATATTTTTTTTTGAATGAGATTTGGATGTTCACAATATAGCTTTAAGTGTTGGTTTTTTTTTTTATTTTTATTTATCATGCAGTAAAGGGTTAATAACCCCAACCGACATCCAGGCGGCTATCAAATCCTTTGATTGCGGACTTGAGTCCACATCGAAACTTGTCCAAGAATGCCGGAAATCTCTTAACGAGATAGCGGAACATTCAGCGATATCCATTTGCTGGGTATCGGGGCACAGGGACATCGAAGGAAACTGCGAGGCCGATGAACTTGCTAAGATGGACACATCGCTTCCAGAGACCTCCTTTTCCAACATAGGAATCCCACTGGCTACAGTGAAATTCCGCATAAAAGAAGAATATCTCGGCCTGGAAAACAAGCTTTGGGTCGAGGAAGACTTTTGCGCGATTACTAGACAAACCTGGCCATCTCGGAACAAGAGACGATCAAGGGACCTAGTGAAACTCAGCATCATCTCCATCCATCAGACGGTATCACTTTTCACCGGCCACTGGCATGCCGCAAGGCTGGGAGCCCTATACAATGACTTTTGCCGGAGCTGTCACTCGGAGGAGGAGGAGGAGGAGAAGGAATCTGTTCTCCACCTTCTGTGTCAGTGCCCGGCCTCATCGTCAAAAAGACTGTCCCTACTAGGACACACCTTTCTGACCAGCCTTACCGAACTGTCCGAAATCAAAATTTCAGACATCGCGCGGTTCATCAGGAAGTCAAATTGGCTTTTTATACCCAGCGTAAGCGGGGTATATTAGTTTTGTGCAAATCTTGTAACAGGGAGAATTAAGCTCCGGAGATATAGAAAAATATATATAGAAATGATCAGGATCAAAAACTGAATCGATTTAGACATGTCCGTCTGTCCGTCCGTCCGTCCGTCTGTCCGTCTGTCCGTCCGTCCGTGGTCGGATCTCCTCCGAAACGGCTGGACCAATCAAGTCGAAATTTGGCACACAGGTATATCGGGATCCGAGTATGATCCTAAGTAAAAATGGAAGACATCCGCCCACTGCCACGCCCACAAATGAATTTATTGTGTTTTCAATAAAATGCTTGTAACTTGCGAACCACTTAACACATTGCATTGATATTTGGTGTGCTGGTAAACTACGAAAAGGGACATTTTTTGGCAAAAAATGGACGCCGCCCTCCTCGAGCCACGCCCACAAATAAGCCCAAAAATAAGGTCTTATCGTAACTTCCGAAGTAAACGGCGTAGAAGCTTCAAATTCGCAGCATAGGTTGACCAAGGCAAATGAAAGGTGTAGGAAGAAAAATTTATGTAGCCCGCCCACTGCCACGCCCACAAATAGAGAATTTTCATAACTTCCGAAGTAAAAGGCGTAGAAGCTTCAAATTCGCAACATAGGTTCACCAAGGCGAATGAAAGGTGTAGGAAAAAAATTTTTGTGGCCCGCCCACTGCCACGCCCACAAATGAAGAATTTTCGTAACTTCCGAAGTAAAAAGCGTAGAAGCTGCGAATTCGCAACATTAATTCACCAAGGCGAATGAAAGGTATAGGAAAAAAATTTATGCGGCCCGCCCACTGCCACGCCCACAAATGAAGATTTTTCGTAACTTCCGAAGTAAAAGGCGTAGAAGCTTCGAATTCGCAACATAGGTTCACCAAGGCGAATGAAAGGTGTAGGGAAATAATTTATGTTGCCCTCCCACTGCCACGCCCACAAATAGAGAAGTAAAACATAGTGCGCTCATAATGTCGGGACGCTGGGTATTTCAAAGTCGGGCTTGACCGACTTTAGCTTTCTTACTTGTTTAAGAAGTGGAAAGGGGATAGTCGAGTCGTGCCTCTCTATGGTATCACAAAGGGCCTATCTATGAGCCTACGTGAGCTATTAGCTGCCGCACTTACCTACCTACCTAAAGGGTTAATAAAACCCATTATAATCGAACTTTAATATATCATGCAGTTAAGGGTTGATATGCGTATTACATTCAAAAGTGCCCAAAAGGTTGCGCAAATATTATATAAAAGTTTGCTCCGCTCTGCATAAAAATTTTGTCAAAAACGTTCGATTTAAGTCCGGAAAATTGGACGAGAAACCGACTTCTGTGACACGTACATAAGAACGGCAATGTTTCTCTTTTGAAAATGAAACTAAATCCATAATTGACTTCCAAGACACCTACATAGAAGAAATTTTTGTCGGTTTCAAAATCGATTTCTATTATGCACCCCTGAATAAGAAGAATGTCGTTTTGTCGTCCATAGCTCCCGTTAAAAATAAAAATCCTATAAATATTCAAATACTTATGGCTTTAACAGCCTCACAGCCTCACTTTTTCTTAAATTCATCAAAAAACCTTTCGCGCAAATTAACTTCCATCGCACTTATTGTCACAAACGTGCGAAATATACCCCGAGGTGATGGCCCGCCCGCAGGCAGATATATTCCATGAAAAGCCGGCTGACCATAACAACATCCAGATTCAGCGGGAAGCTTTAGTGAATATTCGCATGTGGGAGGTTTCACCGTACCCAGTTGGAGGTTTGGTTTTTTCAATACCGCCAAAGAGAGCAAATAAAACACTCGCGAGATTCACCTTTTGCAAATAGCTTTGGGTGATTTGGCGGTGTATTTATGATGCGAGAATTGAACACTGGCCACAAAAAAGATTGAAACTTGTTTGTTTAATTATTTATCTTTTTAATATGTTTTTTTTTTTTTTTTTATGAACGAAGTTAAACGTGTGTTTAAAGAGCGCTAAAAGGGGAAGTTTAATAATTTCTGACTTTACCATAAATTAACTTTTATTATCGTTTGCGATGATTGTGTGCGTATTTCTTGTGACTGTTTTTAAAGAAGCTAACGAAATAAACAGTTGTTAAAACTTTTCTCAAATATGTGTAGTCTTAATTATATGCCATATAATATATGGGCATGAGATTTATTTAAGTACTTAAAGAAGAATTTGTGAAATATTAAAACATAGAAAAAAACGCGCTGGTGCGGTGTACTAATTTCGTAAGGGCCCTGAACTAGAGCACAAGTACTCTTCATGCCACTAGTCAGTCTCCACTGTTCGTGTTTTAACTCGTGCACTAGTTCTTTCCCACATACTTGAGAACTACTAGCTAGAGCCTCAATTTACCCCCACTCTTCCAGCATGGAGATTACACCATTGGACAGGAAGAAAAAATAGACAAACTTCGGATATTTTTATACCCGACACACTCTGTGTCGAGGGTATATTGCGTTTGTTGGGTTGTGTGTAACACCCAGAACCAGTCGCGATAGACTATACAAAATATATATAGAAATGATCAGCGTCACTAGGAGATTCGATTTAGACATGTCCGTCCGTCTGTCTGTCTGTTTGTATACAGTTATCTTATCGAAGGAGTTGAGCTATCTTGACAAAATTTGGTATGCGTGCTCACGGGAACATGAGTAAGAACAAGTTCGAGAATGGACCCGATCGGACCATTTTTAGGGGTACCTCCAGTACTAGGGTCTGTTACGAAAATCACAAAAACTGCTCTAAAACCTGAGTTTTTCAAGATATTTTGATGAAACTTGGTATTTGAACATGTTTAAAGGCAAGTAATATGATTTCAAAAAATTTGAAAAGTGGGCGTGGCATAAGGGCGTTTTTCGAAAATTGTCTCCTACACCCGAAATTCAAATGGGGCTTGAACGAAATTTGGCACTTATGCCTCGTATGTAGCCACAAACATCCTCCCCGAAATTTTTTTCGGACGGACCATTATTAAGGGTACCTCCAGTACTAGGGTCTGTCACAAAAATCCCAAAAATGCCTCAAAAGCGGACTTTATTGAAATATTTGAATGAAACTTAGAATTTGAGCGTATATATAAGGGTCCGATTAGAATTCCAAAAAAATTTGAAAATTGGGCGTGGCAAAAGGGCGGTTTTCATTTATAAATTTAACAGAAGTCGGTATACCTATGTTGGCACGTATGCTTCCTTGATAGCCAGTAACGTCCTCCCCAAAAATTTTATCGATAGAACCATTATTAAGGGTACCTCTAGTACTAGGGTCTGTCACAAAAATCCCAAAAATGCCTCAAAAGCGGACTTTATTGAAATATTTCAAAAAAACTTAGAATTTAAGCGTATATATAACTAATTATACCCGACACACTCTGTGTCGAGGGTATATTGCGTTTGTTGGGTTGTGTGTAACACCCAGAACCAGTCGAGATAGACCATACGAAATATATATAGAAATGATCAGCGTCACCAGGAGATTCGATTTAGCCATGTCCGTCTGTCTGTCTGTCCGTCTGTTTGTATACAGTTTTCTTATCGAAGGACTTGATCTATCTCGACGAAATTTGGTATGCCAACTCACAGGCACATGAGTAAGAACAAGTTCGAGAATGGACCCGATCAGACCATTTTTAGGGGTACCTACAGTACTAGGGTCTGTTACGAAAATCACAAAAACTGCTCTAAAATCGAAGTCCTTCAAGATATTTTGATGAAATTTGATATTTGAACATGTTTAAAGGCAAGTAATACGATTTGAAAAAATTGGAAAAGTGGGCGTGGCAGAAGGGCGTTTTTTGAAAATTCTCTCCTACACCCGAAATTCAAATGGGGCTTGAACGAAATTTGGCACTTATGCCTCGTATGTAGCCACAAACATCCTCCCCGAAATTTTTTTCGGACGGACCATTATTAAGGGTACCTCCAGTACTAGGGTCTGTCACAAAAATCCCAAAAATGCCTCAAAAGCGGACTTTATTGAAATATTTGAATGAAACTTAGAATTTGAGCGTATATATAAGGGTCCGATTAGAATTCCAAAAAAATTTGAAAATTGGGCGTGGCAAAAGGGCGGTTTTCATTTATAAATTTAACAGAAGTCGGTATACCTATGGGGCTCCTTATGCCCTTAAACACCTGTTGATATTAAAAATTATGTGTCTGTGTCGGGTATTCTATTGTCAGGCTCGCCTGACTATAACACCCTTACTTGTTTTATTTATTTTTTTATTTTTAAAAAATTTTAATTTTTTTTAAATGCTATGAATGAATCAAATTTCTGAAAATTCCTAGTTGAACTGACAAAAACCCTAAAAATAACCAAAAATATTCAAAAATAATCTTCAAAAGTAGTCGGATTACTGTTTTGATTACTTTTGATTATTTTTGATTATTTTTCGTAATCGCAAGTAATTCTGATTCCAATTTGATTGTTTGTATTCGTAATCTGAATTTAAATACCCTAAACTCAGTTTAAACTCACTACTAAAGTCTACTTAAGGTACTAAATTCAGTTTAACGCAATAGTCTGGAAACCATATTAGATTTCGAGCGTGCTTTGAAAATTATTTAAACATGTGTGTCTGTGTCGGTTATTGTATTGTCAGGCTCGCCTGGCTATAACACCCTTACTTGTTTTAATTTATTCGATTTATTTATTTTTTTCTTTAAGGAAAAAATGCGTTTATATCATAAATTTGCTATATAAGTAGTGTAGTTTTTTTTTTTAAAAAAGAATCCAAATCACAATCCTGTTGTCCTGAAATTACGTTGCAAAACGACCTAAATCTACATTTCCTGGGAAAAACGACTTATGTGACCATTTCCATAGAAAAAAACAACAATAGCAACTACCGGCACCGCCTCAATTAGCGAAAGTATTTTCAAACATGAAAGGTGACATTTAAAAGTCATACAAGATACCTTTGACTGTGCCTGGTTAAATAATGCAGATTTCTCTTCGTATTGTATTGTCCTAGCCTAAATATTTGCACATTTAAAATAAGTTTTTCTCGTAATGCAGAAAAGTGGAATTAAGGGAGTCTTCTCATTGAAAACCCGTTTTTTGGACCCTTTTTAAAAAAATTCTTATTTGAAAACGCAAAGCATAATTGAAAACTTTTTTTATTTATTGTATTACAAAAGGTTCAAAGTAAATAAAAAAAATTTTTTTGCCTCGATACGTGGGCTGTTCAAAAAGTAATGAGACTTCAAAGTTGGTGGTGAAAAAAAAGGTGTCGTCACGGCGGCCACGATTCCGAGTCTCCGGAGCGTCCGAAATGGAAAAAAACGGGGTTATAATCAGTATAGATGTAATTCTCGGGTGAACCTCAAGTTTAATTTTGTGATTTTTTTTGACAAAATGGCGGCCATTCAAAAAAAAAAATTTCAATTTCGGGCTTTTTTTTTGTAGTTTAGTGTAAAAAAAAAATAGTAAAAAATTTTTTAAAATTATGGTCGAGGTTCACCCGAGAATGGTGACAATTCTGCGTCGATTCCACTTTTTTTTCATGAAAATCGGTTTAGTTGAACTGGAGATATCATGGCCGCCAGTTCGAAAAACGTGGTTTCGAGATAAACGCGTTTAAAGTTTGAAGCAACGCAAAAATTACTCGTTTTAGCACAGATCTTGCTCGACAAAGAAGGCTATATCCTCTAAACTATTTCGAATTTCAAAAAATTCTTTTAGGGGCATATTCACAACTACCCAAGCTATAAATAAATGCAAAAAAAAAAGTCGAAAAAAAAAGTTGCTCAATGAGAAGACCCCCTTAAGTTGTTTTGTCTGCCAAGAGATTGAGACGACAGGCCTTTTAAAGGATCTTACAGCATTTCAATATGCAACTAGAAGTAATCCTAAATGCTTTGGTTTTTGATTTGCCAATTCGGTTTTTTTTTCTTCTACCGCTTGCTGCTATGTCCCATCTCAAGAGTTGCCTCAAAATGGAAATTGAAATGAACAAGCAGTTTTTCCAGACGTATTGTCTAATTGGCAGTACTTCGTTAAATAAAATAAATATGGAGATAAGAGAACCAATGTCAAGGATATCAATCTACGTTCGTATAGGAGCAGAAAGAAGAGAAAAAAAAAATCACACAAACTTCGCAATCTTGTATGATTTTCTAAAACCAACTCATGCTCTTGCGTGGAATGCATGGAAAGTGTTTGATGATTGAACACTAGCTGAGTAATATTTGAAGAAGGAGGCATTTTCCGCATCGCATCGCATCATTTTATTTTAATTAAAATTCATACCATTCCATTTTAGCAATAATACCTTATATAATAACAAAAGTATATGTATAACAACACTAATCAAACATTTTCTTTTTCCAGGTAAACATTTGCTAATCTGATCCCCGTTTCAGCAAAATATGCATGAACATCTTAAACACACAACAGAAATTGCTTTAAAGGTAAATTCAATTTAACAATTGATAAATTCCTTCAACACATTCGAGCATATAAATATGACACGAAATTCTGATGCTAAATAATGGGTCCACTTAAGCGAATTGAAAAGTTCGACAAATTGAAGCATATTATTAGATTAAATGCTTCAATAATAAAATATCTAAACACGTTCATCTTTTCATACATAAATACCTAATTTCTTGCTGAATTTCAGTTTCCTTTAGACAATACTGCGGCCATAAAATGTCTAATCGAAAATCAAATCGAGCTTAATATTGTAAACAAAAATCAATCAATAGCTAAATATACCTACAAGCTAAGGAATATTAATATGTATGTATGTATATGCAAACACATAAATTCCGGCAATCTTGAAATCTCACTTTCAATAGACAAGATGATAGGAAGGCACATTTGGCTTGAGGGGCAATCGGAATCCTTGCAGGTTATTTCAATTCAAGCAAAGACAAACAAGCATTAATTTTATCAAGAAAAGGAACAATTTCGCTCAAATTGCTTTCATACGATACAAGACGAACATTCAAGTGCGATGAAATCCATCATAAACCTGTGGCATTTGGGTAAATTGGTGCACTAGCGAATAGTTTTCGAGTATAGGGAAAAGAACTAGTGCACCAGTGGAGATACGAACCGTGGAGTCTGACTAGTGGCATCTACAGTTCAATTCTGCTCAGACATTAATGTAATAACCTTGCTGTGCTCGAGTCAGATAGGTCCGTGGCGTAGTGGATAGAGTGTGCGATTAGAAATCCGAAGGATCGAGTTCAATTCCCCGCGCAGGCAAAACAATGTAGAAGAATGGTGAAATGCACACAAACGTACTAGTCACAACTATTCGGAATAACCTCAGAGTACTCCTTTCTGGTAAGTTGACCTGACCTTCTTCATTTCTGGAGGGAGGCTTTACCTCTGTGTGAGTATGGGTGTCGGGTATTGCATTGCCAGGCTCGCCCGACTGTAAAACTCTTACTTGTTGTTTCTTTCAATTGATTTGAATCAGAAATTTTTCGTACATATTTTAAATTCCGGGTTCATAGAATTGGCCTTGCGCTCGATATGGCCATATGGTTGTTGTTCGTTCGACCAAGTCTTTAATTAAAACCAATTTTTGTTTCGTTTTACCATGGAAAATGGCCATCAAAATTGTTTATGTATGAAAATTGTTGCTCGGATTTTCGAAAAACAACACAAATGCAAATGTAATTGTTTGCATATATTTCGGGGATTTTGGCCATTATTATTATTAAGTTGCTGTTGTTATAGTTGTCCATTGTAGTCCTCTATTCAATTTCGTATTTAATTTGCATTTTTTTCACATTCGAAACGTTTTTCTGTTGAATAGAATGTTAAGGAGTTGCAAACTTCTGTTATTTGTTATTATTTTTCGGGTCATTTCCGTGCATTTGGGCCTTTTTTCCATGAATTCCATTTTCGTTCATTCGAAATATTGCAAACTACATAAGCATTAATTGAAATAATTGGCATTGAGCTTTTGGATTTTAATTAACATGAAAATAATAACTACCTATAATATTATGCGGTATAGTGGTGTTAAAGAGCTGCACGAATATGCTTGAAATATTTTATTTTTTCAAGCACTCTATTCATTAATGATGTACAAAAAAGTAGGGATGGGTATCGATTAGTCGATTAATCGAAAAAAATCGATGTTTCGTTGCAAAAATCGATGTTTTTTTAATCGATTGATTAATCGTATAATCGATGTTTTTATAACGATATCGATGTTATCTTCTTAACAACTTTCCATACGAACAACAACCGGTTTTAGATTGGGAAACAATGTTTCGGAACACTTTTTCAACATTTGCTTCTTTACATGGGAAAGAAAAAGAAGTCTTACCTTTTACCGAAACGGACAAAAACAACCCTTTTATTTTCTTCGCATGTCCTTATACCAAAATACATGTCTGAAATTTTTTTTCTTAATCTAAGTTGCCGGACTAAGTTGCCAAAGTGCACAACTGCGATTAATCGATTAATCGATGTTTTCAACAAGGATTAATCGGTGAATCGATCAATTACTGTGGAAAGTTGGTCGTTGTCAATAATCGATGTTTTATAGGTCGATACCCATCCCTACAAAAAAGTAAGAAAATTTTGGAGTTCCCAAAAAATTAATTCATTGTAAAATTAACATAATAGAGATGCCCAGCAATTATTTGGAGTCCTCAATGAAGCATTTATGAATACTTTTTGGGAGTGTGGGCCCAAAGGAGTCCAAAATGAACGTGCTTCCTTCTTGCGAAGGTCGTCCTATATATATATATTTTTTTTCAAAACGTTTTATTATTTATTGGATCACTCCTTTGAGATAATGAGTCTAGCAATAAGTTTATAAATCGAACACCTAATTTGACAGAATTATAAATCACAAAGCATTTTCTAATTGAAAAGTTTATGACTTAGTAATTAGTTCATTGCGGGCCTCGGATACCGAAAACTAGGCTTTGCTGATGTGTGAAGAAACACATGTAACATTGACGGTGTTGTTTGCCAAAACGACGATTTTAAGCAGCTAGGGTGTGCGTGGATTGCAAGGGTGCATAGAGTGCACCCACCGAGTAGACGATCAGCTAGGAAAGCTGAGTTGATGGATGTGCATGGATTGCACCTGCTGTTGTAGAACGATTTATAATTGCTGGCCGGTCATTTCTTTTTAATCTGGAAGAGTACGATGTTCGATAATCCACGGGCAAGTGGATTTACATGTCTGCGCAATTTATTGAAGTATTTCTCTTTGATATTGGTGAACTCTGTTTTAACCAGTTCTACGTTGAGCTCTTTATGGATCCGTTTATTCGAAACAAACCAAGGAGCTCCTGTTATAATCCTTAGGATCTTGGACTGTGCTCTTTGCAGGATTTCTATATCCGAAGATCTGGCATTTCCATACAATTGTAAACCATCGTCGTCCATATTGGTTTTATAACATGGTTGTAAAGAAGGATTTTATATTCAAGCTTTAGAGGAGAGCGGCTATTTATTAACCAGTGCAAGCTATTGGCTTTAAGTTTCATTTGGGTTCTCTTGGCTTCGATATGCTTACGCCATGTCCTTCTTTTGTCCAAATGAATACCGAGATATGTGACTTCCTCACGTCGTGGGATGCGTACGTTATTAAGGAAAATGTCCGGGTCGTCCTATATGAGTCCGAAATTATATACCGAAGAAATCCATATTAGAGTCATGCCTCGTTTCCAATAGTCTAGGAGTTCCATTTCTTTGAGCTTTTTAGGTATCTTAAACGCATACGGATCATACTTTCAGAGAGTTTTTCAACTTTCTTTTAGCTACAAATTATCCTCCCAAAGTGGATGAAAATTTTGCTTAGTTTAGGATTTATAGTAATAGACTGGCGAAAATAGCTCTACAAATCGGGATTTTTCACCACAAAAATTACCTTTTTGAGCATTTTAATTAGTGCAGACACGTTCACATCCCATAAGAATGATTGGGAGAGTTGTTAAGCTTCTTACCGGCTACTAATTTTTAAAAGATAGTATAGGAAAAAATTGAATTCCCGTCAAGTAAAAATTTTCGATTTATTTGGGTACTTTTTTAAAAAAAAAAAAACAAGGGTGTTATAGTCAGGCGAGCCTGACAATAGAATACCCGACACAGACGCACATGTTCAAATAGTTTTTAATATCAAGAGATGTTTAGGCCATAAGGGGCCCCATATACCGACTTTTGTTTATTTATGAAAACTACCCATTTGTCACGCCCAATTTTTATAATTTTTGTTTAATTATAATCGGAGGATTAAATATACGCTCAAATTCTAAGTTTCATTGAATTATTTCGAAAAAGTCTGATTTTGGGGCAGTTTTGAGATTTTTGTGACAGACCCTGGTACTAGAGGTACCCTTAATAATGCACCTATCAAAAAAAATTTTGGAGAGGATGTTATAGGCTACAAAGGAAGAATAAGTGCCAAATTTCGTTCAAGTCCCATTTGAATTTCGGTTGTACGAGACAATTTTTGAAAAACGCCCTTCTGCCACGCCCAGTTTTTCAATTTTTCGAAATCATATTACTTGCCTTAAAACAAGTTCAAATATCGAATTTCATCAAAATATCTTGAAAAACTTCGATTTTAGAGCAGTTTTTGTGATTTTCATAACAGACCCTAGTACTGGAGGTACCCCTAAAAATGGTCCGTTCGGGTACATTCTCGAACTTGTTCTTACTCATGTCCCCGTGAGCTCGCATACCAAATTTCGTAAAGATAGCTCAACTCCTTCGATAAGAAAACTGTATACAAGCAGACGGGCAGACGGACAGACATGTCTAAATCGAATCTCCTGGTGACGCTGATCATTTCAATATATATTTCGTATGGTCTATCTCGACTGGTTCTGGGTGTTACACACAACCCAACAAACGCAATATACTCTCGACACAGAGTGTGTCGGGTATAATTAGTAGTTTTTGTTTTTATTTGTGTTCACTAGACCGTTAGTTATAACTTTGCCAAATACATTTTACCGATATCTCTAGTTCTTACGGAGCTGCTGAACAAAAACTGATGCTACCACTTTTTACCAAAATCAGCAAGGCTCGCAATGCTTAGGGCTCTATAAAATCAAAACGCCTGCTAAACTCGTGAAGCCCAGCTAGGGTTTTACTCACCTTTGGTCATACTATCAAACCTATATAGTGGAATCCCATTATTTTTACAAAACTTGATTTTTGTGCCACAGTGTAATGTAATCTCTTTCAATTAAATTTGAAAGCCAAAGGAAACTAATAAGCTAATAAAATATGAATAGAAGTGACAAGCGCCGCGAGGTGGAAATGAAAATACTTAAGTTAATAGAATTATGGTGCCTGAAGCAAAATATTCTCAAATTCCTGAAATTTTAAAGAAACAAGAAACTCATAAAGGAGAAACAAAACAAACAAAAATCTCATTACAAAAGCAAACCTTTGAAAAAAAAAAAAAAACCAACAATTCGATTGCACACTGTGCTTTGTCAATATTTCCATTGGAGAATCCATCCATCGGGGGTGTTTCTCGTATATCACAATGGAAAGAGGAAACACACGCTGTCTCCATTGTCGGGAAGTGCTCTTACAAAACAGGTAGCTTTCCATAAGAACAAAAGCTTTTAACGTAGGTGCCATGTTGATCCGAAAGCAATCGTATCTTAAAATAATATTTATGCGAAGCATATCAATTTATCTTGCACCTCACACCTCACTATGGCTGAAAACCCTGAAAAGAGTGTAAATTTTTACTTGAAATCGAAAAAAAAACAAAAATATTTATTGTTTTCTATTGTTTTTCTTGGAAAAATACCAACGAGTCTAAAAAATACAAGAAGAAAAAGTATGGAAAATCGGTTGAAAGCGGCCATTGATATGTAAAGATCCTTTTTCAAGTGACTAGACAGTGAGCGTCGCAGCTATGTTTATTTTCCAAGGCTCATATTTGTAAACCCAAGACTTTAAGCGGCTACGATTGCCAGTGAGTCATTTTAAATGTGTCTGCCCATTTCGTCCAGTCAGTCAAACGACACCGGAACCTTTAACTTGGTACCAAAAATTTTCCATTCAATATTTACAATTTTTTTTTTTTTTTTACGTATTTATAAGTATAATTTTTTTAAAGTGGTTATTCTCCGATGTAAACGCATAAATTGTATCTCTTTCTTGGAATTGTTTTTCAAAAGCCAATAAAGTTCAATCCTAGTCAAAGTAAAAACAAAAAAAAAAAAAAATGTAGGTCGTTGGGCAACACAGCATAGGCTGTTCAGGTTGTCTAAAATAAATAACTTGAATGGATTATTGTTAACTACGTCTTGCGTTATCGTCCATACCAGAATTATTAATTTTTATGAAAAATTAAAAATAAAAAGACGGACTGCAAAAAAAAAAAAAACAAGTAAGGGTGTTATAGTCAGGCGAGCCTGACAAAAGAATACCCGACACATACACACATGTTCAAATAACTTTTAATATCAAGAGGTGTTTAAGACCATAAGGGGCCCCATATACCGACTTTTGATAGATTTCTTTATGAAAACTGCCCCTTTGCCACGCCCACTTTTCCAATTTTTGTTGAACTATAATCGGAGGCTTAAATATACGCTCAAATTTTAAGTTTCATTAAAATATTTCGAAAAAGTCCGATTTTAAGGAAGTTTTGGGATTTTTGTGACAGACTCTAGTACTGGAGGTACCCTTAAAAATGGACCGAACAAGGAAATTTTTTGGAAGGATGTTTAAGGCTACAAAGGAAGCATAAGTGCCAAATTTCGTTCAAGTCCCATTGGTATTTCGGGAGTAGGAGACAATTTTTGAAAAACGCCCTTATGCCACGCCCACTTTTCCAATTTTTTGAAATCGTATTACTTGCCCTTAAACATGTTCAAATATCAAATTTCATCAAAATATCATGAAAAACTTCGATTTTAGAGCAGTTTTTGTGATTTTCGTAACAGACCCTAGTACTGGAGGTACCCCTAAAAATGGTCCGATCGGGTCCATTCTCGAACTTGTTCTTACTCATGTCCCCGTGAGCACGCATACCAAATTTTGTCAAGATAGCTCAACTCCTTCGATAAGATAACTGTATAAAAACAGACGGACAGACAGACGGACAGACAGACGGGAATGGCTAAATCGAATCTCCTGGTGACGCTGATCATTTCTATATATATTTTGTATGGTCTATCTCGACTGGTTCTGGGTGTTACACACAACCACACAAACGCAATATACCCTCGACACAGAGTGTGTCGGGTATAAAAAAGTTTGCAAAATCGTAATTTTTTTTTTTGTAAAAATTTTTAAAAAATTTAAAAATTTCTATAAAAAAAAATTCTGGTTCCGATTTATGGGCGTTTGTGGGCCGCCTAACACGAGTAATATACTCCTTTTTTGAAAGGTCCCATTTTCTTTTTTATGTCCAACGCTTCGTCGAGGGTTGTTGATTTCGTGTTCAGCTATGAGAAGAATCGAATTAGCATTTTACACTCAAATTTTAAACGGAATGTGAGTTCTTATGGAATTCATTTCTTTGTTGTTTCATGCTTCATGCTCAATGCTTCATGTTGTGACATGGCAGAAAATAACAGCTTGTCATATGTACATTGTTATTTGCATTATTATTCTCTTGATTCAATTTATTTTGGTATTATTTTAGTGCCTTTAAAATAATTTCCACAATTAAACGCGATCCATGATGAAATTTTACATTTACATACATACATACATAAATTTTCATTCAACCACCACAGACCGAGCACTGCATATCCGGTACTCTCTTAGTTACAAACATCCTCTAGAGAAATCGATTCGATCAAGTGCAGTACGAATTCGTGCAGTACGGGAACGAACCTAATGATGTAAATTGCTACTTCTTTAAAAAATTCCCCTTTTTATACCCGACACACTCTGTGTCGAGGGTATATTGCGTTTGTTGGGTTGTGTGTAACACCCGGAACTAGTGGAGATATACCATACAAATTATATATAGAAATGATCAGCGTCACCAGGAGATTCGATTTAGCCATTCCCGTCTGTCTGTCCGTCTGTTTGTATACAGTTATCTTATCGAAGGAGTTGAGCTATCTTGACAAAATTTGGTATGCGTGCTCACGGGGACATGAGTAAGAACAAGTTCGAGAATGGACCCGATCGGACCATTTTTAGGGGTACCTCCAGTACTAGGGTCTGTTATGAAAATCACAAAAACTGCTCTAAAACCGATGTTTTACAAGATATTTTGATGAAATTTGGCATTTGAACATATTTCAGGCCAATTAATGTGATTTACAAAAATGAGAAAAATGGGCGTGGCAGAAGGGCGTTTTTCGAAAATTGTCTCCTACTCCCGAAACGCCTATGGTACTTGAACGAAAATTGTCACTTATACTTCCTTTGTAGCCGTAAACATCTTGCCCAAAAATTTTCTTGATCGGTCCATTATTCAGGGTACCTCCAGTACTAGGGTCTGTTACAAAACTCTCAAAACCGCCCCTAAATCTGACTTTTTTCAAATATTTCAATGAAACTTAGAATTTGCGCGTATATTTAGGCCTCCGATTAGAATTCCGAAAAATTGGAAAAGTGGGCGTGGCAAAGGGGCGGTTTTCATTAAGAAATTAAACAAAAGTCGGTATTATGGGGCCCCTATGACCTTAAACAACTCCTGATATTAAAAATTATTTGAAGATGTGTGTCTGTGTCGGGTATTCTATTGTCAGGCTCGCCTGACTATAACACCCTTACTTGTTTTTTTAATTTTTTTTTTATAAGTTTTTGTTAAAAACTAAAAGAAGAATAAAACGTTGATTTGAAAAGTGACTGCACTGTAGAAATTTTCATTTTATTTTCTATATTCGCTAACGTTAACGATTTTTAATTAGTTCACGTTACTGCGACTTCACTGTACTTAAAAAACAAAATGCTTTTAAATTGAGGCTTCTATCAAAGATTTACTGAAATGTTCTTTCTTTGATTCATAAAATAACCTTCATTCTATTTTCCCATCATGGAAAAACAACATTTTCGAAATCACGGAAATCCTTGCACTACTTTTCAATACTAAATCAGCAATAATTACCGCATATATGGCTAAGTCTTACTGTCATGAAAAGTGATAAAGAGTACATATCGGCAAATTGCAGCATCCACCCAGTCCAAAGTGTGTCTGAAGCAATTTTCTACCTGTTCCCATTTTCGTTGAGAAGACCAACTCAATTCAACTCAACTCAACTCACACTGCTCTTGACCTGTTTCGTTAATTTCGTCTCGTAGATTCTCCTTCTTCGCTCGTCTTAACGTTCTTTTTATTTGCTTTAACCTTCATTTTCATTTCATTTCATTTCATTTCATCGGTTTATTGCTTATGCCGCGAGCGCTCTACGTTTTCCCTTTTATTTTTATTTGTATTTGTATTTCTATTTCTATTTCTATTTTCTGTGCTGCTACTCACAGGCCATTAGATGGCTATCTGGTAGCCAGAAAAACAAGGTAGACAATGCATGTAAGGTTGTTATAGTCCCACGAGCCTCTGGCCATATTCATTGTTTCTTTTGTTTTTTCCCCCCGCTCTATCATTAATGTTGAGCACTCGATTTCCTTATGAATTGGTCAGTCAAGCTGACATATTTCAAAAGTCGCCAACTTTTTGCTTGCAATATTTTTAGTATACAGTAATAATCGTTTATAGCGATGTCGAAGGGACCAGCAAAAATCCATCGTTATAACCGATAATCGCTATATCCGGTAAAAGAAATTAAGAGGGGTTAGATTAGCTATACTATAATAATTATATGTATATAGTTAAAAATATATACAAAAAATCGAGGAACTTCAAGGTAACAAACTGATTACCAAATTTTAAATTACATCAAACAGATTTTTATACCCGACACACTCTGTGTCGAGGGTATATTGCGTTTGTTGGGTTGTGTGTAACACCCAGAACCAGTCGAGATAGACCATACAAAATGTATATAGAAATAATCAGCGTCACCAGGAGATTCGATTTAGACATGTCCGTCTGTCTGTATACAGTTATCTTATCGAAGGAGTTGAGCTATCTTGACAAAATTTGGTATGCGTGCTCACGGGGACATGAGTAAGAACAAGTTCGAGAATGGACCATTTTTAGGGGTACCTCCAGTACTAGGGTCTGTTACGAAAATCACAAAAACTGCTCTAAAACCTGAGTTTTTCAAGATATTTTGATGAAACTTGGTATTTGAACATGTTTAAAGGCAAGTAATATGATTTCAAAAAATTTGAAAAGTGGGCGTGGCATAAGGGCGTTTTTCGAAAATTGTCTCCTACACCCGAAATACAAATGGGACTTAAACGAAAGTTGGCACGTATGCTTCCTTGATAGCCAGTAACGTCCTCCTCAAAAATTTTTTCGATAGAACCATTATTAAGGGTACCTCTAGTACTAGGGTCTGTCACAAAAAATCCCAAATATGCCTCAAAAGCGGACTTTATTGAAATATTTCAAAAAAACTTAGAATTTAAGCGTATATATAATATAAGGGTCCGATTAGAATCCCAAAAAAATTGAAAAATTGGGCGTGGCAAATGGGCGATTTTTATAAAGAAATTTAACAAAAGTCGGTATATGGGCCCCATATGTCCTTAAACACCTCTTGATATTAAAAATTATTCGAACTTAAGTGTCTGTCGGGTATTCTATTGTCAGGCTCGCCTGACTATAACACTCTTACTTGTGTTGGGTTGTAATGGGTTATGGGTAAGCCTCCCATCTCATCTGAATGAAAATTTAGGATAAAATGATCAAAATAATTCATTTTATAGTATTTTGTTTTCCAAAAACAGGACCTTTACAGGATTGCTTTTTTGTATATATAATATAAAAAAAAAAAATCGAAATATGCATGGCGGAATTTTTTAAAAATTTCTGTTTCATTTATCCTTATATTTGAACATTTTTCTATCAGGTAAATAAAAGTTCAATAAAAAAACAATTTTAATTCAAATTTTAAACTTTCGACCTCAGAATCGTCTTTGTATGTACTTAACTTTCGATGCAATTTGACGTTGAAGCTCTGGATTAGCCTAAAGGAACTTTATTGAAGCATGGCTAAGTGCGTTTTAATTGCAGTCGATGTCTTTACTACGGCCATATTTGATTAATTGCTGTCAATCATTGTTTGCTATTGCTGTATAGTCGCAGCCTGCAGCGTCCAAATGATTGAAAAATTCAAATAACGTTTTCGGAACAGGAACAGTAGAGTACGGATAAATGCAACATGTATGTATTTTGCTCAAATTTTGTGCACCTATCCGTTCGATGCGTTACACCGAAAGAAAAAAACCAGTAAAAAAAAAGTAAAACAACTGAATTTCGGGTTAAGCTCACCCACTTTTTGGTAAAAAAATCATCCGATGCTAAAACTGTCAAATCAACTTTTCCAAAATAGTAAACTGAATATTAACCGATATTGCGGTTATATAAACTGTCTTTGGGTAGTGTTAGGGTAACTATGAGAACAGTCAGAACAACTGGAAAAGAAGTTGTTTAGTTAACAACTGTAAAAAGTCAATGTAAACCTGAAATAGAAGTTGCATTGGAAATAACTGGATCTACAGTCGAATTAACAGGAAGAACAGTTGTTTTTTTACATCAACTTGAAGCGTAGTTGAAACAACAAAAATAGGTTATTCCTTAAAAAACTGGAATGATATTTAAATAAAAGACAAATTATTGCTTTTTTATTTAGTTTTATTAGGTTTTTTATTTTTTCATTATGTAAAATATGTTATATGTACATGTTAAATCAAAAACTTTTAAGTCTTATGTGGATTTGCCATTAACCATGCTATAAATGTGAATTGGTGGACCGCTGAAATTATTTATATTATTCAAATGCATTTTCTTAGTGCTATTCCCTACTACAAATGCTTGAAAGTGATCATCGAAATTAATTAAATTAATTTCTGTGGTTACCACCATTAACATTCAGTACATTTTTCAACCATCACGGCGTTGATTTTATGTAAGCTTAAAAATTTTTCTAAAAGTACAACATAAATAATAATTTTCTTTGTACATTTTCCTTTGTATACGATTTTTTTTGCTAATTAAACTCATTGATATCTCTTTCTTGGGATATGAGAAAAAGACTTAATTATAGCTGAGATTTCGTTATTTGAAATGTTTATAAAAGTAAATGAGGTAAAGTATTTTCGAATAGGAAATTTGAAAACTGATAATTTACTTTTTTATAAGGGAAAAAGCACTATTCCGACGAGAAGGAAAAAACCGTCATTATTTTTTTAATATTTTATGCTTTGCTTCAAATCGCATGCTCCAATATCTTTCAGAGGTCCAGAATTTTTATTTTGTGCAATAATGAAGCATAAAATGGTGTTTCGGTTTTAACGAGCCGAAGTATTTCAAATACAATTTATGATGTTTGTTTATATTACTTTGTAAAGCAACTAAATCATCATCGTTAAAAAGAAGAATATAAACATGTGTCTATAATTTTAATCAATAAAGTTATCATTTTCCAAACTTTGTCAGATGTTGGAATTTGGTCTGCAATCAATAACGGGAAAAAATTCACAAATGTTTTCGTTTCGGAGGCCGACATTTTTAAATTGTTTTTTTTTAAATTAATTATTTTAAGTGGACTTGAAGAATTGTTACCAATCTCTATTTCCCCATAGGGAAATGTTTTCATACGCAAATTTAAAAACTCCAACGTAAAATATTTGTTTTCAATAATATTATTATTATATTATTAATTTCCCGATTGATTACAGAAGCATCGAAACAAGTTTTTAAATTCGAAACAACTGCTTTACAAAAGTCAGTAATATGATTTTGCATCATAACTGCATCTTTTCTTGTAAAATTTTCTTTAGCATATAGTTCACATGACAGTTTCAAAGCCGCTTTCGAAATATTTTCATTTAAGTTTAAATCTGTTGAATTATTAACAGACGTGTTTTCTATTGGCTGAGCCTTTGTGTGAAATTTTGGAAAATCTGATGATAATGGTGTGAAATTTAAATCTGGTAATCCAGATCGAGTGGAGTTTAGACTGTTATCGTTTTCATGGTGCTTTAGATGCTTCATAAAAGCGAACTTACTTGAAAAATGTTGAAGGCAATTTGTTTTGCAAGCATTTAAAAAACTCAAAAATTGTTTAAATGATGAATTGTTTTAAAATGAAGCATGAGTTCCTTCACTCTATCAAATGTACTTAAACAAACGAAACATACAAACATTATATCAATTTCCCATTAAAGAATTTAAATATGAAATTAAACCAGTAATTTTTGAAGAATCAACTGAATCGGTAGTATTAATTTTGTAAAAGAAATGTTGAATAAATGTCCAAACGGCTTTAGAATAAATCGGGTATTGAAAATTTAAAACGTTAAAAATTTTGAAGCATATATCTAAGCATTTCAAAAACGATGGGAATTTAAGTTTCACACCATCAAAATAGACAAAGAATGAATTTAATTTATAAATTGTATCACCTACTACAACGAGCATCGGTTGCAAAGTCCCTTTTTGTCGTTCGAATCGCTTGCGTAAATTGCCAATTTCTTCTTCCAAAAATCCCTCAGATGTAATATGCAAGATAAAGCAATCCATAGCTTCTTGCATTGTCACTTTCTTGATCTTATTGTCAATGCGGTATTTTGCGTTTGGTGGGATCACGCAACTCAGAAGCATGGCGTAAATACAATTCTTGGAATCTAAATATAAAATATGTTAGAAAAGTAACTTAATATTGTAATGTCATTTGTACCTGAGCTGATATTTGTACTTAATGCTTTTCGAAATATGTCTTTGAAATGTTTATCCTTCACATTCAGTAAATAATATCGCTCTATTAAAGGCATAAATTGTTCCCATATGTAAAAAAACTCGAACTGATTGTTGGGAAATAACTGCTTAAAGTCGCTTTCGATCTAAATAAAGAATATATAACTTTATATTTACAAACATAAAAATATATTTTGCTTACCAATTGAGGACCAAGAGTACCGTGTTTAAGGAGCGGCCACTCGTCGAGGTAGTTTGCTTCTTGTAATTCTTGCTTTCGAAGTGGATAAGTTCTCATCCATCTTTCGAACACTTCTTCCTGAGGGCTATCATTCAATTTAAGCCACGATTTTGATGGCAATAAAGTGGAGTTATCGACTTCCTGAAACCATTCTTCTATAGCGAAATCGTCATCAACTGTTGTGGTGGTTTGACTGGACGAAGTTGAATTTGAAGCGGAAGAAAGCCGAATTTTTTTCCGCACATTGAAATATCGGTCGTACATTTTACCACAAGGTCGGTTTGATGAATTGCGATAAAAGTAAGTAGCCTGTGAATTTTTAAACAAAATTATTAATGTGTCGGTTTTAATAATTATAATTTCGGTCTTCTGTCGAAACTTACCACATTTTTAAACTAATATCTGAAAGCAAGCTTTTTGGCCACCCAAAACTAAACATATTTCAGGCTACTTTCTGGTGGGAAGGGTAATTCCTTCAAATATAGTATTCAACGAATCTCTTCCTATTGGGTTGCATTTGAGCATTCCATCTACATCAATTTAATAAAATGTTGTTTTTATAATCAGTGGTTAAAAATTTTACATCTTTCTTAAACCCCAACATTTTCTCAACATTTTCCTGTAAAAATAAAAATTAAGTTCACACCATCATAATAATTGAGTTGAACTCACACTAAATTAAAATTTTTCATTTCGTAGTTCACTTTAGCTAAAGAAATGCAGGGACAGTAACACGATCTGCATTTAAAATGGAAACTCCGCAACCCATGCTGATATCACAAGATCTTAAAATTACTTGGCTTTTAAATAAATAATAAATACTGGAATATTAAATATTGAAGCAAATACAATTTAAAACATTTTAAATTTCATGGTTCTGAAAAATAATCAAAACCGATAAGAATCTAATAATTTTTGGCACAATTATAACTGTTTGTCGCATGATACAAGAAAACAAGTGCCATTCAGCCAAATGTCTCAAACACAAAGAATTCGATTTGTGCTTATTTAAACCCAATTCAATTAAACTTTACATAAAAACAAAATGAAGTGCTTTAAAATACGGTACCCAATTGGCCTTTTGCTTTTGGTATCATGGTTTTTATATGTAACTTTTATAATTTTATGGTACATATAAGTCATACAAAACTTCTAATATATTATTAACACTAACGGAATCAATGTAGTCCGTTTCTTTAATCATCTATGGAGTGCAAATGTAAAGGAAGCTCGTTCATTAATAATATTCTAAAAAATGATCATGATATTAATTCATTTTTAAGCTAATTTTTCTTTCCAAAACAGGATTTTATCAATTGCTACTTACCTTTTTTTAATATAAACAAAAAGCGATTGCATGGCGTTTTGGTTAAATGTCTGTCATTTATCCTTATATTTCGAACTGTTTTCTATCAGGTAAATAAAAGTTCAATCAAAAAAACAATTTGTGCATTCAAATTTTAAACTTTCGACCTCAGAATCGTCTTTGTATGTACTTAACTTTCGATGCAATTTGACGTTGAAGCTCTGGATTAGCCTAAAGGAACTTTATTGAAGCATGGCTAAGTGCGTTTTAATTGCAGTCGATGTCTTTACTACGGCCATATTTGATTAATTGCTGTCAATCATTGTTTGCTATTGCTGTATAGTCGCAGCCTGCAGCGTCCAAATGATTGAAAAATTCAAATAACGTTTTCGGAACAGGAACAGTAGAGTACGGATAAATGCAACATGTATGTATTTTGCTCAAATTCTTGTGCACCTATCCGTTCGATGCGTTAATTCGTGCATATTTTCATGAGAACGCATAAAAAAAAGGCTTCGAAGCACCATTAACTTTTGAGGTTTTTTCATTTATTTGTGTTACATTTATCCGTAGTTAACTGTAATACTATTTATCCTGTTTTGGGCAAAAAAAACAGGATCGGGGTTTTGCTTCCAAAATACAGGAGTATCCTGTAAGATACGGGATAGATGGGAGCCTTAGTTATGGCCTTTACTCAGTCATACAGTAAATACTTGCCCATTAAAGCCGAGCGATGAAATTAGCTATAACCTAATAAAATGTTAGACAGGCAATTGTATTCACTTCACTGTTGTCCGTTAAGGGGGATCTCCCCTAAATTAAAAGACTTTTATGATCTTTAGTGGAGTCGTGGGGCAAAAAATTGGTTAGGGCAGCACTTATGAGGCCAAGTTTTTGATTTGAAAAGATTTCTAAATAAAAATTTTAGCGAAGTTTGGCTTTGTTTTAAGACATTAAGAGGAATATTCCCCTAAAAAAAATCAGGCAACGGTGATTAACTCTTCTTATATTCTTCAAAATATATCAAAAACTCTACACATTCGAAGTCGGTGTCCGTGTTTATGGGCTCTACGCAGATATGCAGGAAGTAAATTTCCTATACTAAACGCATGCAAAAAAAAAACCGATGAAGTACTTTGAGTTACTTCTGATACTTCAACAAATACGCAGATTAAAAGTAATCGAGCATGCAGGGTTGCATTTAAATCATACATTTTCTATATTTCTGTCGACCTGTCATCGAAATTTCAACTCTCACTTCCTTTCTTCACAAGAACGAGCTCTATACTTCCTGCATATCTGCGTAGAGCCCATTACTGAGAAAAATTCAAATAATTTACATGTTAATTTTAGTAAAGATGGGTACAACCCTGCTCTTTTCATACCCTTCGATTTCTTGCCAGCGTGAGCGAACGTAAAAAATGTACTTCGATTGAATTTCAAAAATTTTTTTTTCCATGTGCTTTATATAGGCCCTTTACTTATTGCATAATTGAGTATAGCTCATTAAAATATATACCCAAGGATCCTCTAAATATAGGAAGATCCAATTATTTTTATAGAGAGAATGTACCTGTATGAACGTAACAGAATTTGATGTGACGATTTGACTGCCAAATTTATTTCCCAGCGGAAAATTATCTCCTGTATGACAAAGTCACCAATGATGTCATCGATGACATATAGGTGACATTGTCATGCATGACATCTTGGAGGACATGTCATCGTGGAGGGATGCTGTTCATGTGCTTGACTCTCATTGGCTACACTGAGCTAAAAATCGTAGTAAAAATAACAAAAACGTAGTTAAGTTAACTACGAACAGCAATGATTTGGCTCTATTAACGGACGTAGTTAAAATAACCACAAGCGAAGTAAAAAACTTGAAATACGAAAGTAGTACCAAATCCCAAGTCGGCGGGTTCGATCCCCGGTCAGGCGTTTTTTTTTTTTTTTTTTTTTTTTTTTTTTTTTTTTTTTTTTTTTTTTTTTTTTTTTTACAAATAATAACATAACATTTAGGTATATAATATTTAAAAACCTTACAGGAATAAAAAGCTTTAAAACTTAACATTTTACGCAACAAAAAAATAAATTTTAGAAAGCCGGGATGGGCCCTCTTCTCTTCTCTCTTATCTATACGGTTGGGGGAAAGCTAGATTTTTCATTCTAGCTGTCCTGTTTTACCTTTAATATTTTTCTACTTGCTTGAAAAGTTCCCATTTTTCACACATTTCAGTCGCCTGCTGTAGGATTTGAACCCGAGCCCTTCGGATTGCTGAGCGAATACGCTACCCGTACGCCACGGAGAAATCTAATTCGCGTGGACTAAATATGTTACTTAAAGTCAAATGAAAACTATTTTACGTGTTTTTTGATAAAAGTTTTTTAAATACGTGTGTAAAGAAATTTGCTCCTAACGAATACGCATGGCTGTTAAAGTCATGTTTGAATACGTCCGTACTACAGTTTTGCTCTAAAATAACTACGGTCGTAGTATACTACGAATCGTTGTAAATTACACAACCGCAGTTTTCGCTCAGTGTACTGAAATTTAAATAAGGTTTTAGAATCACTTCAGCGTTAGCATGAAGTGGCGTAGATGATGAGTGCTCGACTCAGACTCCGAAAATCGCGGGTTCCGATCCCTGGCAGAGGCGAACAAAAATTGTTAAAAATAGATTTTTAAAAATTTTCGAAACATTCAAAGGGAGGGCAAAGAAGAGAAGTTATCAAAACTGGTTTCTATAAATTTACATTTAGAGAGAAAAGAGCAATGTGCTGCTCTCAAATGCTTTTTGTCGCAATCGCACCCCCTAGCGTGACCAGTGACATTTTCTAATCTTCCGGTGATAATGTCACCGCTGAAGTCCCTGTCAGCTCCTGTGTAAATTTCATACAAAGTGTCACCGGAAATAGCATGCATTCCGGCTCCGAAGTCACTAGGTCATCATCGGGGATGTCCGCGGGACATTTCCCGCTGGGTTGCTTTGTAAACCCAGCTGGAAATGTCCCGGTGAAGGCATCAATGATTTCAGCATGACATAAGAGCCGCGACTCCTCCTGTTTCTACACCAACTTTCTAATGAAATTTACACACAAGCGGCATTGGCCGTCATGAGAGGACATGTCACCAGTTGGTCATCGAAATTGGAGTGGATACCTCCTGTTTCGCAAGAAAATGTCATCGTTCGGGAGTGATACGAAATGAAAATGAAACACGGACTATGTCATGGGAATTGCGATGAATAACATCTTTTTTCGATGACAATGTCATTGAAATAGCGATTAATAACACCTTTTCTCGATGACAATGTCATTAGAATTTAGAAGTACTCTAACTTTCCCCTTGACATCATCGGTGAAAACATTAATGAATTTTTCCTTTATGCGAAAAAGTCCGGCTGGGAAAGACTTTAATAATACACATACCCTAGCATTTTCGGTAAAGCTGTCCGTCCAATCATGTTCATTCCCGAACTCAATCTGACCGCCAATCTGTAGACCAAAATCCGTCAATGTCGGCTACTCTCCTTGGATAAGAAAACTGTATACAAACAGATGGGCAGAAAGACGGACGCAAATGTTGATGATTTTTGGACTTTACACACGTACGCACAGACGCTGCATAGCCTCGATACAGAACCAATCGAGTATAAAAATGTTGTTTCCTTGCCGTCGTTTATCTTGCCTTATTTTGTCGTTGTTCTTTTTCATTCATATTTATGAAGCGAACATGGTATTTGTGGTTTGCCGTGGTCTTCCATCCCTTTCGAAAAATTTTTACTACGAGTTTTCGTGAATGGCTGCGATTGGCGGGGGCCACAAAATCCTAAGGCAAAACAAAGGCTTTCTTGTTTTTGTATTTTGTTTTTAAGTCACGTTTTTTTCGAATTTCCTTATTGAATTTCTTTTTTATTTTTTTTATCTTTGTTTTTTGGATACAAGATGTGTTCTTCTGATTTGAAAGTGTATTGTCCTCAGATTTTTTTTTTTTTGGGTAAAAAACGGGTTATAAAATTCCAAAGAAAAGGCACTTCAGGGGTTCAATGAAATAGAACCATTTGTTCAAATACAGTCATCGCTGGGTTTAAGCGCCATTAAAATGCACAATCTAGCGGCAATCCACATTGATTTGAAAAAGGTACTGTATTGTTGCTTTTGACTTTTGTACTGAGTGGAGTTACACCATCATCATAAACATCGTCAAAGCATTTATAGTTCGCATTGAACCATAGTTTTGGAAAATCCTCTCTACTTTGAATTGATTACATTCAAAAAGTTTTTTACATATTTAAATACGACACTTGATTGAACAGAAAAATTATTCGCACTTAAAGCTAAAAATATATTTTTACATACACCGTCTACATATACATATGTACATACCTGCGGAGCTTTTAGATTTTTAAAGATCCGAACAATAGTTAAATGTTCTGCAGAAGTACGGCAACCCAATCTAGGTAACTATTGTTGAGCTTTTCATGCTCTTGATTTAAGAGAAAGGCTTTTAAGCAATCAAATTTTGTGTTCACAAACAACAAATTCACCGAAAGAATTACATTGAATAAGCATACAGAGAAAAAAATCAACCAGAAAACTGGTTAAATCAAAAGGAAAAACATACCAAACGGCTTCAACAAGGAATATTTTTAATTTTAACAACTTTTCTTGTTGGAAAAAATGAAGATTTTCCTTTTGAATCAAACATATTTCAGGTTTAATTGACATGATAATTTTTAAAAATGGATTTAAATTTGAATTGTTGAACTAACCTCGGACATAATTGAAAAGACAAGATTATTTTTAAAATAAAATAAATTTTTCTAAAATACCTATAAAAGAATAAATGTGAAAACAAATTTATTTAACGTTCAAAGCAAATGACCACAGAGCCCTCTGCTGAACATATCCCCAAAAATAGCCATCAGATGGACTTCATCAAAATTTATCACTACGTTGTCGTGACTGCTTTCGCAATGCTTAAAAAGTTCTAAGCAGTGTTGCCGTTTTGTGTACTTTAGTACGCATTACGTAATTTTTCAATCACCTGAGTACTTTTCATGTACCAAATTATTTTTGGTCGATTTGCGTACTATTTCGATCAACTCCGCATTAGAGTTGCAGGACTATCGATTTCAGTTTTTCTTTGATTGTTAACGGTTAAAATTAGAAACTGGGCGAACGATCAGCTCGATTCTGAATATTCCCGGGGAATTTACTTTTCTCGAGAGTAAACTTCATCTTATTTAAATATGTGGGAAGAAAATTGATAGGGAATGGGTATTTGACCCATACTCATAATTTTTCTTACCCTATCGATTTAAAAAAGGAGAATTTTAGTCTCGAGAAATGTAAATTCCCCGGAAAATCGTTCCCCGGAAATATTCATAATTGGGCTGTATTTCTTGCATTCCTCTTTGTTTCTCTTTATGATTTTTCACTGATGTTTTATGTTGCTCGTTAAACCGAGTGCAGAAAAAAAAAAATGTATGCCATTTTCCTCGTTATATTAAGTATTCAATAAAAAGAGTTTGAATGCTCGTTAAATGCGAGCCTCGCTAAATCGAATGCTCGTTAAATTATTTTTAATAAGTTTATACTCAAAACTAGTCTTTTAGTCTAGTCTTTGACTACAAAAAAAATTCATCTTGTATAAATATATTACCATGATGAAAAAATTACGTTAGTTTTTGTGATTTTTCTTTACAAAAAATATATGTGTGCGTACTTTTTCTATAAAAAAGGTCCGTTTTGTGTACTTTTTGATCAGTTTTTTTGGCAACACTGGTTCTAAGATGAATGAATATCTTAACAGGTTGGCTGATAAGTCCACGGTCTAACAAAGAAAAAAACATTTTTTTGTCAAAATTCGTTTTTATTATTCAACATAGTTCCCTTCAAGAGCGATACAACGATTATAACGACCTTCCAATTTTTTGATACCATTTTGGTAGTACTCCTTCGGTTTTGCCTCAAAATAGGCCTCAGTTTCGGCGAGCACCTCTTCATTGCAGCCAAATTTTTTCCCTGCGAGCATCCTTTTGAGGTCTGAGAACAAGAAAAAGTCGCTGGGGGCCAGATCTGGAGAATACGGTGGGTGGGGAAGCAATTCGAAGCCTAATTCATGAATTTTTGCCATCGTTCTCAATGACTTGTGGCACGGTGCGTTGTCTTGGTGGAACAACACTTTTTTCTTCTTCATATGGGGCCGTTTTGCCGCGATTTCGACCTTCAAACGCTCCAATAACGACATATAATAGTCACTGTTGATGGTTTTTCCCTTCTCAAGATAATCGATAAAAATTATTCCATGCCCATCCCAAAAAACAGAGGCCATTACTTTGCCAGCGGACTTTTGAGTCTTTCCACGCTTCGGAGACGGTTCACCGATCGCTGTCCACTCAGCCGACTGTCGATTGGACTCAGGAGTGTAGTGATAGAGCCATGTTTCATCCATTGTCACATATCGACGCAAAAACTCGGGTGTATTGCGAGTTAACAGCTGCAAACACCGCTCAGAATCATCAACGCGTTGTGGTTTTTGGTCAAATGTGAGCTCGCGCGGCACCCATTTTGCACAGAGCTTTTTCATATCCAAATATTGATGAATGATATGACCAACACGTTCCTTTGATATCTTTAAGGCCTCTGCTATCTCGATCAACTTCATTTTACGGTCATTCAAAATCATTTTGTGAATTTTTTTGATGTTTTCGTCGGTAACCACCTCTTTCGGGCGTCCACTGCGTTCACCGTCCTCCGTGCTCATTTCACCACGCTTGAATTTTGCATACCAATCAATTATTGTTGATTTTCCTGGGGCAGAGTCCGGAAACTCATTATCAAGCCAAGTTTTTGCTTCCACTGTATTTTTTCCCTTCAGAAAAGAGTATTTTATCAAAACACGAAATTCCTTTTTTTCCATTTTTTTCACAATAACAAAAGTTGCTTCACAAAAGACGCTCTATCTCACAAACTAATTGACTTACAGACGTCAAATTTTGATACGAATCATTTGAAGGTTGCCACTATATAAAAATAATATGCATTTAATACTAGCGACGCCATCTATGTGTCAGATCGGGGACTTATCAGCCAACCTGTTATATGTCCTATTTTATAAAACAAATGAGAATTATACCGAACGTAAAGAAATGTAATTAAACATATTTCCATTAAAATCAAAAAATAATGTTTTTCACTCAACCATTTTTATACCCAGCGTATGCGGGGTATATTAGTTTTGTGCAAATCTTGTAACAGGGAGAATTAAGCTCCGGAGCTATAGAAAAATATATATAGAAATGATCAGGATCAAAAACTGAATCGATTTAGACATGTCCGTCTGTCCGTCTGTCCGTCTGTCCGTCCGTCCGTCCGTCCGTCCGTCCGTCTGTCCGTCTGTCCGTCTGTCCGTCCGTCCGTGGTCGGATCTCCTCCGAAACGGCTGGACCAATCAAGTCGAAATTCGGCACACAGGTATATCGGGATCCGAGTATGATCCTAAGTAAAAATGGGAGACATCCGCCCACTGCCACGCCCACAAATGAATATAATGTGTTTTCAGTAAAATGCTTGTAACTTGCGAACCACTCAACACATTCCATTGATATTTAGTGTACTGGTAAACTACAAAAAGGGACATAGCCTGGAAAAAATTGACGCCGCCCTCCGTGAGCCACGCCCACAAATAAGCCCAAAAATAAGGGCTTATCGTAACTTGTGAAGTTAAAGGCGTAGAAGCTTCAAATTCGCAGCATAGGTTGACCAAGGCAAATGAAAGGTGTAGGAACAAAAATTTATGTAGCCCGCCCACTGCCACGCCCACAAATTGAGAATTTTCATAACTTCCGAAGTAAAAGGCGTAGAAGCTTCAAATTCGCAACATAGGTTCACCAATCCGAATGAAAGGTGTAGGAAAATTTTTTTTATGGCCCGCCCACTGCCACGCCCACAAATGAAGATTTTTCGTTACTTCCGAAGTAAAAGGCGTAGAAGCTTCGAATTCGCAACATAGGTTCACCAAGGCGAATGAAAGGTGTAGGAAAAAATTTGTTGTGTCCCGCCCACTGCCACGCCCACAAATAAAGATTTTTCGTAACTTCCGAAGTAAAAGGCGTAGAAGCTTCAAATTCGCAACATAGGTTCACCAAGGCGAATGAAAGGTGTAGGAAAAAATTTTATGCGGCCCGCCCACTGCCACGCCCACAAATGAAGATTTTTCGTAACTTCCGAAGTAAAAGACGTAGAAGCTTCAAATTCGCAACATAGGTTCACCAAGGCGAATGAAAGGTGTAGGGAAATAATTTATGTTGCCCTCCCATTGCCACGCCCACAAATAGAGAAGCAAAACATATTGCGCTCATAATGTCGGGACGCTGGGTATTTCAAAGTCGGGCTTGACCGACTTTAGCTTTCTTACTTGTTTCTTTTGAAGTTTTTGTTCTGCTCGAAAATCAAAAGGACTGTGAATAACAATGCACCCTTTTAAAAAAATCATGGTTATTTTCGATCAGTGCATAATCCTTTCCTTTAACGCTCTCCAAATTTTATTGTCAGTTAAAAATTTAAAAGCCCAAATGCTTGTGTTAAGGGGGGGGAGCATGTTTTAAAGGGCAATTGTTATACCCAGCGTCTTGTAACAGGGAGAACTATGCTCCGGAGATATAGATAAATATATATAGAAATGATCAGGATCAAAAACAGAATCGATTTAGACATGTCCGTCCGTCTGTCCGTCCGTCTGTCCGTCCGTCTGTCCGTCCGTCTGTCCGTCCGTGGTCGGATCTCCTCCGAAACGGATTTACCAATCAAGTCGAAATTCGGCACACAGGTATATCGGTGTGCTGGTAAATTACGTAAAGGGACATATCCTGAAAAAAACGGACGCCGTCCTCCTCGAGCCACGCCCACAAATAAGCCCACAAATAAGGTTTTATCGTAACTTGTGAAATAAAAGGCGTACAAACTTCAAATTGGCAACATAGGTTGACCAAGGCGAATGAAAGGTGTAGGAAAAAACTTTATGTGGCCCGCTCACTGCCACGCCCACAAATGGACAGGCAAAACATAGTGCGCCAATAATGTCGGGACGCTGAGTATTTCAAAGTCGGGCTTGACCGACTTTAGCTTTCTTACTTGTTTTGTTTTGAAGTTGGTGGTTTGGATTGGAGTCAAAGTCTTTGAAAATGATGGCAGACGTCCTCTAAACGATAAAACTAGAAGTCCATTTAACTGTTAAAATTAAAATAAATGCTCGAAATACTGGATTTCCCTAACTTGCGTAAGGGTGAGCGCGGAATTGCATCTTGACAAATGTTAGTTGAGTGCAATTCCAGACCCACAAATTTGACCTTTGAACGAAGCTTTCGATGAGGAAAGCTGTTATCTCTGTGGCAAATGTTTCTTCTGTTATTTTAATAATTATTTATTTAATTACTTTTTAATTTGTATGCGTATGGCGAATTCCACACATCGTTGCAGTAAAATTGTTCCGTTATGAAAGCATCCATTTTTATCCAGAAAAACGAAATGAAATAGTTGGAATATCTGCGTCGATCATTTCGTCGGAACGTATCAAATTCAATGGTGAATTCTTACATTCAAAAGTTATTTTAAGCAATAAAACGTTTTTCCCAGAGCACCTTAATTATTTTGCAATTTATTTTTTCAACGATTTTTTTCCGCATTTATATTCCCTGATAGCTTTCGATGTTAAAGCTTTTGGTTTTCTTATTAAAGAGCAAAATGGTTTTAAAAAAATAATTATTCTGAATGGATTGGGGTAATTTTTCTTCGCGGGCTGAGCGTGTGGGATTGTTCCATCCATCATCAGACAGACCGTCACGCTGCACAGTGGTCGAAAGCAATGATCGAGCGGCATTTAATTCAAATTTCAAAAGTTTTAAATCGATAATTTTTATTTTTATTTTTACGATTGGTAATACTTTATGGAGCAGCTTGACGTTTTCACCTTTGTTTTGCTTTCTATATTCGCGTAGCTATCAGCTGTCGAATACAACATATATTGCAGCAAGTGCATTGAAAAAATGTTGCGCCTTTTTACTCGTTGTTTGCATTTTGTCAAGATGAACGCAGTTCATTACACTATGGTAGTCGAAAAAAAAGACAAGAATGAATTCAACGGTTTCCCCCTATTTCGGGCATGAGGAATCTAACTGCATCATAATTTTTTTGAGTTATCGGCACGCCTTCATACAAAAGATTTTTTTAAAGCTTTTTTGACCCATATCTATGTAAGAGTTAAAGTTTGGTATTCTAAGCTAACAACCAAAATGTAGTCTGAGATATGCCAAGTAATTCTTCCGAAAACACCGTTATGATGAAATGTCGAAAAAGGGAGCTATACGTATTTAAAACTAAAAAATACCGCTTTTAATACTAAAAACAAAAAAAAGCAACAAAAAAAATTTGAGGCAGACTTAACTTTGCGATATATTATTTCTATGCCGATAAATTAAGAAATTAAAGAAGTGCTAACATATCTAACAAAATCAGGCTTAATAAAAAGTTAACTTTTTTTTTTTTGGAATTTTGAAGCCTGTACCTTAAAAAGAACTTGTTCTATTGAAACAAATGATCCACCTGTAGATAGAAAAGAGTGTCAGATTTCTACTGATGCTATTTATGTAAATTTTTGATCTTACATTTTTTCATATTCCGAGTGTTTTTTTTTTTTGTTTTGTATGTGTGTCCAAAACATCAACAACAATTTTTTTTTCTTCAACCCTAAACATTTTTTCAACACTATTAGCTCAACATCTGTCAAAAATTTCAATTTGTTTGTTATCTCTTTAAATCACAAATCAAATTAAGGTATTCAAAAAGACTAACGTTGGCGATAAGATCCCAATTATCGTAGTCCCAAACAAAAAATAGAATTTTAACTAACCCCCCTATTATGAATTTCTATACGATAGACGATAAACGCTTGGAAGCGTATCGTATGAAATCAGTTTTGATATTATCGTTTTTACACGCCCGATAGATTTGCAATTGTGTTAGTGTCAGTGATGTATGTTTACTTTTTTTTTTTTGAAAACAGCTGTTATTGTCAAATTATAACACATATTTTCAAAAGAGGTGTCAGTTGAATTTCAAAAATAAAAATTAAAATCCAAATGTTTACCTCAACATCGATTGCCTTTTTAATAACTCCAAATGACAATGAGACCCGCATTGAGGCAGTCGCAAGAAGGCAATTAAGGGATGCTTCACTTTTTTCAATTGAGTATTTCGCAGCTAGAAAAAATGTCCTCTAACGGTTAAAATTTGACCTCGACCACCATTCGCGAAATTCGCAAAAATTTGATTTTCACTATTTTCAATTGAGTATTTCGCAGCTAGAAAAAATGTCCTCTAACGGTTAAAATTTGACCTCGACCACCATTCGCGAAATTCGCAAACATTTGATTTTCACTATTTTGAATTGAGTATTTCGCAGCTAGAAAAAATGTCCTCCAACGGTTAAAACTTGACCATGCCCACCATCCACGAAAATTTTGTGCTTAATATTAGGTGTAGTAAAAAGAAATCCATTATTTTTCCAATAGATGGCGTTATTTATCTGCATCTCGCGTTGTATAAGTCCGATCGTGTTCCGCTAGGGGGCATTAGAAAGATGACAGTTCCTACTAAAAAAGCTTTTTCGACACTTTTTTGATTGATTGATTCAGTTTTGTTTGAGAGCTTGTCAAAGATGGACATCAGCAAAGAGAAAATTCGCTACATTTTACAGTTTTTCTTCGATAAGGGAGAAAACGCAAGCCAGGCGGCTGAAAATGTGAATAGCGTTTATGGACCTGATACTGTAACAGCCAATAATGCGCAATTTTGGTTTCGTCGATTCCGTTCCGGTAACTTCGATGTCAAGGATGCACCACGCACTGGAAGGCCAATTGTCGAAAATGTCGATAAAATCATGGAAATTATCGAGTCCGACCGTCATTTTAGCACTGTTTCGATTGCAAAAGAGCTAAAGATTGCACAAAAAACCGTTTGGAACCATTTGAATAAGGCTGGATACACAAAGAAGCTCGATGTATGGGTGCCACACGAGTTAACGCCTCATAGACCGAATTTCCATCTGCGAATCGCTGCTGAACCGCAACAAAATCGACCCATTTCTGAAGCGGTTGGTGACTGGTGATGAAAAGTGGGTCACTTACGACAACGTCAAGCGAAAACGGTCGTGGTCGAAACACGGTGAACCGGCGGAAACGGTGGCCAAGCCAGGATTGACGGCCAGGAAGGTTTTGCTGTGTGCTTGGTGGGATTGGCAGGGAATTATCTACTATGAGCTGCTCCCATACGGCAAAACTCTTAACTCGGAACTCTACTGTCAACAATTGGACCGTCTGAAGGAAGCAATCGCCCATAAGCGGCCAGCTTTGGCCACTAGGAGAGGAGTTGTGTTCCATCAGGACAACGCCAGGCCACACACATCGATAGTGACTCGCCAGAAGCTCCGGGAGTTTGGTTGGGAGGTTCTTCTGCATCCACCTTATAGTCCGGACCTGGCACCAAGTGATTACCATCTGTTCCTGTCCATGGCGAACAATTTTGCTGGTGAAACATTCGCTTCAAGAGAGGCTTCTGAAATTCGACTGTCTCAATTTTTTGCTAATAGGAACGAGGGCTTCTATGAGAGAGGCATAATGAAATTACCTTTAAAATGCCAACAAGTTATCGAACAAAACGGCGCATATTTGACCTCAATCGGGTCATTCTAACTATCTTAAATAAAGCCCTCAATTTAATGCAAAAATAATGGATTTCTTTTTACTACACCTAATAATAATCTCGAGTTTTAGAAGCTAAATCGAAGTATATATAAGGTATAAATAGATATCCAAGCTAGAACAACGAAAACGGCAGGAATTTTTTGTAAAGTTAATGTTTTAACATATTTTAGGCTGAGGAAAAGGTATGTGTGCAATTGGCTTAGCCGATGTTAACTGTTTTCCTTGTTTTTTATTAAAGTTTGTTTGTAAAGAGTAAAAAAATTTTCCAATTTCAATATTTTTCTGCGTATCGTACACAATTTTTCATCCGCTTGCATGCGTTTAAAATTGAACAGCTGATACGGTACGTATCGTATCGCAATACCATATATTAACGATATACGATAAACGCTAACTGTCAGATATAATACGATAAATTTCAATTCGTAATATGGCATAACAGAATGCAAGCGTTTATCGTGTATCGTATGAATTCATAATAGGGGGGTAAAGTATCAAAGTCCATAATATACTACAAAAAACTTTAAATAAAAACTGTCAACCCAATTATAACTAACCGTCGAAACGGAGCTTTTGACATTCTGTTACCACAATGTAAAATTAATTGGGTTCAGACGGTGCCATTGCGGTCGAAGTGCTGCGAAATAGTCAAATATAAAGAGAATCCTTTTTAAGATGTCATTTCTGATACTTCTTCTTTTGGTTTTCTCAGCTGATGAATGTTGCCAGAACTTTTTCACAGGGCAAACTGAAATTGTAGTGAAAATAAAAGGCTAAAAAAAAAACGGGAAAAATACTTTCATGCCTTTTTTTTTTTTGAAATAATTAGACTAATTTCCTTATTAATAAAAAGTTGTAATAGGGTTTATAAGTCGGATAGCCTAAAATGTTGTTCATAAACGCACCATGTGAAAGAATATAACAGAATTCTCTTATAAAGGCTTAAAGTATCGAATTTTATAGTGCTGTCAAAGCTTTTTGTGTAAATCTCCTGAAAAATCCATGCTTCCTAATGAGACAACCCCATTAAACTAAAATGCGTTTTTTTATAAAAAATTTTACGAATTTCTTATGAATAAAACTGTAAATATGCGTCCCAATTTCTCGCAGCTTTATTAGAATATCCTTGAAACAAAAAAAAAAATTTTTTTTTAAGTAAATGGGGAATCAAGTAAAATGTGCAAAGTGATTTTACTATTCTTGTGGAAATTCCGAAAAGTGGTTCATCGATCTCGTCGAGAAGCGGCTCATATCAACTCTTTGAAAGCTGTCCTAAAATATTAAAAGTTTCAAATGGAAGAGCAGATATACATACATACGTATTGCAAATTTCATTAAAATCGGCTAAGTTATCTTCCCCGCCAATGGGAAAAGGTTACTATGAAATAAAGCTGATTAAATTTTTGACAGAGCGTACATTAAAAAAATTAATTCGAATCTCATTGTGAAAATTAATTGTGCATATCTATAGGTGCATGTAAAATGTCATTTCACGAATTATTAAAAAAAAAAAGTTAAAATCTTTTTTGTTTTTCATGTTTCATTCGTCCCTCTTTTAAGGCTCTTAACTTTTCATTATTTCCCACGCTGCGATTAATTTTAATGTTATTCAATTGATTAACAAGCCAAACATAGAAGTCAAATTATTATGTTCAAATAGGTAATTGGATGACCACATAATCCCCTTAATGAAAACACATGTCCTATTGAATTATGAATTAAATACTGAATAAAAATTTTTTCACCGCTTTTAAATTATCATTTATTTAAATCTCCTCCGTTTTTGCCTCTTATTTTTTTTAAAAACATTTTTTCATTTATTTTTAGTTGCTCATAATCCTTAAAGACCATTGGAAAAACGAATCGAACACTCATTAAAAAAAGTTTCCATGCACCGAACATAAAATGAGCGTTTTTTATGGTGTTGTGGGATAATCACTTCATACATTATTCACTACATAACCAATCACATTGTATATTCAACGCTATACGGTATCCTGCCAACAAAACTCATAACCGTTGTGCCTACATCAAGTTTATATTCTCGCTATCTGCTTGGAAACTCGCTCATACATAAAATAACAAAAGGCAAAAAGTAACACACACACAGACACACGCACGCAAAGAGAAAAAGAACCCATAACAAAACTATCGACGCTTCTCTAGGCATAATGAGCTTGTGGAAGCGTATTATATCTCATCCAGAAATTGAACACCGCATGCAACTATATTATGATGAAAAAGGACTTGCCGACGTACGAGTCTTTTTCGCAGACTGGATGGAAAAACGAATTATGTAAGTATGATGCTCAGTGCATTGCTCCTAGTTCATTTAGCATTGCATCTGAAAAAAATTCGAAAATTTAATCAATTTTACCTGCATATGATATGATCATCGAAAGCAGAAAAAATTTTTGCTTAAATTCCATTAATGGGCACGGAAATTGTTTATGTAGTTATTTACGTATGTATTCTGCGAACAACTCGGTGGTCTCATCGCTCGTCGTTCTAATGAGCTTGAGGGATTTTATTTTTAACCATTATCTCGTATTTTCATACGCCGAATCGAACCGAAATCACAGCTTAATTGACAGTGAAAAGTTCATTTTCCAAACACACACCATCTATGCTAACATACATACATATAACACGGCGAACATCAACATATCGTCGTCCCGGAGTTATCTCCTCGTGTATCACAAAATCAAAAAATTTGAGATAAGCACGTTTTCTGTCGAGACTCCAGGTTGCTATACCTTATAGTTTACGAGATATTTGTTAGCTAAATAATTGTATATGCAAAAAAATTTTGATTTAATTTTTTATACCTTTTCCGAAGGAAATGGTATATTAAGTTTGGCTCGGAGTATGTAACATACCAAAATAGTCGCGATAGATATAGACATATATATATATTCTTGATCAGGGTGACAAGAGGAGTCGATCTAGCCATGTCTGTCTATCTCTCTGTCGGTCACACTTTAGTTTTTCGTAATTTACTCCTAAGCCATGAAAGATATCATATTGAAATTTGGCATGGACTTGAACCAGATAAATGTCCGAAAAACTGCATACAAATTTTTTTCGTAGTCCCTTCTTGGGTCATGGGAAGTGGTTCAGAAGTTAAAAAAATCACGATTTTTAACGTTTTTTCTGGATAACTTTTTTACTATACATCCCAGCTTATTGAAATTTGGTGTGTGTATAGCTACTATGTAGACTTAAGCTTTCGCTGAAAAAAAGTTGCGACATCGCTTCTGATTGTGTATTTTGCCGCTAAATAAAGTCGTCACTTGTGATTATATTTTGACCAATTCCACAATTCGCGAAATTCGCCAAAAAATTTTATTTTCTCTATTTTCAATTGAGTATTTCGCAGCTAGATATAACCACTAAGCATACAATATATGTTGTATGCTTAGTGATATAACGTAACCTTACGGTTATAATTTGACCATGCCCACCATTCGCAACAATTTTGTACTTAATAATAATTTCGAGTTTGTGAAGCTAAATCGAAGTACAGATAAGGTATAAATAGATATCCAAGCTAGAACAACGAAAACGGCAGGAATTTTCGTTAAGGTAATGTTTTAACACATTTTAGGCTGAGGAAAAGGTATGTGCAATCGGTTTAGCCGATGTAAACTTCTTTACTTGTTTTTTTTTTTTTTTGTTTCTTAATATGGTTTCCAGACGTACAACGAATAGAAATAAGGGTTTATCGTAACTTGTGAAGTAAAAGGCGTAGAAGCTTCAAATGCGCAACATAGGTTGACCAAGGCGAATGAAAGGTGTTGGAAAATAATTTATGTGGCCCGCCCACTGCCGCGCCCACAAATGGAGAGGAAAAACATAGTGCGCCAATAATGTCGGGACGCTGAGTATTTCAAAGTCGGGCTTGACCGACTTTAGCTTTCTTACTTGTTTTTGTTTTAGAAATCTGTGGCTGAGAAGAAGAACGACTTAACTCCACATTTCTGTTTTTTGAGAAAAATCTATTTGAAAGGTGTAGATGTTTAGGTCACGGGAAAAGAATAAGAAGAGCAATGTGTATCGTTTAAATAAGCACATTTTTAAGGTATCAGGTATGACTTTTGAATGCTAGATACTTTAATGCATAAAAAAAATTTCGCTATTTTATGCAGTGGCAAGTCGTTTTTCTCACGAAATGTGCAGTTAAGACATTTTTCAACAATAAGTTTATGATTTGGACTCCTTTTTTTATTTTTAAATGAAAAAAGGATACTCAAACAACAAATATCCTATATAAACTAATTAAAAAAAAATGAGTTAAGTCGTTTTTCGTGTCAAAAAACAACTTTTTTTTTCAAATTTTTATTAAATCATTTGCTCGTATATCCACTTTACAACACAGGTTGCGAAAAATAAGTTTGCGTAAACGATGAATTTTGAAAAATTCTTGGAATGAAAAAAAAACCCTGTAACTTAAAGAATTTTCCAAGTAACTTTAAATTAATGATCAGAAATAATAAAAAGTAAAGCTTGCTATATAAGGAAAACAAAATCATCGATTTTCACCGAGCCATTTTTTGTATGTACCATGTTAAACTTTAAACTTCAATTTCCCAACAAAAGGTTGATTGTGATATACGAGGAGATAACTCCGGGACGACGATATGAAACAAACCATTCATAATAATCAGAGCAAACATGCTGCCTTCATTAGCTGGACCGAATGCAATTCAATAATATTGAATTTGATTGTTTGTGTTGCAGTGGAGTATGTTACCCGAATGAAAGGATTGTACTTAATATAAGTGGAAATAATCAAGGGAAGGGCTTTAAACCAATGCAAATAACGCAATCGGTTGGAAATTTAAATCCATTTAAAGGGCAGCAGATTTATGGTTGATGAATTTTCGAAAATGTTTGCCGAAAACCCACAGGACAATACAATTAATTAATTTCGAAATTGAATACATTTGACATGTTTCAGCCAAGCAAGCATATTCCGAAATTGAGTCTGAAATATGTTGCAAAATAAAATAAAATTCAATTTGACTTTAATCTTATAAACGAAATTCAACCATTTCGATTTGGCAAACACGGGGTGTCGATAGGTGAGCACATGACTAGAAGCAAGAGTTCCGAGATATTTTGATTGCTCAACTAGCCCCGTCCCACTCCACACTAACATGTAGTTACGTGTCCTAACCTTTAGTATCCGACGAAGAAGTTTTATAAACACAGTGAAAATCGGCTATAACGATATCGAAGGGACAGGTAACAGAAATCAAGAAGAATTAGAATAGGAAACCAAACTTTACCTAAAATGTTCACCGCTATAACCGATAATCGTTGTAAGCGGTATCGTTATAACCGATTTTTACTGTATGTTAATAAAACTTACGTTTTTTCCGCCTCTCTTGTTCCAAATGCCATTCTCGCTCTCTTATCTCACTCTTACCCTCTTTTCTCTCACTCTTACACTCCCATATCTCGCATATCTTCCTCGCTCTCCTCTCTCGGTCTCCTCTCTCTCTCTCCTCTCTCGCTCTCTTCTCTCGCTTTCTTCTCTCGCTCTCATCTCTCGCTATATTCTCTCGCTTTCTTCTGTCTCTCTCTCTTCTCTCGCTCTCTGCTCGCTAAATGCTCGTTCGTCTATCCTTCTGCAGTCTTTAGCAATCTATAGGGCTGGGGCTCGATTGCTGTCGCAGGCTAAAAAAAAAAAGGTGTAGAAAAACGGGGGCTTGAAAGAGGCAAGTCAATTTTAAGGTAGAAGTTCTCATATGCCAGCCATAAAGTAAAGCAGGCATCTCCAAAATGGGAAGGGCATTTGTGTTAGTGAGCAAGAGAGCGAATGCGCTGAAAAAAATTTCAACAATAATTGCGTGCGCTCAATAAAATTTTCCATCTGAAAAAGGTCTACCATATTTGATAATATCATAAGAAATTAAGTTAGACAAAGACATTTTCAACTCATTTTGTTTTATTTTAGCTACTTTTACATTTTCTATTTCTTCGATTCTTGAAATCCACAGTTTAAATTTTTGCAATACAGATTCTTTTTTATCTTTAAAAACCTTTTCCCTTTCCACGCCATGGATTTTATTGAACTCAGAATGTTGACTATCAACATGTTTTCTTAAAAAAGATTCATTCCTTGTTTTAAATGACTTCCCACATATAACCCAAAGCATGTTCTCAAAAGCAGTGGGGATCATAAAGTAGGCTTTGCATTCCATTTTGATAAAATATTTTTTAAGTGTTTTTTAAAAAAAAGTTGCGCAGACCCGCTCGAAGTGTTTTCGTCGGGCGATTGCTACCGACTAAAGAAAGAGCGTAAGGCATACGTGTGAAGTGAGCGAGAAAAATTTTTCTATGGCGTGGAGGTCTCTGAAGTAAAGTCTCCATCACGCCTTCAAAAGCGTCATTCACAAGCTCTTTCAAAAAAAATATATTGTTGCATAAATATTTGGTTGAATGCTTTTTATTCCTCAAAATTTTTATTTAAATAAGTATAAGGTTTTTATTTCAGAATTTTCCACTTACTTATTCACAAAAAAGGAAAAAAATGTGTCTTGTCCGACATGGTTTTTAAACCATTCCGTATTAGAATTCTTCAACTAAATGGTAAGCGAAAGAGGTAACAAACGAATTTTCAATTACATCGCCATGTCAATTTTCATCGATTTTGGTAAGTGGTAGACATGTGCTGTATAGATTACCTCGCTCGCTTACCCAACTCGATTTAAGAGCTTCGAAATATACTTTTGTTCCTCATGCCAGTTTAACTTAATCAAATATGTACCTTTGCTACATCTGAATTTTTCAAAAATGTTCATATACAAGTAAAATTGCACTGTGCTAGTTCAAAAAACCGACAGACCGCTTTCATATCTAGAAATAATAACTTAAATATTCTTAAATATATTAATACAATAGTGATACATGATTTTTTTAGATTGGCTCAGTTAACGGAGATTTTTTGCTTTTAAATGGTGGATCCCTAAAGCATGCAAGTATTATGAAATTAAATGCCCTGTGCGTGGCACAGTGACATTTCAGCGGCAAAAATAGGTTTTTTTTACCATCCTAATTTTATGATTTGTCGATTTAATCTAACTGAGAAAACTCTGGATAAGAATAATTCAAAACTGTTTTTTTCAAAAAATATAATTGTTTTATATAAAAAATTAAGCTAAAGATGGAAAATGTTTTTTCTTCGAAAAATTGAAAAAAAAACTTTCAAATTGGTTTCCATTTTTTTCGGATTAAATCTACCACTGTTGCTATAAAGGTGATTTTTTATAAAAATTTAGAGTTTGATTTTTAAAAGGAATTAAAAATTGTGGCATTTTATTGAATATCGAAGAGGAGGTGGGCTATTAAAAATTCTACCTTGAAAATGGCGCCTTTCCTTTTTTCAATGAACAAAAAATTTATATGCTTTGTCGTGCTTTGTCTTCTAGTTCATAAAAAATAAAAGTCTGGAGTCTGTTCTAACGATCTATGAAAAAAAATTTACCGCCCACTTACGATTGTTTCGATAAAGTCCATTTTTATGTTAAAAATCACCGCGCAAATGTCTGGATGTTAAGAAAAAATTCATTGCATATATTAAGGATGATCAGTATTCATTAACGCTTTATTATAATTTCTGATGGCAATGTTTATAAGAAATTAAGAACTAACTAAGAAATTACAAAAACAAAACATTATATTAAAATTTTTGTTTACGAATGTGAGAACATACGAAACTACGATGCCATTTATACTGAAAAGACAGTTATCCAGTGGAAGTACCCCTAGGGACTGTCAGATTTGAACCATTTTTTGTATATATTCGTTTTTGTGTATAAACAACATTCTGACAAAGTTTCATTAAAATCGGTTGAGTTTTAGATGTAGCTGCCATACAAAACTGCATGTGGGGGTCTATGGGGGGTACCCGAAGGGGTGAACCGATTTCGATAAATTTTAGTTTATATCTTAATGACCTCAACTTACATCCACATACCAAATTTCATTGTGATAGGACTATTCCTTCTATTTTTTGTCACACGATGTATGGAGCAATCCCACTGTGCGTGGTTTGAACTTCAGAGCTCTCAGTGGCTAGTCATTTGCTTTCCCATTACGATGTCTTGTCAAATAACATCACTTCTTAAAGTTCCTTTTGGAAACAGTATCTTTAAACTGAAAAAATATATTTCGAAAATCGAAAGTCAACAATTTTACTTCCCCTAAAAGTATGCTGTGATGGGACGATTACAACGAAGAATTGCACAGGAATTCTACTAAATACAAGTAATTAACGTTATCGTCATTATTAGAGCGTGTATTTTTAAGCATTTATAAAATTGAAGCGTACTTTATGGGGCAAAAAATTTGTTAAATTTACATAAAGTTAAGATTCAAATCGATTTTTAGCCTATTTAAGACTTTTTCAAAGCTAGGAAATCCCCTTGAAGTTCAAACTCGCTACTTATTTCCAAAATGGTGATAAGAAAAAAAATATCCCCCCACAAAGTATGCATCAAATTTATAAATGCTTAAAAATACACGCTCTAGTCATTATTCTGTCAACAACATGGGATAAACATACACAGAGAAAAAAATCAACCAGAAAACTGGTTAAATCAAAAGGAAAAACATACAAAACGGCTTCAACAAGGAATATTTTTAATTTAACAATTTTTCTTGTTGGAAAAGTAAAGATTTTCCTTTTGAATCAAACACATTTCAGGTTGACTTGAAATGATAATTTTCCAAAATGGATTTAAATTTAAATTGTTGCACCAACCACGGACATAGTTGAAATGACAAGATAATTTTTAAAATAAAAGCAAATTTTCTTAAATAACCCTATACAAGAATAAATGTGAAAACAAATTTAATGAACGTTCAAAGCAAATTGCCACAGAGCCCTCTGCTGAACATTACCCCAAAAATAGCCATCGGATGGCCTTCATCCGATTTTGTCACTCCGTTGTCGTGACTGCTTTCGCAAAGCTTAAAGAGTTCCAAGATGTATAAATATGTTATATGTCCTATTTTATAAACCAAATGAGAATTATACCGAACGAAAAGAAATGTAATTAAACATATTTCTATTAAAATCAAAAATAATGTTTTTGACTCAACCATTTTTTCTTTTGAAATTTTTGTTCTGCTCGAAAATCAAAAGGACTGTGAATAACAATGCGTCCTTTAAAAAAAATTATGTTCGCTCAGTGTATGTATCTATTTTTTAAAGAAATTATTCATAATTTTTAAGCCGCGATATCTCAAAAACTAGAGCCAATTTAAAAAAAAAAAAACGGTTGACGGGACTGAATTCAGCGCCCTCCAATTAAGTTTACCAGATTTGTCTCCATGTTGTCGGTAAAAAAAGAAGACCAAGTTCAAGCACAGTGTTATTAAACCCGATATTACAGTGTATACTTAAGTTAAGGAAGCTTGAAGACTTAAGAACACCTTAAGTGTCAAGCGGTTTAACAGTCAATTTTTATCCAAAACTCACGAAAATTGTTTTCGGCAAACAAAATTTGAAAAAACCTATATTTTTTGTTTATACACAGAGAAAAAAACTTGTAGTAAATTCAAGAGTGCGACGCTCTTAGAGAAAACGCTCTTGAATCTAAAGGATTTAGCTTTAAACCCAACAATGAAAACGCTCTTGGCTATCATTTAAGAGTGAAAGTAGTAACTTTAATAGTGAATCCGTAGATTTAAATACTTTCGCATTTAAAGTTCGGATTTTTACAGCTAAACTGTTATTCCAACTACATTTTATTGAATTTGTTAAGAGCGAAACTATTTAAGTTAAGAGCACTGAGCACTTAATTACATTTCTTTTCGTTCGGTATAATTCTCATTTGTTTCATAAAATAGCACATATAAGACATTTATTCATCTTAGAACTTTTTAAGCATTGCGAAAGCAGTCAAGACAACAGAGTGACAAAATCGGATTAAGTCCATCCGATGGCTATTTTTGAGGTTATGTTAAGAGGAGGAAACACATTTTTCTGAAATTATTTTTGCGAATAGATAATAAAATTATCTACAGCTGTGCATTTTTAATCAACAGTGTCACTTTTGGAAATTATTAAAAGTTTTCAATTTTAAATCAAAATTTTCGCTTTTGGAGATTTTAAAAGCTGTGCATTTCAAATCCACCGTTTTGGCGCTCGGAAATTTTAGAAGCCACCTTTCTTAACGCAACAATTTCGCTCTTAGAAAAAATATCAGTTATAACATTGTTGGTTTAAAAGCTAAAAACTCTTGAGATCATTTTAAGAGCGAAAATTGTTGGGTTAAGAGCGAAATTGGTATAATTTACAGTTATTTTTTCTTTGTGTACTTTTTTAAAAATTCGTAAAATTAGTGAAATTCTTTCATTAAATTAAATTGAAAACTTATTTAAGGAGCACTTAAAATTTTTACTGTTCAAATGCTTTACAGACTTAAGCTTTATTGAAGTGCTAAGGAGACCTTAAGTATGCACTGTAATATCGTTCCTAAGCCTCATAATTTAAGCTCTTTTTGCACACAGATGAAATCCCAATCAATTTGTGTCATGGAAACGCGTGCTAAAAGAGAGTGGTTAAAGTAAAAAAAAAACCCTTTCGGCTACGTATTTGTTTAAAAGCGTTTCAATCTTTATTTCGAATGGTCCGGTTTTTTGGCCGTTTTTAAAAAAATTTCTTGCACATATGTGCTGTGTCGGTTATTTTATTGTCAGGCTCGCCTGACTATAACACTTTTATCTGGGTTTTTTTTATCTTTAATTTATTTTGCCGCACTTAACGAGTCCTTATATTCCCGATGCAGTCACCATCCACTCGTAATTGTAGCCGCAAAGTGGACTTTATAATCGGATTTATGAGAAAGGGAGGCAATAGCATTTAAATGTCATCCAATGCTCCTATTCAATAGCTACTTATGTGCTTTTATCAGAATGAATATTGTAAGAATGTATAATTGATAAGTCGGCCCGCGATGACGTACAAGTCATTGTAATAGGACGTAATGGTATTTTTAATGGGAAAAGTGCACGCATTTTGAAAAAAAAATAAAATGCAATTTTACAGCAATTTGTCGTCCTTTTGTAATCCGCTTTAGAATGGAAAATTGTGTTCATACTTATTATTACAAAATAATGGGGTAGAGTCCTTTTGAAAACGACGAAGGCAAGAAGGTCTCATATTTTATGCTAATATGACAACGTTTTTTTTTTTTTAATGTCTAAAAATGTTGTCTTAGAAGACCTATGTATTCTGATTTTAGACATGCAAAAAGGACATTGATGATATATAGACTTTGGTAAAGAGGTCTTTCATTTAACTCATTCATTTGTTGGTTTCTCTGTTTATATTTTTGCAGGTCAGAAGGTGTTACAACAACCTCCATAGAATTGTATAAGCAGAACGCGCTTAATTTCTATGAGGATCTAAAACAGCAATTGGTCCTGCTAGGCAATAATAATTTAATGAAATATAAGTTACCTAAAATTTGTACGAGCATAACAGAAACTTCAGCCGTGGATCTTTATTCTCATATACGAAACGGACTTCAGAAGGAGATTGAGCTTCTCGATCAAATGCCACAAAATCCATTCGGGATCTCCCCGTTCGGGGTCGGGCTGGTCGATATACCGCCAAATTCGAATAATTTTGGAATAGCTGCTGCGGCTGTGAATCCCGGTGGCATGGTTACGGACATGCATCCAGCGACTATAGCTACCGATAGTGAATTATTTAATGTACGAACGCGTATTGGGGCGCTGCGAAACGAGGTCGAGGGTCTTCGACTGGCCATACAACGAATCCACGATGAGTTCGAGAACTTTCATAGCTATCTAAATGAGTTCAATCATGCGAAACATACAATGACACAACAACAAATTATCGATGGCGAACGTCAATTGAACGAAATGTATCGAAGGCTAACAAGTTCGAAAAAGCGCTCGGTCGACGATTGCCGACGTGTCATCACCGAGTATGATATAATGCAGACAATGGTCATTAACGAATTAAAGAACTGGCAACGTAATCAGGCCCTGTCCGGCAATGGTGCCAGATTTCGTGATAATCTCGATGAAATACAACAATGCATAGAGGTGCTTGTCGAACTTGTCTGCACTATACGTGGCCTATTGCGTATATTGGGCCTAAATGTTCCCGAAGACAATAAGGAAGTTGAACAGCTATTGGATCATGTACGAGAGGCACAGCAACTTTTGGTGCTATCATCATTCATCGTCGAGAAACAGCCACCACAAGTCATGAAAACAAATACCAGGTATGTAGACGAATAGATAAAACAACTTAAGAAAGAAAACTAACAAATAAATTAACAAGAGAAAAATGGGAACAAAGGGAGAACGTGAGAGTGAAACAATGGAAGAAAAACCCAGTATATAAAAATGCAGTAAAAAATTTAATAAAAAATAAGGCATGGAAATAAATATTTTAGTCAAAAATACAATCCAATGCAAATCAATAAGAACTAAAAAAAAAAATAAAAAATAAAAAATTATAACAAAAAATATAATAAAATTAAAATAAATAATATAAATATAAGTGTTTATTACTTATAAAAATAAAATAAAAAATAATAATAAGAATTTGTAATAAATAAAAAAACGTAATCAAATAACAATAAAAGAAAAATTAAAAATTAATAAAATAAATAAAATTAAAAAAATATAAATAAAAAATTAAACTTAAAAAAATTTAAAATATAAAATATATACAGAAATAAAAACAAAAAATAATAACGAAAAAATAAAAAGTAAAAAGTTAATATAAAAAAAAAAAAATTAACTAAAAATACTTAAGTATAAAAAATTATGAATAAAAATCAGAAATAATAGATAATAAAAATAATCAAATAATAGATAATAAAAGAACACTAAAAATAAAAAATATGTAAATAAAATAAATTAAAATTAAAAATTTAATTTTTTTAAATGAATTTTTTTAAAATTTAAATAAAAATAGAATAATAAAAAATAAAAACATTAAAAAATTAAAACATTTAAAATAAAAAGCATTAAAAAAACAAATTTAACAAAATTAGAACTAAAAATAATAAATAATGGAGCAAAAATGCTCATTTAAGATGGAACACATAACTGAAAATCAATATTAATTCCAAGATCTTTTTTCCTCCATTAGGTTTGCTGCGACAGTACGATGGTTAATTGGTTCAAAACTTGGTGTTTACATGAACAATCCCACAGTGGAATGTATAATTCTGTCAGGTAAAGTCTACATACATTTAGTTATGCCTTTTAATTTAATAATTAGTGGTTCATAACAGAGGCTCAAGCACAGCGTCACTCTCAGCATCGCATGGGTGAACCAACAATGTCCAGTGGAGCACCACCATCTTCAGGTGAAATTTTAAACAATGTCGGCTCAATGGAGTACCAACAAAGTACCGGTACATTTTCTGCTAACTTCAGGTAAAACTTTTGCCCTGAAAATTATTCCATCATAATACAATCTCATGATTGTCTGATTCTAGAAATATGCAATTGAAGAAAATTAAACGTGCTGAGAAGAAAGGAACCGAAAGCGTTATGGACGAAAAATTCGCATTGCTTTTCTTTGCAACAACAACTTTAAATGATTATAGAATTCAAGTAAGTCATCCAAGGACTAACTAACCAAGTTGAATCGTTCATTCTCTTTCTTTTTTTTTTTTAGGTTTGGACTCTATCCTTGCCGGTTGTGGTTATCGTACACGGAAATCAAGAGCCCCAATCATGGGCAACTATAACCTGGGATAATGCATTCTCCGATATATCTCGCGAACCATTTCAAGTACCGGAGAGAGTTTCATGGTCTCAGCTTTCATATGCGCTCAATACGAAATTCAGTTTTTCGACCGGAAGAGAGCTCACGCAGGAAAATCTTAACTATATATGTGAGTCCTTTGAAACAGGAGAAATCGAAATATTTCATTATTATTGTCATGTTTTCGCCAGATGAGAAGCTTTTCCGCAACGATGGTATGGGTGGCGATGATAAAAACTACATAACATGGGCACAATTTTGTAAAGAACCATTACAAGATCGTGCGTTTACATTTTGGGATTGGTTTTATGCCATCATGAAATTGACCAAAGATTACATACAAGCCTTATGGCAAGCGGGTCTAATCGTTGGTTTTATAAATAAAAGCAGAACACTCGAGGACTTGGGCCAAAAGCGTGTGGGTACATTTTTATTACGATTCTCAGACAGTGAATTAGGTATGTAAAAATATAATTCTCCTATATAAATACATCTTATATTAAATTCACAATTTTATATTATATGCATAAACATACGTACAATTTAAAATGAATTCTTTCAGGTGGCATAACGGTTGCATTCAAGAAAGAGGATAATCAAGTCTTAATGCTTGCACCATGGACGGCCAAGGACTTACAAATTCGTGCATTAGCTGATCGCATATACGATTTACCAGTTTTGGACCGCGTCTATCCGAATGATCTTGATAAGAATGAGGCATTTGGTGCATTCTATACACAAATCAATGGTAGAAATTGAATATATTATTTTATACTTTAAATTGAGTATTTAGCTTAACTATCTTGTTTTCAATAGAAACACCCCGAAATGGATATGTTCTAAATACGATAAGGGCACATGTTCCTGAGATCGAAGGTATTCCCATGAACGCTACGCCACAACATCAAATGCAGTCACCCCACCCGCACGATATACAAATGACAAAGTAAGTTGATTGTTTTCTATTATTTGTTTTTTCTGTCTAACCATTTGAAATATATTACCAACTCATATTCGTATTTGTTAATTCACACTTCACATATTACAGTCTCTTCTTTTGGCTGTTTGATAATTTTTTTTTTTTTTGCTTTATTTTAAAAAATTTTTTCTAACAAGCGAATCTTTTGCACAGTTACCTATCCAGAAAAAAAAAATGTGTATTAATTACTCTGAGTGTAAACTTAAAGCAAGGGGGTTTCATTTAAAACTTATCTCGGACAGGTTGTGAATGGTCTTTAAAATCCAGAACTTCTAGGATATTTTGTGGTAAATTTCAAAATATTTTTTTTTTTGTGAATCAAACTCTAGTTTTCCTCATTCGTTCACAATGTACAGATAAGCGGCACATTCCACGGTATTACCGTAAAAGTATAAAAATAACTTTATTTCCTTAATTTAATATGTATGCTATACAGCACGTGCAGTACTCCTGAGAGCATAGGGTGGATTCTGTTTATTGGGTACATGTTTATCTTATCAGGCTGGACGACCTATGTCAGCTTCAATAGATCAATTATTGTTTGCCAGTCACCGTGCCGTTGACCCTTTTCTGAGTTCTTCCGCCACCATATCATCCTTTATGACCCTAGGACGTTACAAAGCGTTGACCTCTGCTCCGAATAAGTCCGAAAAGTTCAAGCAGTTTACGTAAACTGCTTAAAATGCACTGTTATACACTGGTTAAAATTATCCGAAATTTATAGAAAGACGACACAATTCAACACAGTGTCCATTTGAATTCACCCGATTCTGATTCCCATAGCGATAACTGATAGAAATCCCTGATTAAAAATTTCTTTTCGCTTATGTTTTTTCTTACAAAACATAAGTATACTTACTTCAACTCTCATTTTTATTCTAGTAATTTTTTAAAGTGTTTTTATTAAACTTATAAAGTTCCTCGAATAGGATAATTTATTATAAATTCTTTTTTGATTCATTTTGGGTTTTAAAATATAATTTTTTTTTTCGCATTTTAAAATAATAAACTTTGCTTTAATTCAAAAGAGACTAGATTGCAATACTTCGCGAAAAAAAAACAAAACAAAAAAAAATACTTATAAAATAACAAAGCACTACAATACAAGTACTTTCATCTATTGTACCATATTTCGTCACGGTTTATTTCTGTACTAAACAACGACAAAAAGAAAAACGGACTATTGTTAATAAAATGTATTTTCATTAATTTTTATTGATTTTGGAAACTTCAACCAATCTTACACTCACTTCTACAACAATCCTACTGCTGTTGGAAATTAAATCTATCTTGACTGCTTTAAAAAACTGAAAAAAAAAAAAATTAAAATAAAAAATGAAACATAATAATATGAAATAAAGCAGCAACAGCTATTCTGCTGGGTTCAGTAACTTCGATAGTTACAATGCAGATTTTAACGTTTACGCCAATGGCAATGGTGCTGCAGATTCAACAACGCCAGTGACATACGATGAAATTGATTGGGATAAATTTTGAATTTGTTGATATGATGACTAACATACATATGCAATATGAATAATCAACACAACAATAAGTCTGAATATAGCGTATTTGGTGAAATGAAAAGATATCATTACGAAAATCAACTCTGAACCAACAATCAATTGTAGGAATTTGTGTGGTGTGGATTGGAACGTATGAAAGCCTGTTCTAATTGATGAAACCGAAAAGCAAGGTATTTTTTTCGTTTCTTTTAATTTCAATTTATATTGCTTGATGCAAAGTTTTGTTCTTGCGCTCTCATTTTTTTTTTTTTTTGTTTGTTCTTTTCAATGAAGGCTTAAAGTCCTTTATGTTTGTTTTGTTTGGACATTTTTCGGGCTTCAACCACTATCAACCAATGTGCATATCACGAGGCAATTCGATTTAATACGTTCATTCACAGCCACATTCTCATTCACTTACTAACAAAAAAAAAAATTTTTTTTTAAATTAGAAATCTAGAATAAAATTGCAGTAAACAACATTCATTTTATCGATCGATCGCTTCATAATTCTGTTTGTTTGTTTGCTTAACAAGCTATCCTGAGGCAGGATATTGTATATAGTTCTTGCCGGCATGTCACAGAAATCGCCATCGTCTAAAATTGAAGATTTTGACAATTTTATGTACACAAAAAACAGTCTCCGCAGGATTTCTCCCAACTTTTATATCTCGGAGCTGTGCATAGATATATATTCTTATCTTGAAATGTGAAAGGGAAACTGGATCGTCATGATCTTTGGACCAATTTAAATTCTATACGATTTTTCAGTTCATTTCTGCGACATCCCCGTTAATAACAGGTTGGCTGATAAGTCCCCGGTCTGACACATAGATGGCGTCTCTAGTATTAAATGCATATTATTTTTATATAGTGGCAACCTTCAAATGATTCGTGTCAAAATTTGACGTCTGCAAGTCAATTAGTTTGTGAGATAGAGCGTCTTTTGTGAAGCAACTTTTGTTATTGTGAAAAAAATGGAAAAAAAGGAATTTCGTGTTTTGATAAAATACTGTTTTCTGAAGGGAAAAAATACAGTGGAAGCAAAAACTTGGCTTGATAATGAGATTCCGGACTCTGCCCCAGGAAAATCAACAATAATTGATTGGTATGCAAAATTCAAGCGTGGTGAAATGAGCACGGAGGACGGTGAACGCAGTGGACGCCCGAAAGAGGTGGTTACCGACGAAAACATCAAAAAAATTCACAAAATGATTTTGAATGACCGTAAAATGAAGTTGATCGAGATAGCAGAGGCCTTAAAGATATCAAAGGAACGTGTTGGTCATATCATTCATCAATATTTGGATATGAAAAAGCTCTGTGCAAAATGGGTGCCGCGCGAGCTCACATTTGACCAAAAACAACAACGTGTTGATGATTCTGAGCGGTGTTTGCAGCTGTTAACTCGCAATACACCCGAGTTTTTGCGTCGATATGTGACAATGGATGAAACATGGCTCTATCACTACACTCCTGAGTCCAATCGACAGTCGGCTGAGTGGACAGCGATCGGTGAACCGTCTCTGAAGCATGGAAAGACTCAAAAGTCCGCTGGCAAAGTAATGGCCTCTGTTTTTTGGGATGGGCATGGAATAATTTTTATCGATTATCTTGAGAAGGGAAAAACCATCAACAGTGACTATTATATGTCGTTATTGGAGCGTTTGAAGGTCGAAATCGCGGCGAAACGGCCCCATATGAAGAAGAAAAAAGTGTTGTTCCACCAAGACAACGCACCGTGCCACAAGTCATTGAGAACGATGGCAAAAATTCATGAATTAGGCTTCGAATTGCTTCCCCACCCACCGTATTCTCCAGATCTGGCCCCCAGTGACGTTTTCTTGTTCTCAGACCTCAAAAGGATGCTCGCAGGGAAAAAATTTGGCTGCAATGAAGAGGTGATCGCCGAAACTGAGGCCTATTTTGAGGCAAAACCGAAGGAGTACTACCAAAATGGTATCAAAAAATTGGAAGGTCGTTATAATCGTTGTATCGCTCTTGAAGGGAACTATGTTGAATAATAAAAACGAATTTTGACAAAAAAATGTGTTTTTCTTTGTTAGACCGGGGACTTATCAGCCAACCTGTTAATATCCAAAAATTATTGACAGAAGGAATTTAATTATTTATCATGAGCCTTTGATAGGTATAGAAATTAACTTTTCTTTTACCTTTGTAATTCCATTCAGGGAGACAACAGTAGTCAGTAGTCACTTCTATCAAAATACTTATATATTAGGTGTAGTAAAAAGAAATCCATTATTTTTCCAATAGATGGCGTTATTTATCTGCATCTCGCGTTGTATAAGTCCGATCGTGTTCCGCTAGGGGGCATTAGAAAGATGACAGTTCCTACTAAAAAAGCTTTTTTGACACTTTTTTGATTGATTGATTCAGTTTTGTTTGAGAGCTTGTCAAAGATGGACATCAGCAAAGAGAAAATTCGCTACATTTTACAGTTTTTCTTCGATAAGGAAGAAAACGCAAGCCAGGCGGCTGAAAATGTGAAGAGCGCTTATGGACCTGATACTGTAACAGCCAATCATGCGCAATTTTGGTTTCGTCGATTCCGTTCCGGTAACTTCGATGTCAAGGATGCACCACGCACTGGAAGGCCAATTGTCGAAAATGTCGATAAAATCATGGAAATTATCGAGTCCGACCGTCATGTTAGCACTGTTTCGATTGCAAAAGAGCTAAAGATTGCACAAAAAACCGTTTGGAACCATTTGAATAAGGCTGGATACACAAAGAAGCTCGATGTATGGGTGCCACACGAGTTAACGCAAAAAAAACCTCATAGACCGAATTTCCATCTGCGAATCGCTGCTGAACCGCAACAAAATCGACCCATTTCTGAAGCGGTTGGTGACTGGTGATGAAAAGTGGGTCACTTACGACAACGTCAAGCGAAAACGGTCGTGGTCGAAACACGGTGAACCGGCGGAAACGGTGGCCAAGCCAGGATTGACGGCCAGGAAGGTTTTGCTGTGTGTTTGGTGGGATTGGCAGGGAATTATCTACTATGAGCTGCTCCCATACGGCAAAACTCTTAACTCGGAACTCTACTGTCAACAATTGGACCGTCTGAAGGAAGCAATCGCCCATAAGCGGCCAGCTTTGGCCAATAGGAGAGGAATTGTGTTCCATCAGGACAACGCCAGGCCACACACATCGATAGTGACTCGCCAGAAGCTCCGGGAGTTTGGTTGGGAGGTTCTTCTGCATCCACCTTATAGTCCGGACCTGGCACCAAGTGATTACCATCTGTTCCTGTCCATGGCGAACAATTTTGCTGGTGAAACATTCGCTTCAAGAGAGGCTTCTGAAATTCGACTGTCTCAATTTTTTGCTAATAGGAACGAGGGCTTCTATGAGAGAGGCATAAAGAAATTACCTTTAAAATGGCAACAAGTTATCGAACAAAATGGCGCATATTTGACCTAAATCGGGTCATTCTAACTATCTTAAATAAAGCCCTCAATTTAATGCAAAAATAATGGATTTCTTTTTACTACACCTAATACAATGACTAAGTCGTTAGCGCCGATTTTCTTTGTAGTGGCTTTATCGCGTCCCAACGTAAGGGTCTCCTTTTCCGGCTTCCAATTTCCAATTCATTCTGTCTTGGGTTTCTGCATTTCTCTGAACTATTGCTACTACGTATCTGTGATTTTTGTTTTTATATATTATATAATAATTGCTTCTCTTGTTCTAATTGAATAAAATTTTTTACGAAGGAGGAATTCAAACCAGTTTTGGGAGAAATAATTTTTAAAAATAGCAGATTTTATTTCACACATGGGAGTGGTAAACGAAGATCTTTGCAGGCTTTGCAAGTCGGAGCAAGGAAACAGCGGAGCATATTCTGTGCAAGAATAATTGACCCTCAAGCAATCAGTCGCTTTAGTCCTTTAAAGATTCTGAGATTCGTAAATAGTCTCAACATACTCTAGGGCAACATGGGCTGCACAAGAGATATTTTAGGTCGTGGTGCTCTCAACGCCTTAATTGATAATAAAATTTCAAATTTCTTTATCAATCCTGAATTTTTTTTTCCAGTTATCTAGGAACATAGTTCAGCCTAATTTTCCCGCTAAAATTGCTAAAGTTTTTAAATAATAGTTCTTCATAGAACCCCGAAATATTTTGAAATTCCGATACCAGATAATACACTGCGGAATTCTTTTTGAACAAACTGCAAATTTAACGTAATCTTTATACAATTTTAGAAAGTGTCAGTATTAAAAGGCCTCTTTCTGGTAAGGATCAGCATAAACCTCTTAAAAATCTTCTCCTCTTTGAGATGTTCATTTTTGTCACACTCAAGTCAGGACAATCTTTTGTATAAATTTCTCGTGTCGCGGTGCTTGATACCAAACTCCTCCGAAACGGCTATTTTTCATGCTCCTAAACCTCAATGTTTGGTCCCATCAAACACTTTCTTTTTTTGGTATTGCCCCGACGTATGAGCAACGTTATTTCAAAAGAATATGATCCCAGTTGGAAAATCAAGCATGGATGCCCGTAGTATTCATGATTCATGCGTTGATAATTATGCATGATGCGTGGATTTCATGTTCACATTCTGATCGCCGTGGCGCCGAATGGAAGCTAGCCTAGTGCTTAAGTGCTAGGTCTTCCAGCCGACTGAGCCGGGTTCAACCTCTAGCTCTGTTGAGAATTTTTTTTTTGAATTATCTAAGTTTTTTTTTTATTTTTACATTTTAATTAAATTTTTTTAATAGAAAATCTTGCAACAAAATATTTTTTTTCTAAATTTCTCCCATATTAAAATGTTTTTTTAAATATTTGCTGAAAATACATTTTTTTTCTTTGAAAATTCTATGCGCGCGTTTCAAAGCAAACTTGATCAACAAAAAACTCAAGTTAGCGTTTTGACAAGAAAATTCAATTTGCCTATACAGTGTAATGGTAAAGACACCGACTTTACCAACCGAGTGGTTAGTGGTTCGATTCTCGGACGAGACGAAAAAAATAAAAAAAGTTAGAAAAGTACAAAGTTTTTAAATAAAAAAATAAGAAAAAAAAAACATTACAAGAACCTTTTTTTTTTCTTAATTTATTTAATTTTTAAAAAACAAAATAACATTGTTGAATCATTCGTGGTAGGGAACACATGTTTCATGTGTTCTCAAGCATTGTTGAATTATGCATAGTAGGGAACACATATTTCATGGGTTCCCAAGCATTGATAAAACATTTTTCGTCTATGCATGATTTCCTATGACAAGCCTTTAAAAAAAGAAATGAATAGGAATGAAAGGTTGGCATGCATGCTAAAAACCCTTAAGAGGCATGATTCATGCATATTTCATGAACATATTTCCAACTGGGATGGGTCGTAATATTACGTATACGTCTTAGTTTTAAAATTAATGAACTGCTTTATTTCAATTTATGAAAGATAAATTTGTAATTTTTAAAAAGAAAATCATGTGTCCTTGAACGTCAAGGTAAAGAGGGAGAACGACGGATAGAAAGAGATCTGCCTATTATAAGTTATAGTATTTTGACACATTAGTATCTTCTCAGGCGGTAAGAAGTTCTCCGGATCAGAATTAGTGTACAATAAAAATAGAATTTATTTTTTATAAGAGAAAACAAAAAATTGAATAGCTTTTTTAAGTTTTTTTTTTATTATTTATTTTTTATTATTTGATTGTATTAGCCAGTTCTCGGTATATTCTCAAAAGGATAGACTGTGTGTCAAGGTGCTTACACACTTGGCTTTTAACAAGTAGTTTGCTTTCGTTTGTCAATTGTAGTTGGTCAAAAAGCACTTTCAGCAGGCCAAAGGTATTCTTAGAAGAAAGCTTTTGAGCAGGAAAACTTGATTCTTCTGGAAGTAAAAGCGCTTTACTTGCCAAGTGGAGAAGCACCTTCAGACGCATTGTGGAAAAAACAAATTTTTTTTTTTTTATTGAACCATTCCAACCCTTCAGACCATGCTTTTACGGCGAAAACAATGCAGTCAATTGGCACCACATAATTTTAAAGTGCACTAAGAATCTTGTAATGCGTGTACAAAAAAAAAAAAAAAAAAAAAAAACCATAAAAAAGCAGGGTTGATATGATTTAAATCAGTTGATTTTAATCAGTGATTTAAATCAAGATTGAATTCAGTCATTTAAATCCGGATGACTTTTTGGCGTATATGATAAGTCCAAAACTGCCTCAAGAGCAATTATCAGAGAACGAATCTGAAGAAGCCCTAACAATTTTAGGTAACACCTACGGATAGACAGAAGTAAAATTCATAATAAAAATACTACAATTGAAAGCAAAAACTGGGCCGTTTACAGGAGTTCTAATGAACGAAGAAATTGTAAAAAATACCAATACTTTAGACTGGTGGCGAGCAATAGATAGCATGAAAAAATGCATAACGGAACAAGAATTCAAAATAATAGAACAACTGTGCACCGCAATCGCTTCTTCCGCCGGGGTGGAGCGAGTGTTTTCTGCATTAAATTTGGTGCACAGTAAAATCAGAAACAAACTGGGTACAACAAAAGCTGCGAAGCTCGTATTTTTATTGAAAAATCTTAATTGATATATGAAATCTCTTTATTAAAATGTCAATGAATAAACTTTAAAAGCTTGCTTTGATCTGTCTTATCTAATTGAATTTAGCCCAAAATAAAAATCATGACTTAAATCAAAAAAACCGATTTAAATAAAAAAAAATCCAAAAAATTGGATTAAAAATTTTTTTTTTGATTTTAATCATGATTTCTATCAGCCCTGTTAAAAAGTCATCATGTCAACATAATTTTAATTCGTGCTAAAACATCGTTGTGTCGTTCTACGCGTTTTGTGTCAAAGTATTGCCATCTAATTCTTTTTCATTCTAATCATATTGAAGGTCATGCATATTAATTTTTTCCAGCGATTTTTCTTTTTCCCACTATACACACACACCTACAAATAGAATCGCTTTAAAATGATGCTTCATCATAAAATGCTTTCTCATTAATAAATTTTCTTTCATTAAATTAGCTTGCAAAACAGCACAATTATGCATCTCTAAACGAAAAAAAACCAAAAAAAAAAAAAAAGGCTATGCCAAGGCGTGCAACTTTAAATGGGCAAAATCTGCAGTTTTTTTTTCTTTTAAAGCAAGCTACATCAAGCAGGCAAAAATTTTATAGTATTATAGAACACAAAACACAAAAATAGAGTTTCGTAACGTTCGTCAACGAGGTAACATAGGACTCGTTTACGTCCGGGCCGGGCTCAACGTTTGAAATTTTCGCCATCTTGAATTTGTGCTGTCGCCGGTCATATAAAACGGAAAATTAAATTTTTAAAAAAACCAAATTAAAGTGTCGAAAGAGTGTCAAGGAGGAATATAAGTACTCAATGGCACTCAATTCGCACTAAAGCTACTATCTAAATATTCTTGGCGGCGGCCATTTTGATCCTTTGCCTGTACTCCGTCTGAGGGCGGTGGTGAAGGGGAAATCACGCATCTATTCGTACATATAAGGATCAGAGCCTGACGTCGGTCATTAAAACGAAGATTTAACATTCAAAAAGTTTAACCTGGCATATGTGGACCTTACTGTGTCCCAGCCATTAATTTAAAGTCAAAAAAAAAAAAAAAAAAAAAAAAAAAAAAAAAAAACACAAAAATAATGAAAAATATTTTGAAAAAAAAAATACAACAATTTAATAGGACAAAACACACGATTTAAGAGCCTATATTGCATGCTTTTCACTCCGTTATTCAAATGTTATTTCTATGGGTTAATTTAAGGCAATAGTGGTCATCATGTAGCTCCGTAAATACTCCATAATCATCAGAATTGGAAAGTAATTAAATCCTGCTATGCACTTTCAGTTTTCTTTGATGAACCAAGGCACTTGGCAAAGTTCTTTCTAAGGGATCATTCGTATAACGTAGAATAATTTAATTATTATTATGACCAATGTACGCAGAGTATTTGCGTGTCTGCATGAGGACCACTAATTAAAAAATAAAAGAATAAAAAGGTATATTAAAATAAGCAAAATACACATTCATAATACGTGCAACGCTTTCACCTAAAGTCTGCTATCGTGACTAAACGAATTTACGCGTCCATTTAATGCTTTAGCTTTGCATATTTTCATACTTTTTTCTTTTCGATGGTTTCTTGAACCAAAAGTATTCGCTTTATTATTATTATTGCTCCATATCGGTTAAATGTCGTTATGAAAAAGTGCTGCATTTTGTGTTTCGCTTGGAAAATGTAATTTTGTAAATATTTCTGAACCCCAAACCGAAGTGAATTTAATATGTGCAATTAGTAGGTATATAATACGGAAAGTGCATGGCCTGTAAGATGTAATGACAGTATGATCGCTCCATACATCTTGCGGGAAAAGAGTATTCCTAGCAATATGCTATGTTCAGACGGCAATATGAATCACGTGCTTCGCTTCTTGAATTACGATCGTGGAGTATCCCGTTCAGACGAGGAATTCGTAATTTCGAGGAATTCGAATTTCGAGGCCGTGAAACTGTCTCATCTAAAGTAAACAGCTCTCGTGCAAATGAAAATTTCATTTGAAGAAAGATCCGTTGTAGCCAGCTTTTGTTTCCATGATATCCCAGAAGCCGAAATGCTGCGCACAGAAACAATGAACCGAAACACATTTCGTAGGCCGTAGGCGGTAATGCATACGACCTCATATACCATCCTAGTATACTTTTGTTCGAGCCTGGCCGAGAGTGAACGCTTACCACCACCACATAAAGTAAACTATGGGTGGGCAGTTTGCGTACAATCTCGTATACTTTTTAGTTATTAATATTCAGGTCGCTTACAGTCTCGTATACTATGTAGGCAGTAGGCACTGTTGGCGTCTGGGATTTTTACTATCAAGTCATTAGAAGGAGCACAAATTCTCTGGTCTCTGTTGTCATGCATGCGATAAGTTTCGACTGGGAGTTTTGTTTTTCTTTCTTCTTCTTACTACTGTTTTCGATGAATTTCGATAAAAACTAGGGAAGACACCGATTTTTACATAATTCGGATCGTAATTCAAACGTTGGGGTACCCCCATAGACCACTACTTGTAGGTTTGTATGGCAGATACATCTAAAACTCAACCGTTTTAAATCAAAATTTTTCAGAATGACATTTATGCTTTAAAAAAAAAAAAAAAAAAACTGTGCAAAAAATTGGTTCAAACCTGACAGTCCCTAGGTACCTCTTCTTGATCGTTGCAAATTTATATCACGGCTAATGTTTCTCATTTCAAATTGCAGCATATATTTATTCAAATATTATTTCCTTAACAATGGAGTCGAATTCTAAAGTGATTTCATTGGGTACGCGTTATATAAGGATCGGAACGTACACGTATCCGTAAAATATGCAATGCTTTTTTGTCCATATATCCAATATTCTTCAAGAAGATGAATTTTATCAAGAAATTTTAAAGTATGCGCTTTTCTTTTAATGAATCGTTAGAAGAGACTCCACCCTTTCATTTTTTATTAACTCGAAGGCGGAGCATATAAAGTTTTTCTCCATTGGAGGTAAAATTATCGATAGTCTACTCCACTTCCTTTTAAAAATAAATGCCACGATTTTCAATTATTTTTAAAAATTAAACTCCAAATTTTATATAAATTTGACTGAATTGTTTTCCATTTTTCGAAGAAAAGGAAAATTATTCTAGGTTAGGTTAGGTTAGATTAATGTGGCTGCCACCATGAAGGTTGACACACTTAGTCCTAATGAGCCTTTTGTGATACCACGAAAAATGGTAAACCAAAGGGAAATACAGAAAAACTAAACAGCATTCATGACCTGAGCTGGGAGTCGAACCTAGGACCTCTCACAGCCTAAATTGGCACCTCAGCCAACTAAGGCACAGAGGCCCCTAAAACTAGGATGGCAGTTCAGAAGACTTGTCTGCAAAATTTAAAATAATCCTTCTGTAATTTTAAACTATGGAATTTTTATACAAAATTCCTTTCGATCAATTGTGTTGTAAATTCCAAAGAATTCCGAAGAGAAACTTCAAGAAATTGAGAGATTGCGAGAATTCTGTTCAGCGTGTATTCAACCAGAGCTAATATTCAGAATATCAAAGTAAAGATCCGAACTTAGTCTTAATCCCACCGAATCAATGATACATACATATGTGTGTACATTTCAACTCATGACGTTCTTTCTAAAGCACCGCACTTCAAAGTAACAGGTCAATTGTTAGATCATCTGCAGGGATGCCCACCACTACATTGAAAGCTTGCGATAGTGTGTGTGCGCATTGCACTGAAGAACGTTTTTCGCCTTTTTCAGTTCTCTTTTTGCTTCATCCGACATAGGTCTTGCTCGTTCGCTGCCTGATGTCAGACTAAACAGGTTTCGATTTCTCAGCTTGCTTGTTGCCTTTTCTGTATGTACACAAGCATTTGCTCTCAATGCTCCGAAGCTTGCTCCGCGGGCATCCCTGATCATCTGTATAATATGTAGATACAGAGCTGCACATTCTAAAAATCACTTTGGTTATGGTCATTGATATTTATAAGATTGATTGCTGTTATTAAAATTTCTTTTCATATATACATATATATATTATATATATATATATATATATATATATATTATATATATATATATATATATATATATACATATATATACAATATTAGTTAAATTGTAGGTACCCTAAGAGTTATGTGTACATTTTAATTTTTTAATTTTATTTACAATTTCTTCTTTTTCTTTTTTTTTTAGTGAAAATTTCAATTTATCTGATAACTTTAATCTACCAGACTTCTTTCCCTAAAAAGAACATTTTAAGAAAACAAAAAAAAACATTTACATGAAATACATAATCTGAATGCCTACATAATATCCTTACACCGATAACATTCAACGCTAGCGAAGTAGAAAAATACAAAGAATTAAGTCATAAAGATAAAGAAAACGATACATTTGAAATGATGTATGCATACGAAAATCGAATGGAACGGACTGTGTAAACATGAGAACATGAAGGTATATGAAGTCGAACACTTTGCAGTGATATTCAAAAAGAGAAAAAAGAAATACACCGACTTCACAAGTGCATACACAGAAAATGATCGATGGAGAGGAAGACGAACACAAACACGAACACGAAGAGATCGATCATACATTTAAACGTAAAATGAACATTTTCGAAACCGAGAACCGAAACGTCAAGCAATTTAATAAGTACGGCAATTTGGAACGGAGAATTCCTTTTCAATTAGAATGTGCATGCATCTATATGTGTACATAAGTTTTTTTTTTTGTTTAGCAAAAGCGAATTTTAGTTCATTTGACAACGGGCAATCATTTGCCAAGGAAGAAAACTTTATACGGAAGCCTTTTACCTGCATGAACGGTACGTAAATGTTCAAATCTATCATACCTATCTACATACATACTTACATGCATAGAGTCGTGTTTATACGTCTTCATAAGTAGGATATTTGACAGGCATCGGCAAAATTAAGGTGAGAGTGTATGTGTGAGAGAATCCATGAAATACACTAAAAGAAATAATTGAATTTTTTGTTGTGTGTTCTCTGAAATTTGAATACGATGCGCACGCGGCGTTGCTTCGACAAGAGTTCGAGAATGACTGACAAAAAAGCGAAGCACAAAACGAAGAGCGCAAGCAATACGTGTGAGTGGCTATCGCAAAATTGTTCCTAGCGCGCCGATGCCTGATCAATGAACTATTTTCTATTAACACTTATACACCTATATATATTCGTATACACATAAATACATTTTAGGCATGATGAAAGAATACCTGCAGTAATGAGATTCGCTCCATCGAATTCGGCTAGCCGGCGGTCGGTAATAAATGGGTTGGTGTAAGGGTAGGCCGTAAATAACACTTTCATCAACTTAGAATATGTATAAGAAATTGGTTTCTCATTTTCCTTACTTGACTATCCTTAAACCAGACCAAAAAAAAAAAAAAAAAACTGACCTACGGTCAGCCGTTTTGCGGACTAGTCCCTCTCCAATGACAGGCCTATGTTAAAAAGGTCAGTTGAATACATTAGAATTGGAATTATGAGGGGACTAGTACTGGTAACATGAAGGACTAACCGAAGGCTACACTTGGGTCAGTTCATATTACTGCAGGGAATATTCAAAAAAAGAAAAAGGGAAAAATAAAATACAACTGTCTGTCTATTTATATTAAAAATAATTGTTTCAAATATAACTATAAAACAATAAAATAAAATTAAAATATGAAAGAAAAAACTTACTACAAAATAAGTCTGGTTGTGATGGCAAGCATACAAAAATATATATAAAACTTGGAAAATTTATCATAAAAGAGAAAGCAACGAAAAAATGTATACTTTTTACTTTTAAAAAAAATTTTATTGTTATCCTTGTGTAAATGTCTGAAGAATTTTTGGTATCAATTGCGAGAACTGACATCGATCGTGTTTTCTTGGATGTCATTTACAATTATTTACAATATTTAGACTTTAATAGGTGTTTTAAATTAAGTTGATGCGAATATATATATATACTCTTATAAATGTGTATGCTAAATGTCGCTGTTCATTTCTATTCGTCGGAAAGTATTCAAAGCTTTCTTCTTTTTATACCCGCGTAAGGGGGTATATTAGTTTTGTGCAAATCTTGTAACAGGGAAATTAAGTCCGAGATATAGAAAAATATATATAGAAATGATCAGGATAAAAACGAATCGATTTAGCATGTCGTCTGTCGTCTGTCGTCATGTCCGTCGTCGTCCGTCGTCGTCCGTCAATTGTCGTTGTCGTCTGCCTCCGTCCTGGTCGATCTCCTCCGAACGGCTCAACAATCATTGAAATTTGGCAACATTATATCGGGGTCCGAGTAATGATCCTAAGTAAAAAATGTGTTAGAATTGCCCATCCAGCCACAAATTAATTTATTAATTTTCATAAAATGCTTGTAACTTGCGAACCATCAACACATTTAATTGAATTTGGTGTGCTGTAAGCTACGAAAAGACAATTTCCTGGAAAAAAATTGGACCCTCCTCGAGCCAGCCTCACATAAAACCCAAAAATAAGGCTTATCTATACTTTGAAAAAAAAGGCTAGTAACTTCAAGATTCGCAATAGTTGACCAAGCAAATAAAGGTGCTAGGAACAAAAATTTATGTATCCCGCCACTCCACGCCCACAATATAAGAAATTTCGTAACATTCCGAAGTAAAAGGCGTAGAAGCTTCAATTCGAACATAGGTTCACCAATGGCGATCAAACGTGTAGAAAAAATTTTTTTGCCCGCCATGCCAAGCCACAAAAGAAGATTTTTCGTAACTCCAAGTAAAAGGCGTAGAACTTCATATTCCTAACATTAGTTCACGCAGGCTGAATAAAGGTGTAGGTAAAAAATTTTAGTAGGCCCCGCCACTGCGCACGCCCAAATTAAAAGTTTTTCAGTAACTTCCGAAGTAAAAGCTAGAAGTCCAAATTGCAACATGGTTCACAAGGAATGAAAGGTTATTGAATAAATTATTTTGGCACTCGCCCTACTTGCCAGCCCATAATGAAGAATTTTTGTAAACTTCCGAAGTTAAAGGCGTAGAAGCTTAAATTCGAACATAGGTTATCAAGGGGAATGAAAGTGTAGGAAAAATTTTATGTGCCCACCCACTGCCAGCCCACAAATAGAAAGCAAAACATATTCGCTCATAATGTTAGGGAGCTGAAGGTATTTCAAAGTCGGGCTTGACCGACTTTAGCTATTCTTACTTGTTTATTATTATTTTTAAAATTGCATGTTTATTATTGACGATTTTAAATGTAATAACATGAAAAGGTATTAAAATAAGATTGTATTTGTAGTTAGCTAATTTTTTGGAACAAAATTTTATGGTACTACCACCGGCCCTGGTAGTTTTGTTATTCGAAAATATTTATTCAATATTTATTCAAAATATCCGAGTAAACACTGTTTTAGTTCACTGACTTTTTCGAACTATCCAATCTGGTGTAAACTATAAACAAAATTTACACGAAATTTAGACTTAAAGAAAAAAAAAAACGAATTTATATCTCACCACCTATAGAATACTTTTATTATTATTATTATTATTATTTGATTAGTGCAGCTTAATAAATTAAGACGCAATCTTTAAAAAAATAGGAGGCGCTAGCTTCTGAGGCTATCGGCCCTCGAATATTTTTATATTGTTTTGCAGTGTGAATAAAACGAAATTCATTGGAAAAATAACGCTCTACAGGCTTTTTATAAGAAAAAGTAGATAAAAGTAAAGGAAATATTCTCTAGATTTAGATTTGATTTTGCTAGGAATAAATTTAAATTTCTGTGCAGCACTGCGCACTGAAACATTGAAAAACACGAAGAACTTAAGTTGCGAAAACAAAGTGTAAAGTGAAACGTTATTGCTTGTATTAAAAATAATCATTATTTTAAATAATTACTTTTTTTTTTGGGACTTCGACTACTTTCAATGAGATACAAATTTTTTTACACCATGAGCAAAACAAATTTAGTTACCAGCGAAGAGAACATTCAACCCTTCAATTCCCATGTCTACGCCAAAGAGTATCCCAGCACAAAGTATGATGTGCACAGCACGCTGCTAATATACAGGACCTGTCCTATATACATTTCCTACATTTCCAAACACATGTCCTAGTATGTGCCGTGGTGTGAAAACTGGGTTCGCTGTATATAGCATTGGTATATTGAAATAATCAAAAATACCGGCTCTGTTTACTTCGTTCCACACACAAGCTATATACCGAGTATCTGGCAAAGCAAACAGTATATTGACCCATCTACTTCTTTATACACTTCGTGTCCATTAGGGCTGCTCTTAACTCTATGGAGAAATTTTGTAGCGAGTTTCTGATCGGTCTCAGGGTCCAGAAGTGTTCCATTAGACATGGAGGAGAAACGTGAGAAATTTGGAGGCAATCGGATAATGGGAACCCGTGGCAGTTTTCAATTGAAGTTTGGGAAATTGGCAAAAATAGAGAGGAAACGGCCCTTAACTCCCCACAAGGCGCCCCTACGGATATATAACGTATGGCCAACCCCCATTATTTTTTTACTCCGAACATTTTTTCTGAACAAACCTACCCCCTATCTCCCCTCCTTAAGGGGGCTCCCATACAAAAAAAATTTTTTAAAAACTTTTCCCCCCAATCTTCCTAACTAGCCCCAGAGTGCTCCTAGAGGAGTCAAATGTATGACCGACCCCCATTAACTTTGTCCCCCTAACATTTTCTCCGAACATACTTAACCTCTATCTCCCCCCCCCCCCTTAAGGGGGCTCCCATATAAAACTACCTTAATTTGAGCAAAAATTCATACAAAATGGTCGTCACTACAGTAAAACCCCTCCTAGGGGGCTGATATATATGACCGACCCCCATTATTTTTTTACCCCAAACATTTTCTTCAAACATACCTACCCTCTATCTCCCCTCGTTAGGGGGGTCCCCATACAAAATTAGGCTTAAATTAAAGAAAAATGCCTCACGAACTTCAATCTATAATATAGATGCCGTAGGAACAAGAAAGAGCATGTTCAGCATGCATATTCGAAAAATTTACAAAATTACCTTTTAAACGAGCCTAATATGAAGAATATTGGATTAGTTTTTGGTGTGTTTTAATAATTTGATATATTTTATTACCTTTTTTTTTAAACTGAATTTTGGGTTCCATCCCCTAACTGGCCAAATAATGACCCTAGTAGAAAAAAAAAATATTTTCCAGTCAAATGCCGCAAACCTCAATCTATGACGAGTTTTTTGAGACTATAACCATTAAAATCGGTTAGTAATTTCTATTCATAAAATTAATTCAAAACAAATATTTTTTGAAACGCATTATTCACTGTTTTTACGTTGGCCATACGTTATATATCCGTAGGGGCGCCTTGTGGGGAGTTAAGGGCCGTTTCCTCTCTATTTTTGCCAATTTCCCAAACTTCAATTGAAAACTGCCACGGGTTCCCGTTATCCGATTGCTTCCAAATTTCTCACGTTTCTCCTCCATGTCTAATGGAACACTTCTGGACCCTGAGACCGATTGAAATTCCATTTCGGGAATTAAGAGCAGCCCTAGTGTCCATACACCAAAACACCCGGGTGGGATGTTAATAGTCAAGAGCTTGCAATCCGGTCATTTTTCGATGTCATCTCATCAATTCGTGTATCGCTCAAACGCTCGTCTATGCATCGAAGGAACTAAGCTAGAAAGCACATGTTTTGATAGCCTGAACATGATCAACATGAACTGGGAATTGAAGAGTTTGCTCTACAAAGTTAACATATTGAACAACTTAACTTTGTTAAGACAAAAGCTTTTGAAATCTTTTCTCGATCCATAGTTCAGAAATTTTAAAATCACACATTGGTGTACTATAATCGTGATTATGTTACACGTAGGATGGGATTTATTTACCTATTTTCCTGTAAAGTGTAACAGACCGACACAAAAGTATGAAGATCTATCTGTGGTAATGTGGAACACTGCTGAGTCCTAAAAAGCTGATTCGATAAAATACGATTTTTTATTTTTTTTTGTAAGAGCAATTAATGGTGTCAAGGTTTTAAATGAAATTTAATTATCTTTAAGAACTATGATTTATTAGTAAAGAGAAGATCTATTGAACTAATTAGAAAGGATGATTATTTACTCGCATTTTAGGATAGGACTGGACTGATTTAGGAAAAATTTCATATAGTCAAAAGGCAAATGCAAATATTGAAATTAATTTCTAGAATCATCGAACGTTTTGCCTTTTTTGAGATTATAATCTGAAAGAATTCATTGAGCAAGATTGTATCTTACTTTCCTCAGATATTATGAAGTAACTTTTGCTCGACCGTTAAAAAATATTCAACACAAATGATCAATATGAATAGCTATCGTGGCAGTTGTCAATGGCAGCAGTAATATGCTTAAAAAAAACAAAAACATCAAAATGCACTTTTCTTAAAATTGTATTTATTTTTCGCAAGGACTCAACTTTAAATAAAAAATTTACTGATTGCAATTTGCTCATCGAGCTCTTTCATTTGATACCCATATCATAGGAGTTGCTGAAGAAATTATAAATCGCCATTTTGTAACATCCGCCATATCAAATTAAGAATGGCAGCGAATAATGAATCATGAATTGTCATCAAAATTAAATATTTGTGCCAAATTTCAGCTCGAAAGCTTCAGTGAAAGTGGGTAAAATATTGATTACAAGATTCCGAGACATACACACGAGTGAAGTTAAATAAAAGCTTTTAAAAAAGGCTTCCAGAAAGATATAAAAAAAATTTTTTTCCCCTGTCTAGAAGACCAAAGTCCATACGAAAAGTGCATTTAGATGTCCCGGGAAAAATAAAAAATTATCATTTGTAAACCAGTGTTACCAGCAAAAAAAAAAAAAAAAAAAAGCTGGCCGGCCGCTTTATCGCCTATTGAAAGTCTGTAGGGTTGTTTTTTTTTCCAAGTATGCTTTTGAAAGAGTTATTTTTGTATAAAAAAAAAAATTTGACTAATTAATAATTTTTTATTTTCAGCAACATTTCAAACCTTGTGAAAAGTGTTAATTGCAACCTATGTCTGTACAGTTTTGCATGCTGTTTCTAAAACAATCGAACTCTTTTTGGTGTTTTTTAAATGCTAGTTTTTAGTAAAGAAATACATTATAATGAATACACATATTCATTTCATTAAGTTTTCATGATTTATATTGCTTTTGTAATGTTAATTTTCAAGTCATGTTTGATGTAAAGTCATAAGTTAGCTTTTGTAAATGGGGAGACCTCAGTTGTTTTAAGTAAAAAGTTGTGCAAGAGTTTTAAATGTATTCTTTTCTTAACTGCTTATGTTAACTTTTTTGACACTGTGAACACTATACGAAGATCGTTTCATACATATAACTGAAATCTTATTTTTAACAAATTCTTTTTGCTTTTTCGTATCTGATATAAAAAAAAAAAACAAAATAGAAAGCAATACTATGAATTCTTCTGTACCTTTTGGAATAATGAGTGGCATCAATTTATGATAGTAGCTTCATTTGAATCAGGAAAGTGCTTCGCTGACACTTGAACGGGCTTATGAATTTCGATTTCAAGCTGAGAATTTCTAATGCCCTTTCGAGGGTGCCATAATGATTTGCAAGTGATTTCTCCATCGAAAACAGCAAACATACATATTTAGTGTTAAAACGACAAAACATGAGAAAACAAATTAGATTTAAGGCTTGAAATTTTACTATGTACCCAAACTCTGTTTAGTACATACCAGAAAAACTTAAAAGCTGATGAATGCATTGATTAATGGCTGTTATAGGAAGATCTCTTGTAAAGTTTGTAAATTTTTACAGAATTGAAAAAAAAAAACAAACAAAAATATAAAATCTCAAAAAATTTTTCATTCAGTAGATATGTATCCCCTTCCAAAGTTTGAGAAAAATTGAAAAAAAAAATCTCAAAATTTTTGTACTTAAGAAAATTGTTATAACTACGGCAAATGAAAATATTTAAATTAAGCTCCCAAAAGTATGCTTTTGAATATTCCGAATATTTCTTTTCATTCTTGTAGGTTTTCCCATTTCATCTCATCTTGAGGAAGATCTTTGAAACATGTGCCGATATCTTTAAAGCCTTAATTAAGCTCCGTTTATAAAGGCTTTAAACGAAAATATTTGGTTTTTAATATTGAAATGCATACTTTTAGCTGCTGAATTTAAATATTCAGAACATTCATTCATCTAGTAGTCAAATATCGGTTCGTTCTTTCAGCATTGCATTTTTAAGAACATATATTAAGCAAGGATTTAAGCAGTTGTTTGAATCTTCTTAATGTCTTAGCTGAGTTCCATTTGGTAAAAGCTTTGAAATTATATAAATATGTTTTGAAATTTTTAAAAGCACACATCTAGGTGTTGAATTTCAATATTTTCTCTTGCCCCTAGTTATAACATATTTCACAGCAAATTCTTTCAAACGTTTTTCTTCCCCGCTTTAAGCGCCATTTTATCTACAAATTTCAAGATTTCGTTCTTCATGCGTTCAATTCACATTAAAAAATGCCTTATTTTTTCTCAATACTTTCGTTAGAAAAAAAAATGTAGGTAATTAATTTAAGAAATTAATTTTAAGTTTAATATTTTTATACATATGTATATGTATTTAAAAGTTATAATTTTCTTAATTTTTTTTGTTTTTTGTTTAAATTGTTGAATATACAATACATTGGCTTCCAATTGTTTAACTTAATTTCTTTTTATACAATAATTTGTTATGTGCAACAAGAAAATACGTTTTTTTTTTTTGATTGTTTTAAAATTAGTTTTAGTTATAAAATTTGAATATATACACACATATACATACATAGATATATACATGTATTTAAATTGTTAGAAATACGTTTGCATTAAATGTTTACGTGTAAAACTGATTTCATTATGTGTTTAAATGTACGTCTGAAATAGTAGATATATACAAATAAAAATATATACACACACACACTATGTATACATGTGTTTAAAAATATGCATATATGTATATTAATATAAAAATACATAAATATATATTTTAATATTAATACGTATACACTTCAATGAACGTTCGCACGAAAAATATATACACATAGTTATATACGAAGCTTTTATTAAATATTTACACGTATATAATATATAATATACATATATATAAATATATATATATACAGGGTGTCCAGAGACCTTTTATATATATATATTAAAAAAAAAAACGAAACTTCCTCTGGACACCCTGCATATAAACATAAAAAGGTAAACACACTCAGATAACGTCAAAGAGATGAAAACATCAAATAGTCAATGTGAAAAAACTAATTTATGTTACGTGTTGTTAAAATAAAAAAAACAAAAAAAAATCAATTCTACATAAATGTGTTGTGTGCATCAAAAACATACGAATATCTTAAAAATATTAATAATAATAATAATAACAATAATAATAATTCTTTGCGTCTGTACTATTTTCACAGAAAACACATTTATTTTTACATACATATTTGTCCAAAAACAAAAAATAAAATCAAGTTTATAATAAATGTTGTGAGCTGTAACTCGTTTTAATTGACGATCGTCCGTAAGAGTCAAACTTCTTGATTGTGCAAAAAAAGTAACCAAAAAAAAAAGAACAACTCAATATGTTAAATGCAATCTTTTAACACGTAAAATTTAAAAATTTTAAACAATTCTTGTCAGAAAGGCCAATAAATTTGTAACTTTAAAGTTAATAAAAAATTGATGTGTGTTTAATTAAAACAAATTTCTTATTTTATTTGAACGGATTACCGAATGAGCAATTGTTTCTCCTCTGAAAAAAAAAGATACACAAATCATCCATAGGCAAACAGCGACTGGACTCGAAATGTTGTTCAAATGGCTCAATAAAGTCAGCTTGAATCGTAACACATTTCGTAGACCGTAGGCGGTAATGCATACGTTCTCATATACCATCCAAGTATACTTTTGTTCGAGCCTGGCCGGTTTGTAGAGTGAACGGCTATCAACCCTACATAAAGTAAGCTATTGACAGGCAGTTTACCTTAAATCTCGTAGACCTTGTAAGCTATTGGTTGGCAGTTCGCCTACAATCTTCTATACCTTGTAGCTATTAATATTCAGGTCGCTTACAGTCTCGTACACTTTGTAGGCGGCAGACACTGTTTTTCGCTGGGCCTAGGAGTGGCCATCTATTGCCGAGGAAAGAAGAAGAAATGGGCATTGTAAAGAAGGCTATTTTGTGACTCCATGGAGCTTAATTCAAGTTATCTACAGCATTGCAAAATGCTCCGGAAATCCCAATAGATCCTAATATCATATTCACACATAGCCTAAGTCACGTGATTTAGCATTCATTCGTGATTTCGAGCTAAATCACGTAATTTACCCATCCAAAAACTGTCAAACTAAATCACGCTATCTGGCGTGATTTAAGATAAATCACGCACTAAATTACGCAAAATCCATGTGCAACTACGCGTTTTCATCGAAATATCGATAGTTTTGAACAAAACGTCTGTCACATCTCTATCTCAATGTTTTCCAAATCGCTGTTATCACTGCACATCAGCTCCAAAATATAATTTAATTACATAAAATTGTAAAAAGCAATTGCCAAAGTCGATATTGGCGCTCATACTTATAGTGAAAATCAAACAAACAGTGTTCTTCTTCTTCTATTTGTCAGCTGATAGCTGTCAACTTAAATTACTTCGACTTCGTGTGAACAGTTGTGATATAGCTTTGAAGTAGGGATGTGCCGGATATCCGGTAACTATCCGGTATCCGGCGTATCCGGCTGGTTTTTAGATATCCGGCAAGCCCACCGGATATCACTACTATCCGGCCGGATACCAATACATACCGCAGACTTTGATTTGTCCATCTTTGAGTTTTGCTTTTTGTTGAACGTGCAAAATAAATCAGAACAGCTGATTATGGTAGAGCTCAAAAGCATATCGATTGCTGATATCGATGTTTTTAAATTTCTTTTAATAGATATTGATCGAAATAAATTAAGTCAAATTAACTTAATTTAAATCCTAACAAACTTAGTAGTTTATGGAAAAGGATAGACGGTCGTAGTATGAACTTCGATAATGCTTGAAATTGAAAAACATTGATGTTAGTTAGATACTTACAATCAGATTGATGTTTTTTAATTTTAAGCATTATCCAAGTTTTTATTTGGTTATTATTTTTTGTGATAAATAATTAATTTAGTTTAATGAAATTTAAAAGCATCGATAATATCAATGGTGGAATCGAATGTTTTCCAGCTCTACACTATACTAATGAATGGCGTTGCCAGAAAATCATTTATTTCGGACAACCTGTTCAATTGTGGCCAGCGAAAGTGCAATTTCATACAGAGAAAAAAAATTTCAAATATCCGGCCGGATACTATGTATCCGGCTACATATTTTTTACCGGATATCCGATATCCGGTTATCCGGCAAATTCACTATCCGGCACATCCCTACTTTGAAGCATATATAACTATATATGTCACTCAGGAGCCGTTTCTATTTTGGCTCTTTTCAACACGGTCTTGGGTACCCACCACAGTCTTGGGTACCCACCAAAATGAGCATTTTTTACTTAGGTACTCACCAAAAGTATTTCTCTCTCGCTCTTTTTTGCCTGCCGAGTAACATCTCTTTCTAACTGGCGCGAAATGTCCCGCCCAAAATCTATGAGAGTGACATATATAGTAATATATGCTTTGAAGGATTTTGGTAAATCACGTGATTTAGCACTATGTCTGAAAAGTCTATAACGGACTACCACAAAATAAAGATGAATCGGACATCCATTAGAAGTAAGTCAGTGAAATTAATTTTATCAATATTTATGAACGTTCCCGGGTGTCTGTTTTTGCCGCTGTCGCTACGCAACGCTACGAAACCCTGACAGTGGCGAAAAACGGGAAAAAGGAGGGCAGCACTTCAAGCTCAGCTGGCTCGATCCTTTATCCCGCAATGCTAATTAGTTACACTAGTTGCTTCAAGGCTTTAAGTTTCCAGCAGTCGATCGCGAAGCGCGAATTCTCTCTCGTCCGTTTTATGAGTGAACAGCATCGTGTTGAATAGTTTCCACGCGGTTTTGTTTTTAGTGTTTCGGTTTTATGTTTTGCTAGTCGTCGTCGCGGGCGAACGTTCGGGTTTTTTCCTGTTTTTTTTTTCATCGGTCCGAATCATATCGAACATCATCCCGGAAACAAATCATCACATCAACTCCATCAACAACATCCGACGTGACGTCAACATCAGCACAGCAGCGCAGTTTGAAAGGTACGTGGTTGGTTTTTTTTTTTTATTATGCTTTGAACCGATTTCCCCATGCTCCATTATTTGGTCGGACGACCAACCGACGATTAGCTGACGAACACCGGGTATTCAACAGAACAACTATTGCTGAAAAAATCAGCACATGCAAATGTATGGGACCAATTGCAATCAGAAGTTCCAAAAGTTTCGTGCACTTCCAACTTGACCCCATACCGGAATCATGTATTCGTGGTCATTGGGTTGGGGCCGCGAGTTTGCCAAGACCACATAAATCAAAAATGCTTCCCCTCGCGGGAACTACAAAGGTGGTATAAATGGAGCAGGAATCTCGATCATATTTCCTTTCATTGACGCTAAGAATACTTCCTTTTCCGCCGAGAAAAATTTCTAGGGCGAAAAAACTACCGGGGAACACTCATTTAGAATAGAGTTGATAGCAGTACACTAAGTCTGATGATTTTTTATAATGCGACGATTGACCTTTTAGAAAAGTTTCATGGCGCCTCTACACTCATTTTCATAACGAGAACAATTTCTTTTATTAGGATATGTCAAGGCTCATTATATTAATTTTAAAAAAAGTGGGAGTCTTACAGAGTTTTATTGAATGGAAAATTATAGTTCCGAAATTCAAGATCTTTATGTCCAGTCAAAGTCAACATCAACGCAACGAATGCGCCAAGTATAAGAATTAACGTTAGAAAAGCATAAAAAAAGTAAAACAAAATATCCATGCAAGTGAGGTCCTTGTCATCAGCCGGAGGGACCTTGGTCGTAAGCTTTATAGATTTTGATAGTCCGCGATCGCAAAACAGAAGATTGATAAATTTGATTACGCTCATAAGAGTTGGGCTAAAAATAGAAAATATATTAACAAAATTTGCATAAAATTTCAATACCTTTCTTTTTCCAATTCTTCGCTCCAATTGTACGAAGAAACTGGTTCTCGCTTTTGGTATAGAATTTTTAAATCAAATTGATTTTATATCTGCAATATAGAATTCAATTCCAATATATTGGGCTTTGGTCCGTCCGAATTTAAAATTCATTGACTATACTTTTGGATTTCAGATGTGTTTTCGAAATATTCGTTTGACATATGTACATATTTTAAAAAGCGATTGTTGTTTTCAAAACACCCAGAAGAAGTGATCGGATTTAATATGTGTTTTTTTTTTCTTCTAAATAACATCCCATCGAAGCGTTTGAATCACGATTCTTAA